>WOXC01001374.1:0-515713 GCA_011680675.1 Gymnobelideus leadbeateri
TCTGGGCTATAAGTAGGCTTTTGTTGGTGAGGTGAGGTGGGGCTAGTTGGGTCCCCTCCCTCTCTTCTCTTCAGATTCCTGGCTGTCTCAGTTACACCCTTTCTTGGAGATTCTCAAGCCTGAGGCTATTTCCATTAACTTGGGATTTCAGTCTGGGTGGGAGACTTATCTTTGGGTTTTCTGCTTCATGAAGGAGGGATGGGAGGATCGGAGCAGCTAGAATTTACTTTGCCATTCCAGCCCCTGTATCATACAGGCAGGCAGTTTCTAAATTTCCAGGCTGGGGGCTGAATGCAGCCTGAGAAGCCACTCTCTCCACTGGGGGCCCGACTCTCCTACCTGGCTCCAATGATCCGTTCCCTCTGCCAGATGATTGCGATTCGTCCTTGGTAAGTCTGCAGGCTGGGGCTTTTTCTCTCTCTGGTGTAGTCTGCTTGCCTGCTCTTAGGTCTGAGCTTTGCAGACCCCAAGCGCTCTGCGCTCGACCTGTGCGGACACTCTGGGCAACCTCCTGGGCTGGATTCTGCCACACTCTGTCTTCCACTGGGCTTCGTCACTCCGGAATCTGCTCAGATTTACCCTTTTGGACTTAGTGACAGAGGAGCTCAGCGAGTTTACTGCTTCCTTTCCGCCATCTTGGCTCCGCCCCCCCAATTTTTCCTCAATTTTATAAAAGAAAAAGTAAAGTTAAACTTTTGGAAACTGAAAAGGATTGACCCATTATAGATTTGGGGCTTGATAGTCCCTTCCTCTGTAAATGAGGATCTGGGTGTAAACCTTGAAACACAAATAAAACCAAAGAAGACAAAAGATACCAAAAATGTACCTGAAGTTTTCCCAATTCTCTAGCATCCAGAGAACTGAAAGAATTGGGCATAAACTTCTGGATGGGGTATCTGTCGTTGAATTCCATGATTTAGAAGTTGTGACCAGTTCCAAATATAACCACTGGACTGAGAACCTGAGACCCTCAGGCAGAGTACAAGACAGCCTTCTAACTGTCTGACCTAATGGAACCTGAGTGGTGAGGCCTGAAAGGTACCTCCAAGGTACTTGTAAATGGAGAAATAGATAGGGAGAGGGGGAGACCTACATACCTTCCAGTCTTGGCTGGAAAAGAACTTGAGATTAACAGTGTTTCCTGGTCATATAACCATATGTTGAGGTTTAGGTTTACAGGTTCTTGAGCCTCTGAAATACTGACAAGCTGAGTCCTGCTTAATGAATTCAACTCAAGCCTTTTCTCAGCCAAAGAAAACAAACTTTATTAAAGATTTGCAAATTTTTGCCATCTCTTGAGGAGCCAAAGCATTTGTGATGCTTGTATTAACAAGCAGGCCAGAACAATCTGAAACAGATTGAGTCTGAGCTAGATTGAATCTGAGCTTTGCTTAAGAATTTTTGTTGTTGTTTACTCATATCAATCTCTTTTTGTTCTTTAACCTCATTTGAGATTCTCCTGGCAAAGATACTGAAGTGGTTTACCATTTTCTTCTCTAACTCATTTTACAGATAAGAAACTGAGAAAACAGGGTTAAATGACTTGACCAGGGTCATGCATCTAGTAAGTATCTGAGGCCAAATTTGAACATATGAAAATCAGTCTTCTTGAACCTTAGCCCAACACTTTATCCACTGAACCACCTAGCTCTCCTTTGTAAAAGTTAATCTGATATGACATGGTAGAATAAAATTGAAATCTATTCATTGGGCCCCTAAAATTAAATACAAATGGTGAGAGTTTAAGCTAATAACAGAAGAAAAATTCCCAAACCACCATAGGATACTTGAAGAGCCTTAGGGAGGGGAAAACTATGATAATTTTGTCCTCAGTAGGACCAGAGAAATCTATGTTACACAAAAGTTATGATACCTGGCATGTACATATATTCAAAGTATTATTGAGATTAATTTTTGGGAGTTAAATAAGTTAAGCACACATGTGTATGTTACATACGTTTTTGCATGTATTACTGAATAGGTACATAAGAAAATATTTGCATATACATACAATGTGTTATGCAGTACAAATGCATAAGCTTGAATAAACATATTGTGTGCATTTACAAAACCATAAGACTCAATTTAGGGTTGCTGGGAGACCTAAAATGTAAGAGTACAGAGTGGCATCACTCTGAACAAATTCATGCACTCAAACCATCTTCCAGGGAAGTAGAAAATTTATTGTAATACCAATAAAGTGGGTGAGATTCTTAGGAAACTTGCAAACTAATGAAGATGAGACTCATTCATATATAGAAGAGGGGTAGTGAAAGGGTCTGATGGGCCTAAGAAGTGATAGGTAGTCTGGGGTGGTTCAGGTGCCTTGGGTGGAGGCACCAGTGGTTTGAACTGGGGCTCAGGCACAAGCAGGCCATCAAAACACAAGGGTTAGTAGAGTAGGAGATATAAATAGAAAGACATAAACATAGACATAGGGGTGGGATGAGTGAGAGACAGAGAAAGAGAAAGGTAGAAACACAAAGAGAAACTGAGACAGAGAAATAGAGACAGCAAAGTGATAGTCAACGATAGAAAGAAAAAAGAGTGTTCTTAAGAATTTTAAATGCTTAATTTTGTGTTGTATTTACAGAATTAAAGAGCATAATTTTCTTCAAAGTTCTTTCATTTTCATCCTGTGACATCATTTTAAAAAGTATACTCTTATCCTGATATGTTATCTAAAACAATAACCACCATAGGTCCTCATTCTCTGTTACCTGTTTCCCCAGTCAACTTTAGCCACGCAAGAACATGTTCACCACCAAATTTATCTGCATGATCTTCAAAATCTTTTGAAATTCCATTGTCTCATAACAATTTTCTATTCTTCAACTTCTTATGTTTCTACATTAACTGAAAGTGAATTGGTTCCCTCATTAAGTCCTAAGAAAGCCTTAAATCTCTATATGTGGGTCCTCTGATTTTTAACTATTATTATGCTAATATGTTATAGGATATTCACATTTTCACACCCAGTCACACTCTATTGACCTATAACTTCAGAAAATGTTAGCGACCCCATGACATACCCTTATGTAGTATCAATGGAAGATTAGTGACATAAAAACGATGGGCATTTGTTTCCAGAAGAAATGTGAGTTCATTAAATGTATTGTACAGTTACCTAAAGGCAATTCAGCTTACTATCCAACTTCAATCACCATTTTTGTCATCTCATTTCTCTTTCCAAGATGAAACAATGGACCAACTTCATAAACTGATAGAATAATAGATTAAGGCATCAGGAAAGGGAAGCCATTAAATATTAGTTAAACACTTTGTTTAAATTAAATGAAACTCTGTACTAAGTGCTGGACTTACAAAGACAAAGTGAAATGACATCCCCACCCTCAAGTTTACAACCTAATTGGAAAGATATCACCAAAACTGAGCTGAAAAGGATGTGGGAGAGAGTTGAAGTACTAACAAGAAGAAGTATAGCATGAGGTAAATGAAGCAGGGCTATCCTAACTTAATCCCCAAAATTGAGACAGCAGAAGGAAATTATCAAAAGAGGAAAGGAAAAAGCATAGTAAAGAGTTATTCTCGAGTGAATCATTCCCAAGTGCTGAAAGAAACTCCAAGTCAAGGAGGCAGTGGATTTCAGCTTGCAAAGTCCAAAGAATCAGATGCTATAATGGCAAGCAAATTAGTACATTGTTGCTTGTTTTAGTTATTCAAGTGTCTTTGAGCCTCACCTTGGATTTCGTCAAGTCTTTGTTTGAAAGAGTATACATTTGTTTCACCCTTAATAGGCCTAAGGGAGTTTGGAGACCTCCTATGACCTTAATTGTGTTAACATCATCACATGAAGCCCACAGTGGGAACAGCTTCCTGAAATAGTGGAACAGGAAGGGTGGAACAGAAGAGTGGAAGAGGAAGGAGCAGAGCAGATCAAACTCGAGCATGAGCTGGAACTAAGCAGAACTGAAAGAGAGAATACGTGTGGTCTAATCCATCTGTTTTTTGTTCTGTCTGTTATTCTGTGTTGGTGTTACTTTCTCAGACAGAAGTGCTCTGTTGATTTGTGTTACCTCGTGAGACAGAAGCACTCTGACTGTTGATTTGTGCTGATTTCTCAAACAGAAAGTGAATTGAGAAGATAGTTCCAGTAATGTATTTAAATATTATTGTAGCCCTATTGAGTTTTGATTTCCTAGAAAGAGAAACTGTGAAGAGCTTGGTGGGGAACAGTTCCTGTGAGCTGAGATATGGAACAGGAGTGTGCAGCTGCCTACGTATGAATCCCAGGCAAAAGTCAGGTGAATCCAGGCAAGATCTGGAAGAGCTGTCTACTTGTAAATTCAGACTACAGTTAGGTGAACCCAGGCAAGATCTGGTAGAGCTGCCCACCTATGAATACAGGCAAGAGTTAGGAGTGTAGAAGAGGAGTCACTGGATTAGAAATTCAGCCTCTAGTTAAGATGAAAGGAGACTTTACAGGGGGGAAAAGCCAAGCACTTCCAAGGCACTCCAGCCTACAACACTTCCAAACCACATAAAAGATGGACTCTGAACAATGTCTGGAGCTCCAGCACCCAGAGAACAACAAAGAGAAGCAAACCTCCCACTGAGGACAGCTGGCAGCCCAGCAGGGAGCAGCCAGTACACCACACTGGGAATCAAAACAGATATGCCTAGATATGCCTAGGACAAAGTGAGAGGTTAGTGCCCAATGGACTTTGGGACCAGTATTTGGGGAATTAGTTGGCATCTTCCCCTGGGGGAGACAATTGGCTGAGGAGACATGGCACAGATGCCATTTTGCAGCTTCAGTGGCAGCTTCAACTCCTGGCCCGTGAACTGTAGGCAGATCCAGTGATCACTCTTGGGAGGTAATCTCTCTTACTTTAACCTCCCTGGATCTGGATTGAGGTCTGGGGTGGGTATCCACCTTGCCAGAGCATGTGGAGGCTTCACAGAGGCTGCGGACTAATATCTCAGGAAGTTGTGAAGACCTTAATGTTTGGAATGGAAGTTCCGCTGTCTGGTGGCAGAGTCCTACTGTGGCAACAAGCCCAAAAGTCAAGTAATTATGTGGCAACATGCCTAGGCAAAGGAAACATAATAAATAGAAAAATTCAACATTACACTCCTACTTTGGGGGCAAAGAGGACTGTGAGGTAAGAAATCCTGAAATAAAAGCCACAAATGAAAATATGAGCGGGTAACAGGTCAAAGAAGACCTTATGTAGGATTTCAAAAACCAAATAAGAGAAGTGTAGGAAAAATTGGGAAGAGAAATGAGAAGGATGCAAGAAAAGTATGAAATGAGAGTCAACAGCATGACTGAAGAAAATAACACCTTAAAAAATAGACTAACTCAAATGGCAAAGGAAGCCCAAAAGCACAATGAGGAAAAAAATGTCTTAAAGAACCGACTTTGCCCTATGGAAAAAGAATCTCAAAAGCTCACTGAGGAGATGCATTCCTTCAGAGTTATACTGGAGCAAATGGAAGCTATTGACTTTCTGAGAAAGCAAGATGCTTTTAAACAGATGCAAACAAATGAAAGAAGAGAAAGCAGTGTGAAATATCTCATGGGAAAAACCACTGACATGTAAAACAGATCCAGGAGAGATAATTTAAAAATTATTGTACTACCTGAAAGCCATGATCAAAGAAAGAACCTAGAAATCACCCTTCAAGAAATTCTCAAGGAAAATTGCCCTGATGTTTTAGACGCAGAAGGGGAAATAGAGGTTGAAAGAATCCATTGATTACCTCCTGAAAAAGATCCCCAAAAGAAAACTCCTAGGAATATTATAGCCAGGTCCCATAATCCCCAGATCAAGGAGAAAATATTAGAAGCAGCTAGGAAGAAACAATTTCAATATTGTGGAAACAAAATCAGAATAGCACAGGACATGGCAGCTTCTACACTGAGGGATTGAAGGGCATGGAATATGATATTACAGAGGTCAAAAGAGCTGGGATTAAAACCAAGAATCACATACCCAGCAAAACTGAGTATATTGTTTCAGAGGAAAATATGGTCATTCAGTGGAATAGAGGACTTTCAAGCATTCTTGAGGAAAACACAAGAGTTGAATAGAAAATTTGACATTCAGACACAAGAAGTAAGAGATGCTTGAGAAGGTATTCAGGGAAAAGAAATCAAAAGGAACTTATGAAAATTGAACTATTTACAATCCTACATGGAAAAACAATAACTATGATGGATGAAACCTTTCTCAGTATGAAAATAATTGAAGAAGGATATATGGGCATATGAATACATATGTGAATGTGTGTATATATGTTTAGAGGTAAACATCGATAGAGCGCACAGGTCGAATTTGATGGGAAGGGATGATACTTAAGGGGTGAAGTCAAGAGGTGAGAGAGGAATATGGCAAGAGGAAATGGGGAGAGACAGGGTAGGGTAAACAATCTCATGTAGCAGAGGCAAGGGGAAGTGCTTGCAGGGGAGGGGAAGAACAGGAAGGCAAAAAGGCAAAACCATACTCTCTTTGAATTTGGCTCATCGAGAGAATGACATACATACTAAATGGGATATTTCACCCTGCAGGATAATAGGGGAAAGGGGGATGAGAGGGAAGGTGATTGAGGGAGGGCATTCGGGGAGTAGGGAAGGTTGGATTTACCCACTTTCAAAGCGGGACAGGATCAAAGTAGGGAATGGACCAGGTGGGGGGTGGGATGGGTGGGAGGAAAATATAAGCAGTCTTTTAAAATATATCTACTATGGTAATATTTTGCATAGCTATACATGCACAACACATACTGAATTGCTTATATTCCCAAAGGGAGTGGGTGACAAGGGAGCAAGGGAATGGATCTGAAATTTGAAGTTTTAAAATTAAATATTTCAAATATATATAAATGCTGTTATTGATACTATTTTGCATGTAATTGAGAGATGAGATCTACAGTCATTGGGGCACAGAGATTCACTTCTCCCTAATGGTAAAGTCAAAGGGGGTATGGAAGAAGATATGGGAGAGAGTAGTTTGGATGAGGGGATATCTTGTGTACTGCTATTCTGGGGTGGTAGGGGAAAAAAGTGGAAAAATTATAACTCAAAATCTGGCGTAAATGAATGATGTAAAACAGAAGTTAATAAAACATTTGTTTAATTGAAAATAATAAAAGGAGACTTTACTTTGGTTCTCAGCACTGGCTTATGATATTGTAACTTACTATTTATGACCTAAGGGTGGATGGCCTTTGTACTTTCCTGTACTTCATAACTCTGATTGGCTTAAAGATGATTACCCCATAAGGATGCTTGGCTTAAGGGTGATTGGAAGCCAGTCTGGAGTCAAGATGAAAGAAGACTTGAATAGGGCACTCTATTTTGATTGAGGAGATTGTGACTTACTGAAGGATATGTTTTGTTTAATACTATATGATCCCCTTAGGAATAAGTGTATGTTATATTTTTGTGAATACTGTGCTTTAGTTTCTTGAATGTTTTGCTTTAGTTTATTGCTGAATAATGAGTTCACTATACTATGCAATTAGATTCTTAAAGTAATATACAACAGTAGTCCTCAGGAGAGATGCTCATGATTGGCTCTCTCTCTCTCTCTCTCTCTCTCTCTCTCTCTCTCTCTCTCTCTCTCTTTCTCTTTACACACACACATGCACACACACACACACACACACACAGCCCACGTTGCTGTTGTTGTTCAGTCATTCACTTGCATCTTTCTATTCCTGACCCCATGGATGATAATGTCAATGGATTTTTCTTGGAATGGAAACTGGTGTTGTCTGCAATTTCATTTTTCACCATAGACCACAGAGGAAATATTATTGTTGTTGAAATAAGTTTCAATCTTTACTCAGAGTTCATCAGTTCCCTGTCTGGAGTTGGACAACGTTTTTCTTCATGAGTCCTTTGGAATTTTCTTGTATGATTGTCTTGATAAAAACAACCAAGTCTTTAATAGATCATCAAATTTATGATATTGTTGTTACTATGTACAATGTTCTCCTAGTTCTGTTCACTTCACTTTGCTTCAGTTCATACAAGTTTCCCAGGTTTTTCTGAAACTATTCTGCTTGTAATTTATTATGGCACATTACTATTCCATCAGAATCATATTCCATAACTTGTTCAGGCATTCCCCAATTAAAGAACAACCCTTCAATTTTTAGTTCCTTACCACCACAAAAATGTATTGTATTTTATTTTCATATAGATCCCTTTTGACCCTTTCCTTTGATCTCTTTAGGATACAGACCTATTAGTGATATTACTGGGTCAAAAGATATGTACAATTTTATAGCCCTTTGGGCATAGTTCCAAATTGTAGAACTAAAAATTGGTATTGCCAATCTCAAGGAAATTTTGAACTATGAAAAAAATATCAAAATGGTCATTTTCCTTGAACCTGTGATATGAGTATTAGGGATATATCTAAAAATGTTACAGAAAGAATATTTTAAAAGCTTAATATATTCATAATTATGCAGGTCACTTTTTATTAGCAAAGTACTGGAAATAGAGGGAATGTAAATTAACTCAGTAATGCCTGGACAAATCAGGGCACTTGAATTGCTTTTCCAAGCAACAAACCCTTTAAAAGTAGAATTAATCAAATGAAAGCTAATAACTCACAAAAATTAACAAAATAAAAATGACTAGAATATTAAAGAAGAATAAGAATTATTAAAGTTGAGTGAGAAAATCAAAGACAGTGTAAGACAAAAAAAACAAAACAAAACAAACGAATGAACTTGAAAACATAGAGAATTAAGAATCATTATACCATCGGAAAGCCATGTATTTCAAGAATTTTTCAAAAGCCTATATTGCTTAGAACCAGAAAGCAAAATAAAAATCTTATCTGGAGGCAGAGCTAAAAGGGTAGAACAAAGGTAAGGGCTCACCTGATCTCTCCACCAACCCTGAGATATACTATTAAATAATGACTTTAAACAAATTCTGGAATAGCAGAACCCACAAGGGGTCGGAGTGAAATACTTTTCCAGTCCAGGATAACTTGGAAGGTTGACGGGAAATGTTTGTTGCACTAGGCTGATATAGGAGTTCAGGGACAGCAGAAACTGGCCCCAGCAAACCAGTAAGAGGCTTTGGGGCAATCAGTGATAGATGTGGCAGTTTCCAGATCTCTAAGCCCACAGATGCCAAACACAACTTAGAAGGTCAGTAAGAAAGTTCTGTCACACCAGGGTAAGGGTAGAACATGGTCCATCACATGTGCCAGCATATGGTCCATCACACCCCCACAGCACTAGCAAATTAGTAACATGCCATGGGAACCACTGAATCAATAACACTGGCTACTTTAGGAACTCTCTAATGACTGATGGTAAGAGGGTTGAACAACTGGTGAGAAGATTACGGGGATCTCTTTCTAGCACTGAGGCAGGACTCTATTGCTTTGCCCATACCAAAATCCAGTTTTCAGTCACAGGGCAATATGGAACATTAGCATATCTATGCTTGTGGCCAAAAAATAGACTAATTCAAATGGCAAAGGAGGCCCAAAAGGGCAATGAGGAGAAGAATACCTTAAAAAGTCGAACTTGCCAGATGGAAAAACAATCTCAAAAGCTCAATGAGGAGATTAATTCCTTCAGAGTTAGACTGGAGCAAATGGAAGCTAATGACTTTATGAGAAATCAAGATGCTATTAAGCAGATCCAAACAAATGAAAGAGTAGAAGGCAATGTGAAATATGTCATGGGAAAAACCACTGACCTGGAAAATAGATCTAGGAGAGGCAATTTAAAAATTATTGGACTACCTGAAAGCCATGATCAAAGAAAGAACCTAGAAATCACCCTTCAAGAAATTCTCAAGGAAAATTGCCCTGATGTTTTAGATCCAGAGGGCAAGATAGAGGTTGAAAGAACCCACAGATCACCTCCTGAAAAAGATCCCAAAAAGAAAACTCCCAGGACTATTATAGACAGTTTCCAGAATACGCAGATTAGGGAGAAAATACTACGAGCAGCCAGGAAGAAACAATTTCAACATTGTGGAAACACAATCATAATAGCACAGAACCTGGCAGCTTCTACACTGAGGGATTGAAGGGCATGGAATATGATATTCCAGAGGGCAAAAGAGCTGGGAATGAACCCATGGGTCACCTACCCAGCAAAACTGAGTATTTTGTTTCAGGCGAAAATATGGTCATTCAGTGGAATAGAGGACTTTCAAGCACTCTTGAGGGAAAAACCAAAATTGAATAGAAAATTTGACATCCAGACACAAGAAGCAGGAGATGCCTGAGAAGGTAATCAGGGAAAAGAAATCAAAAGGAACTTTTCAAAGTTGAACTATTTACATTCCTACATGGAAAAACAATAACTGTGACTGAGGAAATATTTCTCACTATGAAAATAATGGAAGAATGGTGTGTGGTTATGTGAATACATATGTGAATGTGTGTGTATATGGTTACAGTTATATATGGATAGAGGGCATAGTTTGAATTTGTTGGGAAGGGAGGATACTCAAGGGATGAAGTTGTGAGGTGAGAGAGGAAAGTGTCAGGAGGAGATGGGGAGAGACAGGGTGGGGTTAACTATTTCATGTGGAGGAAGCAGGGGGAAGTAGTTGCAGGGGAGGGGGAAAATGAGAAGGCAAAAAGGTGAAACCACATTCTCATTGAATTTGGTTCAGGGAGAGAATGACATACATACTAGGTGGGACATCTCAACCTACAGCAGAAGGGGGGAAGGGGGATGAGAGGAGGGATGATGGATGGGAAGGCATCCTAGGGGGGAGGGGAGGTTGGAAGTATCCACTATGGAAGAGGGACAGGATCAAGTGGGGAATGGACCAGGTGGGGGGTGGTATGAGGGGGAGGGAATTATAAGCAACCTTGTACAATATATCTACTATGATAAAGTTTTGGATAGCTTGACATATACAACACATACTGAAAACATAAAGAGGTAATTAGGAAAGAGAAATCATCAACAACTTAATAAAGTTAAAGTCTTTTTACATTCCTTCATGATAAGAAGATACTTGTAACTCACAGGAACTTTCTCATTATTACAACAGCTAGAAGGAAGATATATAAACAGACAACACAAGAATGAGTTGAATATGAAGAGATGATACCTAAAAATTAATTAATTAATTAATAGATAAGAGAGGAAAATGTTGGGAGAAAGGGAAGGTGGGTATAGAATGGGATAAATAATCTCGTTAAGAAAATAAGTTTTTTTGTATTTTTTTAAGCAATTGTGGTTAAGTAACTTGCTCAAGGTTACACGGCTAGTTATTTATGTGTGGGCCCTAAGTATTTAGGACAGAACTGATCCCAGGTCCTCCCAACTCTGGGGCCGGCTCTCTTACTCAATCTGCAACATAGCCTCCCCAAGAAAAAAAGTTTTTATAATTGATGATAAAATGTTGGAGGTGAGAGAGAGTGAGTGAACCTTACACTCATTAGAATTGGCTCAAATCAGGAGTAACGTGCACATTCTATTGGGAATAGAGATGTATTTTCCCTATAGGAAAGTAGGAGGAAAGGAGATAAGTTAATGTGTGTGTATGTGTGTGTGTATGTGTATGTGTGTGGTTTATGCATGTGTGTGAGTGTGTGTGTGTGTGTGTGTGTGTGTGTGTGAAAAAGAGAGGGCAGGTTGGGGGAGTGGTTATTTAGAAACAAAACCCTTTTTTTAGGACGGACTGGGTAAAAGAAGAAGGGGAATAGAATAAATAGGAGACAATAGGATGGAGGGAAATACAGTTACTAATAATCAATGTGAAAAAAAAAATCCAAGCAAGTTTTTTTTTGATAAAGTATTCATTTCTCAAACATATAGAAAACTAAGACAAATATATAAAAATAAGAGCCATTCCCCAAATGATATGTGATAAAAAAGATTTGAACAGTTTTCAGATGAAGCAATTGAAACTATCTATAGACATATAAAAAAATTCTCTGACTCAATATTGATTGAAAAAGAATCAAATTAAACAATTCTGAGGTACGACCTCATACCTATAAGATTGGCTAATAGGACAGAAGAGGAATATGACAAATGTTATAGGGATTTGGGGAAAATGAGACATGAATACATTGTTGTTAGAGTTGTGAACTAATTCAGTCATTCAATAGACCAATTTGGAACTGTGCCCAAAGTGGAATAAAATTGTAAATACCATTTGACCTACCACTAAAACTACTTCTGTAGCCCAAAAGAAAAACAACAAAAATATTTTAGCAGCTCTTTTTCTGGAGGCAAAGAATTGGAAATTGAATGGATTCCCATCAACAGGGCAATTTCTGAGGAAATTGTGATATGTGATTTTGATGGAATATGCTTGTGTTGAAAGATCCTGAAAAAACTTGAGTTGATGCAAATGAGATCATGTAAATGATCTGATGCAAAGTGAAATTTAGTAGACCCAAAGTAATAGCAATATTGTAAGATGCAAATTGAAATTTACTAGACCCAAAGTAATAGCAATATTGTAAGATGATCAGCTGTGAATAATTTAGCTATTCTAAGCAATACAATGATCCAAGACAACACTAAAGGATTAATGATGAAAAATGTTATACATCCTCAGAGAAAGAACTGATAGTGTCTTTATACAGCCTGAAGCATACTTTTTAAAACTTTATTTTATTGCATATTTTTGTCTGTGTTTTCTTTCACAACATGACTTTTTTTTTTAACATTTTGCATTACTACAGATGTATAACCTATATAAATTTATTTAATATTCAATGGGGGAAAGAAGGAAGGGAAAGAATCCAGAACTCAAAGTTTTATAAATGAATATTAAAAATGTAACAAGATGCTACTGAGGTTAAAAAAATACTAAATAAAGTAAATAATTAGCTCCAGGTAGGGCTGGATAGGTCCCTCTTGAAATAAATATTAAAATGTAAAGTATTAAGAAAATTATAGGCAAAATAAAGAGTAACCAAAATAAAACACACACACACACACACACACACACACACACACATTCCACTTACCAACTATATCTTACTCAGAAAAGAAAAATATAGTACTCTGGAAAAAATAGGTTTTTTAATGAAATAGAGTATATCCAACTATTCCTAATGAAAATATCACACCTTTACAGAAACTTTGAAATGAAAATTTAGAAATTAGCAAAATCATAAAAAAGTAAACATGAATTAGCACTCATAATAAAGAAGTTTGAACTGTATACAACCTAATATCAGGAAATGGTACATATGTTCCCTCAGAGGTCTATCATAACAAGAAATCATGGAAAAATGTAGAGCTTTTAAATAGAGAGAAATCTACAGTGATTTTCTTTATATCCTGATCTTAGAAGAATGGAAAGAAGGAAAACAATAGGACAGGAAGTGAAAGGAAGATTTGAAAAAATGATCACAACACATACAAGGAAGAAGTGATGGGGAAGGCAGATGACAGTTGAACATCATTCTCATCTAAACTGGTTCAAAGATTTGAAGGACATACACACAGACACACACACACACACACACACACACACACACAGCATTGGCTAAAGAAATTCATTTTTTCTCAACAGGGAAATAAGAGGGAAGCTGGAGATTAGAAGCTGGTAGAGTAATATTGATCACTTCTAAGCAATTAAATTCTAGCAATACACGAAAAAATATTTATAGCAATTCTATCTTTATACCAATCCTTTGAGGAATGGTTGAACAATTTATAATACATAATTTTGATAGAATACTATTGTTTTTAGTAATTATGAAGACCTAAGTTTCAGAAAAACTGGAAGATATTATGAAATAATGCAGCATGAAGTAAAGTGATATATTAATTGATATATTAATATATAATTTTTGATAGAAAATTTATATATTAATAACAGTCATGCAAAGAAAAATAACTTTTAAAGTCCTAGGAACTCTGATCAGCATAATCACCGACTATGAATCCAGACACATGGGTACATACATACACACACAAATAGACAGAAACACAAACACGTATATACATGTGTGTACATGATGCATTCATGCATGTATACACATACATGTTTATATAAACATATCTTTTCTCATGGTCAAAAGAAAAAAATTGTTCTCCTTCACTATAATATATGTATAATAAGGGTTTTGTTTTTATTTTATACTTAATTGGGACAGGGTTGGATGGACTGGAAAAATTAGATTTTTAACAATTGGAAAAAATAAAATTCAACTTAAAACTTACTAATCAGTGGTAGCTGGTTCTTCTTTCCCAGGGAACCTAATAACCATCGTAAAATTTTCTATATGAAGTGTAGGAAGAAGCGATTGAAGCAACAAAGATTCTGTCATACCTAAAAGAAGAAAATAAGTGCCGTATTACTCTATAAGGGGGAAATAAATATATATATATATATATATATATATATATATATATATATATATATATTTCCTTTGACTGTTTTCATTCTTTAAAATAGAAAGTATGACGGAAAATGGGAAGGCTTGAGAAGTGTAAGTAACTTTTACTAGTCACCTTATCAACTAAATGTTATTTGGAGAGTGAGTTAATTTCCTAGGAAAGATTTATTTTCTTATAAAAACACTGTCTATAAGTCATTTATGAAAAAAGGAATTTTATTAAAATCCAAAAACATTTTCAGTGAGCTCAGCCTCTGCTGGTAATTGCCCTCTCCAGTCTCACTTAGAATATTAATTGTGATATGAACACCTACATATTCTTCATTATGAAGGAAGGGAAAAGATTATATATCATTCTGCTACATTTTCCCTTATAAATCTGAAAAATACCATAGTTTATTTTCCATAATGATATAAAAGTTGAGTAAGATAACAGCTATGGATATATCCTCCATAGACATGAAAATGTTCATTAGACCTCTTATCAAATGTGGTAATTTATATTAACACATATATCTATGTGTGTATATCACTCTATATATACATATACACACATACATACATATGTTTATATATACATACATACAGAGAGATAGAGAGTATATGTGTTTTAGCTGAGTCCTAAAGTTAGTGTGTATACTATACAATATGAGTATACATTGTATAATAACTCTATGCAAAATTTAGTAAGAATCTGGATATTAAATATATTGAGTGCTATTGTGAAGTGACTCAATGTGATATAGGTATCTTGAAATCACTTTACTGCATGCCTCATATTTTTCAGGCTCCACTGTCTTAAATTGACTCCTGAAATTCACGGGATTATTAAAGAACTAATTGAATGAAATGGAATTCATTGGAACTTGAATTTCCTTTTAATTTCTTATGGTTTCATCCTTCCCCATTCTCCTCACCACCTTCCCATAAAATGTACATACTGCCAAATGTCACTCCACCTTAATAACATTGAAGAAAACAGGGAAGCGTACCAGCTGTATTTGTGAATAATTAATTTTTTGATTCTAAATGTCATAGCATAAAAATGGAAAATTCCTCTATCTTATTTTTTGGAAAAGAAAATAATAAAGCAAAATTTTTTTCTCCTTGAATATGACACTGGGGATGCCAAATACATAATTTGAGGTGTCTAAGATTTAATAAATAGGTGGCATTGCCACAAATATTGTAAATTTCATATGGAGGTTTTGTAATGGATTTTTAGATTAAAAGTAAAAGCGAAAGGAAGGGGTCCTCACACTCTCCTCTGACCCCAACCTTACAATGTAGGGATTACCTATATTACGTAAACAATACCTTTCTCACAAGGGGGTTGAGTCAAGATGGTGAAGTAGAAACAGCACTTACCTGTAGCTCCAGCTCCCACCTTCCCCAATTAATGTAAAATGGGACTCTGAACAAACATGGGAGCTACAGAACCCACAAAATGACACAGAGAAGCTCATCTCCCACTGAGGACAGCCCAGTAACACAGTAGGGAGTAGCCAGTATAGCAGTCTGGGAGCCAAGCCCAGCCAGGCATGAGCCAGAGGTTTTAGCCCCAGGGCAGGCCTGACCAGAAGCAGGGTGGAGGGACACCAGAACACCAGCAGGTGTGGAGTTTCCAGAATTATCAACATATACATGCTAAAGACAAAGTGAGAGGTCAGTGTAGTAGGTATTTTGGGACCCACTAGTTGGGAATGCATCACCCTCTTTCCCCTGGGGCAAGAAGCTGCTGAGACACATGGGAGCAGCCAGCACCATGTTATGGGGGACTAGCAGATTGGTCTGTGGGGAAATTGCTCTTACTTTTACCTGCTTGTATCTGGACTGCTAACTAGGATGGAGGTCCTGGTGTGTGTGACCAGTTTGCCAGAGCATGTGGAGGCTTCAGAGAGGGCACCCAAGTAATAACTGTGGCAGCTGAGAAAACCCCAGCATCTGGGAAGGAAGCTCCCCTGTCCGGTGGCAGAGTCCTACTGTGGAAAAAAACCCCAAAGTCAAGAAATTGAGTGGCAACATGTCCAGGCAAAGAAGCAAAACAAACAGAACATTCCAACATTAGACTCCTATTTTAGGGACAAAAAGGATCAAAGCATAGAACAGGAGGAAGACAACGAAGTCAGAACTCCTATATCAAAAGCTTCAAAAGAAAATATGAGCTGGTTACAGGCCATAGAGGATCTTAAGAAGCAGATAAGAGAAGTGGAAGAAAAATTGGGAAGAAAAATGAGAATAATGCAAGAAAATTATGAAATGAGTGTTAACAGCCTGACTGAGGAAAATAACACTTTAAAAATAGACTAACTCAAATGGAAAAAGAGGCTCCAAAAGTCAATGAGAAGAAGAATGCCTTAAAAAGCCAAATCTGCAGGATGGAAAATGAATCTCAAAAGCTCACTGAGGAGAATCATTCTTTCAGAATTAGACTGGTGCAAATGGAAACTAGTGACTTTATGAGAAATCAAGATGCTGTTAAACAGATCCAAACAAGTGAAAGAAGAGAAAGCAGTATGAAATATCTCATGGGAAAAACCACTGACCTGGGAAATAGATCCTAGAGAGATAATTTAAAAATTATTGGACTACCTATAAGCCATGTTGAAAGAAAGAACCTAGAAATCATCCTTCACGAAATTCTCAAGGAAAACTCCCCTGATGTTTTAGATGCAGAGGGCAAAATAGAGGTTGAAAGAATCCACTGATCACCTCCTGAAAAAATATCTGATGAAAGAAAACTCCTAGGAATATTTTAACCAGATTCAGGAGTTCCCAGATCCAGGAGAGAATATTACAGGCAGCCAGGAAGAAACAATTTGAACATTGTGGAAACACAGTCAGTATAGCACAGGATATAGTAGCTTCTACACTGAGGGATAGAAGGACCTGGAATGTGGTATTCCAGAAGTCAAAGGAGCTGGGATTAAAACCAAGAGTCACCTACCCAACAAAGCTGAATATCATGTTTCAGGTGAAAATATGGTCATTCAGAGGAATAGAGGTCTTTCAAGTATTCTTAAAAAAAAACAAACAGAATTGAATAGAAAATTTGACATTCAGATATAAGAAGGAAGAGAAGCATGAGAAAGTATACAGGGAAAAGAAATCATGAGGAACTTATCAAATTTGAATTATTTACACTCCTACATGTAAAAGCAACAATTGTAATTGATGAAACTTTCTCAGTATGAAAATATTTGAAGGGAATATAAATATATATATAAACATATATGTGTATATATATACATATATGTATATATAAACACATATATACATATGTGTGTATATATGTATATATATACATACGTATATAGTCTATATTGCAGAGTATATGGGTATACAATACATATGTGAATGTGCGTATATATGTTTACAGGTGTACATAGATAGAGGGCAAAGGACCAATTTAATAGGAAGGGATGTTACTTAAAAGGTGAAATTAAGAGGTGAGAGAGGCATATAATGAGAGGAGATGGGGAGAGATAAAATTGCATTAACTATCTCATATAAAAGTGGCAAGGGAAAATGGCTACAATGGAGGGGAAGAAGAGGCAGACAAAAGGGAATGGGTCAACATTAATTGCATTGAATTTGGTTTAGGGCAGGAATGACATTCACATGAAATAGAATGTGTCACCCTACAGGAGAGTGGGAGGAAGGTGATAAGAGGGGTTATGATGGGAGGGAGGGCAGGCTTGGGGGGAGGGAAATTGGAAATACTCACTTTTGAAAAGGGACAGGACCAATGCAGAGAATTGAACAAGTGAGATGTGGGATAGGAGGGATAGGATAACTACACAAGTATAAACTATATTGCATTGCTTATCTTCCCAGTAAGGATGGGTGACAAGGGAGGAATGGAATGAATGTGAAATATTAAATATATATATATATATATATATAGTTGTATATATATATATATATATACATATATATATGCTATTATTAACACTATTTTACACATAATTGAGAAATATATACAGGCACTGGGGCATAGAGATGCACCATGCCCTACTGGAAAAAATAAAGTGGGTATGGGGGAATATATGGGAGAAAGAATATTGAAAGAGGGAATATCCTTTGGGACTGCTATTTTGGTGTGGTGGGTAGGAGAAAAATGGGGAGAAAATTTGTAACTCAAAATCTTGTGTAAATGAATGATGTTAACCAGAAGTTAATAAAAAACAAAACAAAACAAACAAACAACAACACAATACCTTTCTCTTCCTTCCTTCCCCCTAAACACATTCCTTAATTCTACACTTCCTGACACCTTTCTTTTGTGTTGGAAGTTGGAAGAAGGGACAAGGAAGAGGAGAATAATGGAAGAATAAAAGAATATAAAAGATTTGGAGTAAATATCTGCCATCCCTAGGGGATGGCCTATGAAGAGAAATAAGGCACTTCACATTCTTAGATGTTTCAGAGAAATCCTACAAACATATTTCATCCCAGTCTTACCTTCTTTCCTTATTTCAAATCCATTTGGTCTTACTAGTAATAGAGAGATATTTTGGATGGCAATCACCTAGCCAATTTCTATTCTGCTTAACAAACTTCATGTCCAGCCTTTACTCTTACTGAACTTTTCTCTTTCTTTTCATCTTCCACTGAAATGGAAAGAGGAACGTTTCTTTTTGTTTGTTTGTTTGTTTTGTGGCCTGGTTTTTTGTTGTTGTTCTTTGAGTTATTCAATGATTTCTGACCCTTTGTAACCCAATGGACAATAGCACATCAGACCTATCTATCCTTCATTATCTCCTGAAGTGTGCCCAAGTTTACATTCATTGCTTTCATACTAATATCAATACATCTTATCCTCTGTTATCTCCTTTTCTTTTTGCCTTTAATCTTTCACATTAGTGTCTTTTCCAATGATTTCTATCTTCTCATTTGGTGACAAAAATTTGTAAGTTTCATCTTTGGTATTTGTCCTTCAAATGAAAAAAATATGAATTTATCTCTTTAAGTTTTGACTAATTTGATCTCCTTGTTGTCCATGGGACTCTCAAAAGTCTTCTCTACCACTACAAATCAAATGAGCTGATTCTGTAAGAAAAAAAAAAAAAACACAACAACAACAACCTTTTGCTCTATACATTGTCTATACAAAACTACTGGGAAAAAGAAAAAAAAAACAAAACTGGAGCTTTGACTACACAAAACTTTTTTGTTAAGGTGATGTCTCTATTTTTTTTTCTTTGCTCTTCAGACTTGCCATGACTTTACTTCCAAGGAGCAAACATCATTTAATTTCATGGCTACAGTTACTGTCTGCATTGATCTTTGAACCAAAGAATATAAAATCTGACTCTGCTTCCATTTCTTCCTTTATTTACTAGGAAGTCATTCCACCAGTGTTCATGAGCTTAGTTTTAGTTTTGTTTTTTTTTTTTAGTGCCTTTACTCAGCTTTTATCCTCTTCTGTTTTATCCTTATCAAGAGGCTTTTTGGGGGCAGAGCCAAGATGGTGGAGTAGAAACAGGACTTCTCCAATTCATGTAAAAAATGACTCTAAACAAACACTGGAGCTTCAAAACCCACAAGGTGACAGAGGGAAACGAACTTCTGACTGAAGACAACCCAGCAGGAAGGGTCCACTACAGCATGCTGGGAACAGAGGCCAGCCCTGAGTGAGTTCGAGGTTTTAGCCTCGGGGTGGCTCGACCAGCCAAGGGTAGAGGGATATCAGGATAGTGAACCATCATCAGACATAAATGCTAAAGACAAAGTGAGAATTCAGTGGACTTTGGGAATAGGGAGTGGGAGTTGGTCCAGCCTCTGCCCCCAGGGAAAGAAGAGGCTGAGATGCAGGCTTTTGAAATTCTGAGAGACAAAATTCTGTGCATTATAAGCAAATGTAATAATTAGGCTGGTACACAATCAACAAATTGATGGTCAATGGTCTCAGGAACCAAACACACTAAGGGAGAATCCACACCAGTATAAATCTAGGTCTGTTTTGCTGATAGAAAATTACTGGGAAATATCCTGGAAAGAAAAAAGTAACCTTTATTTATTTTATTTTATTCATGAATATTAAATGTGGAGGTGGGCTAAGATCTCTCAACACCTTCTGATTATTTATAATTGAGAAGAATGAAGTCAGTTGAAAAAAGGCTTGGTCATGACTTGAATTTCCTCTAGCAACCTGGGCAACCTGATCTAATTCTTTCTGGTTTTAGTTCTCCTTCATAAGCCAGGCCATGCCAAATTCTAATGAAAGACCATGGACACACTAATGGCTCTTGGTAACTCTTGCTAGCAAAACCTAGCTCAGGTTATTTTTGTTTATGCAATAAACAAAGAATCCCATACTAGGCCCAGGGAGGCACTGGTAAGTGAAAATATTCTTCAGCCAGCTTCTGGAAACTATTTTAAACTATTCTAAAGGGAGAGAGGACTATTACAAATTAATGCCAATAATTAAATTTTACAGAATTAAAATCATTTTCATTACCATAATTCAGTGAATGTTGGTAAATTGGTCTTTAGCTACTTTGTGTCTTAGAAAATCTCCTTGAACTTCTAGTAATTCTCATTTCATATATTGCTGAAGCCTACCTTGCAGAATATTAAGCATAACCTTGCTGATGTGCGAGATGAGCACAATTGATCTGTAATTTGAACATTCTCTGGCGTTGTCTTTTTTAGGATAAGGACATAACCTGATTTTTTTCTAATCCAGTGGTCAACATTATATTCCAAATTTGCTAACATATTGAGTCTAGTTATTTAACATTATCTTTTAGAATTTTAAGTAATACAGCAGGAATACCATCTCCTTGATTAACTTTGTTGTTAGCAATGCTTCCTGAAGCCCCCTTTACCTCATTCTCCAGAATGTGCACCTCTTGCTAAGTAGCCACACGTGTGCATCATGGTTATCAGTGATGTTAAGAACTCTCTTATAATACTTCTGAATATTTCTGCCACCTCTTAATATCTTTTTGCTTTTGTTAAGTCACTCTAATGGCAAGCAAGTACTTTGCTGCTTGTTTCAGTTACTCAAGTGCCTTTGAGTTCACCTTTGATTGTGTCAAGTCTTTTTTTGAAACAGTATATATTTGTCCTGTTCTTAATATGCATGAGAGAGCTTAGAGACCCTCCCTAGCCTTAATAGGGCTAACATCATCACATGGAGTCTATGGTGGAAATAACTTGACAAAAGAGAGGAACAGGAAGGGCAGAACAGGAAGGATGGAACAGGAAGGAGCAGAGCAGATAAAAGCTAGAGCATGAGCTGGGACCAAGCAAAACTAAGAGAGGGGATGTTTGTGATGTTGACACTCTGTTAGTTGTTCTTTCTATTTTTCTGTGATGGTATTACTTTGTTAGATAGAAGCACTCTGTTGATTTGTGTTACTTTTTCAGACAGAAATATGCTGTCTGTTGATCTGTGTTGATTTCTCAGACAGAAAGTGAATTTATATGATAGTACTGTCAATGTGTGTAAAGATAGTTGTAGCCTTGTTGAGATTTTTTCCCTAGAAACAAAAACTGAAAAAACCAGTCACCACATACTGAGTTACAGAAAAAAAGCAGAGAGCTGCCTACATGTGAATCTAGGCAAGAGTGGGGTGAATACAGGCAAGAGCTGGGAGTATTCAGCCTGTAAAGGAGGAGCCATTCATTTTGGAAACCAACCTATTTTTTTTTTTTTTTTGATGTGTAATGGGTAACTTTTTAAAACCTTTAATTATTAAATTTTTTCCAATTTGTTTATTTTAGTTTTCAACATTTATTTCCACAAGATTTTGAGTTATATATATTTTCCCCATTTCTCCCCTACCCCCCACACCAAAACAGTGAGCCTACTGAATACCCCTTCCCCAAATCTATTCTCTCTTGTAACCTCCCCCATCCCTGCCCCAAACTTTCTAATGGGGCAAGATGGATCTCAATACAACAGTGCCTGTATTACTTACTTCCTAGGTAAAGGTGACATGCATTAACATTTGTTTTTTGAAACTTTGGGTTCTAGAATTTTTTCCCTTCTTCCTTCCTCCCCCTCCCCCACTGGGAAGACAAAGAATTCAACATAGGTTGTGCATGTGTAGTTACACAAGACATTTCCATAGTAATTTTATTTTGAAAGACTAACTATATTTACCTCTATCTGATCCTGCCCCCAACTTATTCTATTGTCTACTTTGACCCTGTCCCTTTTCAAAACTATTTGATTCTAACTTCTCTCTCAACCAATCTGCCTTCTCTACTTTCATACCTGTCTTATCCTCTTCCCCCCTGCTTTCCTATAGGGTAAGATACCCAATTGAATGTGAATGTCTATGTAAACATGTACATACATGTGCACATACTCACATGTATATTTATACACACATATACCCTTCTATACATACAAATATATATATATATATATATATATATATATATATATGTTCCCTTCAACTATTGTCATATTGAGAAAAGTCTCATGAGATATAATTATCATTTTTCTGTGTAGCAATGTAAATATTTCAACTTTAATAAGTTCCTTATGATTTCATTTTCCTGTTTAAATTCTAATGCTTCTCTTGCTTCTTGTATTTGAAAGTCAAATTTGCTATTCAGTTCTGTTTTTTTCATCAAGAATGCCAGAGAGGCCTCCTTTTCATTGAATTACATTTTCCCCTGAAGTATTATACTCAGTTTTGCTGTGTAGGTGATTCTTGGTTCTAATTCTAGATCCTTTGAACTCTGGAATATCATATTCCAAGCCCTTTGACCCCTCAGTGTAGAAGCTGTTAGATCTTGTGTTATCCTGATTGTGTTTCCACAATAGGATTTTTTTTTTCCTTCCTGGTTGCTTGGAATATTTTCTCCTTGACCTGGGATCTCTGGAATTTGGCTATGACATTCTTAGGCATTTTCTTTTGAGGATCTTTTTCAAAAGGTGATCTGTGAATCCTTTCAGTTTCTATTTTGCCCTCTGGTTCTAGAATATCAGGGCAATTGTGTGGGAAAATTTCTTCTTTTTTATCAAATGCTTTATTTTTTATTTTATTTTTTGTTTTTTTGGAGGGCAATTGGGGTTAAGCAACTTGCCCAAGGTCACACAGCTAGGTTTTTGTTTCTGTGTGCATTAAGTGTCTGAGGCCGGATCTGAACTCAGGTCCTTCTGACTCCAGGGCTGGCACTCTACTCACTGAGCCACCTAGCCTCCCCCTATCAAATGCTTTATTAACTTCTAGTTTACATCATTCATTTCCACAAAACTTTGAGTCACAAATTTTCACCCTATTTTTCCCCTACCCACCATCCCAAAACAGTGATCCCACTGGATATCCTACCCTCCAATCACCTCTCTCCCTTATCTTCTCCCATATACCCTCTGACTTTCCAGTAGGTCA
The DNA here is from genome assembly GCA_011680675.1 of Gymnobelideus leadbeateri. Taxonomy (NCBI): domain Eukaryota; kingdom Metazoa; phylum Chordata; class Mammalia; order Diprotodontia; family Petauridae; genus Gymnobelideus; species Gymnobelideus leadbeateri. The sequence continues at coordinate 23,690 of WOXC01001374.1, forward strand.
TGGTAGAAATCTATGCCCGAGTGCCTATATGTCTTATTTCCTAGTTACATGCAAAATAATATTAATATATATATATATATATATATATATATATACATATATATATATATATAATTTTATTTTAAAACTTTGAATTCCAGATTCTTTCCCTACCTCCGTAATCACCCACCCTTAATGGGAAGATAAGCAATTCAATACAGGTCGTACATGTGTAGCTATGCAAAACATTTCCATAGTGCATATATTGTAAAAGACTGACTATATTTCCCTCCCTCCTATCCCACCTCCCACTTGTTCTATTCTCTACTATGATCCTGTCCCTTTTCAAAAGTGGGTACTTCATACTTCCTTTACCCATGGCCTGCCCTTCCTTCCATCATACCCCCCTCTCATCCCCTTCTCCCCTACTCTCCTGTAGGGTGAGATACCCTATTTAGTGTGTTTTTCATTCCCTCCCTAAGCCAAATTCAATGAGAATAAGTTTGGTCCATTCCCTTTTGCCTTCCTGTTCTTCCCCACCATCATAACCATTTTCCTTTGCCTCTTATATATGAAATAGTTTATCCCTTTTTGTCTCTCCCTGTCTCCTCTCATTATATTCCTATCTCAACTCTTAATTTCACCTTTAAGTATGATCCCTTACTATTAAATTGGTCCTGTGCCCTCTATCGATGTATTCTTGTACACATATATACCCACATTCACATATGTATTCATACATCCAGGAGAATTTCTTGAAGGATGATTTCTAGGTTCTTTTTGTTGATGGCTTTCAGGTAGTCAAGTAATTTTAAATTGATGTCTCCTGGATAAATTTTCCAGATCAGTGGTTTTTCCAATGAGATATTTCACATTGCCTTCTTTTTTTTCCTTTGTATCAGTTTTATAGTATCTTGATTTCTCATAAAGTCATTCATTTCCAATTGCTCTGAACTAATTTTGAAGGAATTATTATCTTCAGTGAGTTTTTGATATCCCTTTTCCATCTGACCAAATTGGTTTTTCAGGCATTCTTCTCCTCACTGTTTTTTTGGGCCTCTTTTACCATTTGAGTTATTCTAGTTTTTTAATGTGTTACTTTCTTCAGAATTTTTTTGGATCTTCTTACCAGGTTGTTGAATTGCTTTTCGTGATTTTCTTTCATAAGTATCATTTCTCTTCCCAGTTTTCCTTCCAATTCTCTTACTTGATTTCCAAAATCCTTCTTGAGCTCCTCCATGTCCTGTAACCAATTCATATATTTCTTGGAAGCTTTTGCTACAGGAGTTCTGACTTCATTGTTCTTCTCCACTTCCATGCTTTGACACTTTTTGTCCCCAAAACAGGTTTGCATGGTCTGATTGTACTTCTTCATCTTGCCAGTTACTTTACCTTTGAACTCTTTACAAGGGTAGAACTCTGCTTATAGAATGGAGAGAGCTTTGTCCCAAATTGCTGGTGTTTCCATAGCTTCTGCAGCAATTAGTTAGTTCCCCTCTCTACCGCCCATGTAAGCTCTGCCTCACTGTCCACACACCCTAGGACCACAACCAAAATCTATGATCTAGATACAAGCAGGTCACAGCAAGAATGATTACCCTCTGAATGGTCACTTGTTCCACCCATGATCTGCAGGCCAGGAGCTCTGAAAGTAGTTGCATGGCACTGCCACATCTCCTGCCACTTTTTGCCCTGGGGGCAAGCACTTGACCCTGTTGTACTTTCATATTTGCAACAGAGTTCCTGACAGACCTATTATTTTCTCTTTGGCATTTATGGCTTAAGAAGTCTGAAAACCGGCGGAGCGGCCGGACACCCCCTCATGGCGGCGGCGGCGACGGCGGCGGTGGCGGTGGAGGCGGCAGCGACGGCGGCTTTGGGACGGTGACGGAGAGCGCGAGCCCGGCGACCTATCTCTCCCCCTACCCCCCGATGCTGTGCGCCCCCTGACACTGCCCCGACCCCCGCCGGGACGATGGTGAAGTATTTCCTGGGGCATAGCGTGCTCCGGAGCTCCTGGGACCAAGTGTTTGCTGCCTTTTGGCAACGTTACCCTAACCCCTACAGCAAGCATGTGCTGACAGAGGACATTGTGCACCGGGAGGTAACTCCTGATCAGAAGCTGCTGTCCAGGTGGCTTCTAACGAAGACCAACAGGATGCCCCGCTGGGCGGAGCGCTTCTTTCCTGCCAATGTTGCCCACTCGGTGTACATCCTCGAGGACTCTATTGTGGACCCACAGAACCAGACCATGACCACTTTCACCTGGAACATCAACCATGCCCGGCTGATGGTGGTGGAGGACAGATGTGTTTACTGTGTGAACCCTGAAAACAGTGGCTGGACTGAAATCCGCCGGGAGGCCTGGGTCTCTTCCAATTTGTTTGGGGTCTCCAGAGCTGTACAGGAGTTTGGTCTAGCTAGATTCAAAAGTAATGTGACCAAGACCATCAAAGGCTTTGAATACATCCTGGCCAAACTGCAAGGTGAAGCTCCTTCTAAGACACTTGTTGAAACAGCTAAGGAAGCAACTGAAAAGGCAAAGGAAACTGCTCTGGCAGCTACTGAGAAGGCTAAGGACCTGGCCAGCAAGGCAGCCACCAAGAAACAGCAGCAGCAACAGCAACACTATGTTTAAAGGAGCCACCCTACTGCTTCCCCTGCAACAGAAAGGACCTGCTGCCCTCCCAGATTGCCAGTACCCAAGGCTGAGAGCTTCTGGGGAAGACCTGGCATTGGGCCTGGAGCCCCAGCCCCAAAGCAGACCATCAACACAATGCAAGCCCACAGACATTCCAGCTCTTGTCCCATTACCTGCCCTGTGTCTGAGCTGTAATTTATCATTAAAAATCAATTTTCAGTGCTGTCAAAAAAAAAAAAAAAAAGAAGTCTGAAAACCACCACAGATGCTGGTGATTTACTCTCCTGATGTCTGCTCTGGCTTTTCTGGTCACTGGTAGGGGCTGCCCTGGGGCCAGAATTCTGGCTCACTGGGGAGTTCACTAGGCTCCTAGCACACTGCCATAGACCTTTCATGTCAGGCTGCCAGGCTGCTTTCAGTGGGAGATTTCTTTCTCTCAGTCTCTTTTTGGATTCTGTAGAAGTAAATTTTGTATAGTCATTTTTATATGGGTATTAGAGACAGTTGAAGCAGAAACCAACAAAAAGTTTGTACTTTTACTCTACCATCTTGGCAAAACCCTGTGGGAAACCAGATCTGAGTCAAGATAAAAAATAACTTTACTTGGGTAGTCTGTATTGATTGATGAGCTTATGACTTACTGTGATTTAGGGGTCGATAGATTTTGTACATTCTACTACCCTTTAAGAATGATTGAGGGGGCAGAGTCAAGACTGTGGAGTAAAAAACAGCATTTCCACATAACACCTGCTCCCACCACTTCCAATTCATATAAAAGGAGACTATGAACAAACTCTGGAGCTACAGAACCCACAAACAGACACAGAGAAGCTGAACTGACAGAAGACAGATCAGTAGCCAGGCAGGGAGCTGCCAGCGCAGTGCTCTGGGAGCCAAGCCCAGGCCCTTGTGAGTCAGAAGTTTTAAGCCCAGGACAACCAGACCAGCAACTAGCTGGAGGAACTCCAGAACAGCAACAGCTGTGGCATTTCCAGAATAAGCAACACAAAGATGCCAAGACCAAAGTGAGAGGTCAGTGCAGTATGGCCTTTGGGACTAGATGGAGAGTGTATTGGTCTCTTTCCCTGGGGGTAAGAAGCTGCTGAGTAGCTGCAGTGCAACCTATCAGGTTGCAAGTTCAGCTCCTTTCCTGCAGACTGTAGGGGGATGTGGTGACCAGTCAATTGCCCTTGACTTAACCTTTTTGGATCTGGATTGCATTCTGGGCTGGAGGTCTTGAGGTGTGTGACCAGCTTGCCGGGGCATATAGAGGCTTCAGAGTGGGAAACCAACTAATACCTCCAGCAGCTGAGAAAAGCCCAGAGTTTGGGAAAAAAAGCTTCCCTGGCTGGTGGCAGAGGCCTACTGTGGTAAAAAGCCCCAAAGCTAAGTAATTGAGGGGCAACATGCCGAGGCAGAGGAAATAAAATCAACAGAAAATTTCAGCATTAGACTTCTATTTTGAAACATGGAACAGGAGGAGGACTGTGAGGTCAGAACTCCTACATCAAAAATCCAAAATGAAAATACAAGCTGTTTACATGCCATGGAGGACCTTAAGAAGCAGATAAGAGAAGTGGAGGAAAAATTATGAAGAGAAATGAGAACAATGCAAGAAAATTATGAAAGGAAAGTCAACAGCCTGACTGAGGAAAATACACCTTAAAAATAGACTAACACAAATAGCTCAGAAAAGAAATGAGGAAAAGAATGCCTTAAAAAGCTGAATTTGCCAGATAGAAAAAAGAATCTCAAAAGCTCACTGAGGAGAATTATTCCTTCAGAATTAGCCTGGAGCAAATGGAAGATAGTGACCCTATGACAAATAAAGATGTTGTTAAGCAGATCCAAATAAATCAAAGAATAGAAGGCAATGAGAAATATCTCATGGGAAAAACCACTGACCTTTAAAATAGATCCACAGAGAGATAATTAAAAATTTATTGGACAACAAGAAAAGCATGATCGAAGAAAGAACCTAGAAATCATCCTTCAAGAAATGCCCAAGGAAAACTGCCCTGATGTTTTAGAACCAGAGGGCAAAATATAGGTTGAAAGAATCCACTGATCACCTCCTGAAAATGATCCCAAAAAGAAAACTCATAGGAATATTATAACCAGGTTCCAGAATTCCGAGATCAGGGAGAGAATATTACAAGCATCAAGGAAGAAACAATTTGAATACTGTGGAAACACTATTAGGATAGTGAAGGATCAGGCAGCTTCTACAATGAGGGATAGAAAAGCTTAGAATACTACATTCTAGAGAGCAAAGGAGCTGGGATTAAAACCAAGAATCATCTACCCAGCAAAACTATTTATCATGTTTCAGGGGAAAATATGACTATTCAATGGAATAGAGAACTTTCAAGCATTCTTGAAGAAAAAACATGAGTTGAATAGAAAATTTGACATTCACATACAAGAAGTAAGAGATGATTGAGAAGGTAAACAGGGAAAAGAAGTCATATGTAACTTATCAATTTGAACTCTTTACATTTCTATGTGAAAAAATGATAATTGTAACTGATGAAACTTTTCTCAATATGAAAATAGTTGAAGAAGGGTATATGGGCATATGATTACATATGTGAATGTGTGTATATATGTTTACAGGTATACACAGATATAGGGCACAGGTCGAATTCAATATGAAAGGATGACACTTAAAAGGTGGAATTAAGAGGTCAGACAGGAATATAATGAAAGGAGATGGGGAGAGACAGAATGGGGTAAACTATCTCATATAGAAGAAGTAAGGGAAAATGGTTACAAGGGAGGGGAAGAACAGGAAGGCAAACAGGCAAACCATTATTCTCATTGAATTTTGCTCAGGTAGAGAGTGACATACATAGTAAATAGGATATCTCACCCTACAGGAGAGTAGGTAGGGGAGAATGGGATGAGAGGGGTGATAATGGAAGGGAGGGCAGTAGGGAAGGCAGGAAAGGAGATTGGAAGCACTCACTTTTGAAAGGGGACAGGATCAAAGTAGGGAATACACCAAGTTGGAGGTAGGATAGGAGGGAGGCAAATACAGTAAGACTTTTACAATATATCTACTATGGCAATGTTTTGCATAGCTACATATGTACAACATACACTGAATTGGTTATCTTCCCAGTAAGGGTGGGTGACAAGGCAGGAAGAGACTGAATCTGGAATTCAAAGTTTTAAAATCAAATGTTTAAAAATATATAAATACTATCATTAATATGATTTTACGTATAATTATTAAATAATATATACAGGCATTGGGGCACAGAGATTCACCTTGCCCTACTGAAGAAGTTGAAGGGGGTATGGCAGAAGATATGGGAGAGAGCAGATGGGATGAAGGGATATCTTTCAGGACTGATATTCTAAGGTGGTGGGTAGGGCAAAAATGGGCAAAAAATTGTAACTCAATATGTAGCAGAAATGAATGATATAAACCAGAAGTTAATAAAGCATTTGAGAAAAAAAAAGAATGATTGGCTTAAGGATGATTGGAAGCAATCCTGGAATCAAAATGAAAAAAAAAATTTACTTGGGAGCTCTCTACTGATTGAAGAGATTATGACTTCCTGAATTTTATGTTTTGTTTATGACTATGTGGCCACCTTAGTAATAAGTTCTTACGGTACATTGTTGTAACTGTTGTGCTTCAGTTTCTTTAATTTTTTGCTTTAAATTTTCCTGAATAGACAGAGAGTTCACTATACAGTGCAAAAGTTATTCACAACAGCAGGCCTCAGTTGATTTGATGGTGATGGGCTTTACAGTGGGTATTATTTTTCTCTTTTATCATGGTCATATTTTACATAAAACATTCCCTTGATATTTCTAATATTCTTGAAGAGATGTCTTGTCTTTCTTCTATTTCTTTCCATTGCTCATTAAAAAACCAAAATACCCTTGCCTTTCCTTGATGCTCTCAGGAATTGTGCTATTCAGTGGAGTAAATCTTTCACTTTTTCATTTACCTTTAACTTTCTTTCTTTTCTCAACTACTCATAAAACCACTTTAGATAGCCATTTTACTTCCTTGCTCTTCTTTTTCTTTTTGTTGTTGTTTCCTATAAAATATTGCAAATCTCTGTCCACAGTTCTTCATGTATTCTACCACATCTGAACCTTTAAATCTATCCATTACCTCCATTACATATTTTTAAAGGATGGTTTCTTTAGATCATACCTATATGGTCTGATGGTTTTCCCTGCTTTCTTCAATTTAAGCCCAAATTTTTCAATAAGGAGTTCATGATCTAAGCTATAATTAACTCCAGGTCTTGTTTTAACTGGTTATATAAAGTTTCTCTATCACTTGTCAAAAAGCATATAATCAATCTGATTTTGATATTGACCATCTGGTGATGTCTATGAGTTGAGTCTCCTTTGGGGTAGTTGAAAGTGTGTTTAGTACGATCAATGAATTTTCTTGAAAAAAAACTCTATTAATTTCTGTCCTGCTTTGTTTTGTATTCCAAAGGCAAACTTACTTCTTATTCCAATAATCCTTTTATTTACTACCTTAGCATTCCAGACCCTTATAATAAATGAAATCATTTTTTGGGGGGAGGTGATGTCTAGAATATATTGTAAATCTTCATAGAACTGTTAAAATCTGTACTCTTTTGTCATCAGTGGTTAGAGCATACATTTTAGTTACTGTGATGTTGAGAATTTTCATTGTATTCAAACAGATGCCATTGTGTCATTTTTGTTATTATACACCTGTACTGCTTTTCTCTGTCTTTCATTGACTATGAAGACTCATTTATTTCTTTTTTTTTTATTTTAAACAAGAAGTTTATTTAAACAACAAGATGTTTGACTTGAAGGGAAAACTATCTAGGATCAATTTCTTTATAGTAATTTATCCCTACTGAGAGACAGAGATTGCCCTACATGTAACAGCTACGTACAAAAAAGTTATAAAATCGTCCTCGGTTTTACAATGATAAAAGAAAAACATTGAAATTATCCAATCAAACAAGGTATGCAAGGATTTTTTTTTGTGGGGTTTTTTTTGTTGTTAAACAGTGAGAGCAAAATAACTTACTGGAATATAAAGATAAAAGTTGAATGAGCATGCCACTAATGGAGAAAAGGGATATTTTTCACAGAACCAGTTTGTTTTTTCCCCTCCCCATCTCCATTTGATGTTGATCAAAACATACCATCGGCCATTTAGTTAAAAAAAAAATACGCATTATGCCTGTGCACATACACCAGTTACTTTATGTACAATAAAGGAATGGGGAAGGGAATCAAAGAGAGAAAACTATACTGCAGTAGTCAGGATGTGGATGAACCCAATCTTGGTTTTCTAATTGTGAATGTCTTGTTTTCCTTGGGAGCACAGTTCTGGAGCAGAGTTGTAGATTCTCTTTTTAGTAAGCGCCTCCTGTCTGCTGCTGGAATACATCAATTGTATCTTCATCCTCCATTTCCAACTGTGCAGGTGTGTCTGTTTCATTGATTGGTTGCCCATCAAATCGGAATCTGATCTGCCTCATTGACAAGCCCTGTCGTTCACAATAGGCTTTCATTAGTTTACTAAGTGGTGTGTGCCTCTTAATCTTAAACTGCACCACTGAACCATCTTGCCCTGCCACCTTCAAATTAATGTGGTCGTTGTTTTCAGTCTTGACTCCTTCCTTCGGCTTTTCATCGGCCATGGCGAGTCCGGGGGTCTCCTCAGCCGCCGCTTCACAAAAGAGGCACCAGGATGGTCCGCTCCACGGGAACGGAGGGAGAAGCAGCAGCGGCAGGAGCAGGAGCAGGAGGAGGAGGAGGAGGAAGATGATGGTGGTGATGGTGGGGAAGAGGAGGAGAAGAAGGAGGAGGAGGAGGAGGTGGAGGAGGAGGAGAAGGAGGAGGACCTCATTTATTTCTTCTAAGAGATTCTTGTTCACAGTAATATATGTAATCATCACCTGAATTAAATTCCCCCATTTTCATCCATTTAATATTTTTAATTATGTTTAATCTTTCCATCACCTGTCTGACCATATCCAGCTTACCATGGTTCATAGATCTTGCATTCCAGGTTCCTATGCAATATTGATCTGCACAGCATCAAACCTTGCTTTCATCACCAGACATATCCACAACTGAGCTTCCTTTCAGCTTTGGCCCCATCACTTAATTCTTTCTGGATGTACTTATAGTTGTCCTTTATTCCAACTTGCCTCTGTAGAAATTCCTCACCTTCACCCCATTATTCTGCTACCTCAGGGTTTCTAGTATTCATCATCATCACAATACATATTCCATTCTTCCATCAGATCTCATTGAGTTACAGGTCATAGACCTAGAGCTAGAAGATAATGAAAAACACAAACAAACAAAAAAACCCCATCAAATCTAAATGAATAAACTGAAGACCAGAGAGTTTAAATGATTTCCTATCTGACACAGGATTGGAATAGCTCTTTATGACACTAAGTTAAAAGCTCTATTCTATAATTATATCTGCCATCATATATTTCTGTGTGCCTGAGATATGTGATGGATCACCCACATATATTGCTCTTAAAATATTTGGGGATTTGGGGTTGCTGTTTGACATAAATGTTTATATCAAAATTTGGTAGAATCCAATAATTAATAATTTTGTATTCTGAAAGAAAATGTATTTATTTTTTATTATTCTTTGTTAGGTGAGAAAAGATTAATGAATAATTCCATAAGAAAATTCTAGGGATGAGCTATATTGGGAAAAAAAAGAAATATCTTCATTAGAAAATGACAGTTTTGGCTCTTATTTGAACTAATGGTAGTTTATGCTATTTCTAAAGTCCCTTTCCTCTAGCTACATAGGAAGTCATTAAAATGCCATGAGGAGTCTCTCCACAGGTATAGAAAGCCAAATCTTTGCCTGTGGCAGACTTAATTAAAATAACAGCTGGATATTCAAACATAAAAAGGGAAAATTCAAGAGATGTTAATGTTGCTGAAAGTGCCAGGAAAGAAAAATATAGTGAGAGTAGGACTATTTGATAGAAGTACTTGGTACTTTAAAGGAAAAAATAAAACACTATTAACCTTGAATCAAACCGTAGCCATACTGGCTGAACACATGCAAGAGCCCTGAATGCTGTAAAAGTTAAATTGTTTTATAAGAAGATCATTTGCTTTTTATGGATTTAGTTAATTTTGCAAGTTATTAAACACAAATTTCCCGGCTTTTTAAAATTATGCAAAGGAATAAGATGAGCTGAGCTAAAAATTAGAAAATTAAAAATACCAATTTATCCAAACTTTTTTTTCAAATATATTAAAAACCTCCCAAAAGCTCCCAACTGTTATTTTTCTCTCCATTTCTCTCTTACATTTTAATTACATCTGTAAACTACCCTTACCTAAAATGACTCTACTTTAGGTCTTCTTATTCTTAATGAGTCAAAAGATAACACTGAAATGTGAAAAATACGGAATCACTTTGTTAGCCTTCTTTTTAGATGCCTAGACAAGTCAATATGAGGAGCAAGGATATGTTGTTGTTTTTATCAATGCATTAGAGAATTATTAAAAATGACTATTTTAAGCATAAAGAAAAGCACATAATAAGAATTATATCTGATATTAATAATTGCAAGCGCTTGATATATATGTATATAAATATATTAACATATATTTATAATATAAATAAAACATAATTTAGGTTGTATGTGTATATAAATCTAATATAGACCTTATTCCAAAAATCAAATATATTGAATAAATATTATTCTTATATACTATTATAATTTCATGACTATATAAATATTGCCCTGTTTGTGTCCCCTTCTGAACTTTATTCTGAACTATTCAGTGTTTTATTGTTTGTTGCTTTTTATATTAAATTTTCACTATTATAACCCCACTAATACCCCACAAATGTAAACCCAACAATTAACAGTCCCTTTATATAACCGATTGCCATTAACTAATTTATGTGTTATTGGTTATGTTCCAAATTCAATCCAATCCACTCCTCAGTTAATTTCCTCTACATCAAGGTATGGAAGGCTGGCTTATTGTTAACGGTCTAAAGATGTGATTAATCTGTCATTATACTGATCAAAACTCTTAGGATATTAAGAGTTCTTTATTTTATGCTATTGTGATAAATACTTATTCTGGTATTACTCACTACATTCCAAATCAGTTCATACATGTCTTTCCCATATTATTTTAATTTTTGCCTTTTATGTTTTCTTTTGAAACAATAATATTACTTAGCTTTTATATAAGATAAGTTCTTCAGTAATACAACTATTATATATATATATTTCTTTTTTTTGGAGGGCTATTGGGGTTAAGTAACTTGCCCAAGGTCACACGGCTAGGTTTTGTGTGTGTGTGTGTGTGTGTGTGTGTGTGTGTGTTAAGTGTCTGAAGCCGGTTCCAAACTCAGGTCCTTCTGACTCCAGGGACGGCACTCTACTCACTGCGCCACCTAGCCGCCCCAAGTATCAGAGTTTTTAAAGATAAATTAATTACAACTTATTTTTTTTTACCAATTACTTGTTTTTTTCTCATTGTAATCATATATTTTTTCCACAAAACAGTGAATCATTTATTTTTTTGTGTATAAAGAATATTAGATTTATTTGTTTATGAACATTCATCCCTTTTCATATTTATGAAGGGTATCTTCCTCCATTTTCATCAAATTTGCTTACAGAAGAATTTGTATGGTAAGATTTTCTTACCTTTTGGAACTAATTGAGGTGAATGGTTTGAGGTATGAGGTTGATCTAACTAGAATTTCTCCCAAAATCCTTCACAAATTTACCAAATTTTTTTCCTAATAGTATATCCTTACTAAAATAAATAATAATAATAATCCTTACTAAAATAAAATAATATCTTTGGGTTTACCAGAAGCAATTTAATTGTACTTAATTGCTTTTTCAAATTATATACCTGTACTACATATTTTGAATAATTGTTGCATCATAGTAAAATTTCATATCTGGTCCTCTTTTTCCCCACACTTTTTTTTTTTTACTAATTCTCTTGAGACTCATCAACTTTTGCCTCTCCAGATGAATTTGACTTTTAGTATATTTTTATCAAGTAATATTTTGTTAATTTTTATTAGCATAGCACTGTATATGTAAATTCATTTCAGTAACATTTTCATTTTTATTGGATTAGATTCATCCCCAAATAAATAATTGATTAATACATAATTACTTGTCTTCATTTCGGAAAATAATATGCTAAAGTTATAAGAACTATTGTGTTTGGGAGGTACTTAATAAATGCATATATAGATTGACTATGGGTGCAATGATATGTGGACTCTTAAATATTTTGTAGTTATTTTGAAAAAATACACCTTAAATGTCTTTATTCTTCAAAGGGACTATTTTTGTTTTTAATTTTGGCTGGGATTTTTTTTTTATTCTGAATTCTTTATTAAAATTAGTTGTTTATATTTGAATTGTTTTTAGTTGAATCTTTATACTTTCTATATAAACCATCACATCATTTGGAAAATGTAATTCACCCCTTTTTGTCTCTGCTTATTTCCCAAATTTAAATATATGTGTGTGTGTGTGTGTGTGTGTGTGTGTGTGTGTGTGTGTGTGTGTGTGTGTGTGTATTGCTTTTTGAAGGTGGGAGGGTAGGGCAATTGGGATTAACTGACTTGTCCAAGGTCATACAGCCAGTTTTGTGTTAAGTATCTAAGACCGGATTTGAACTTAGGTCCTCCTGACTCCAGTGCTCCATTCACTGCACCACCTAGCCACCCCTGCAATTTATATTTTTTGTATTCTTTCTATAGATGGTAGTTATAGAATGATATCAACACATTGCTGTCAAAATAGACAGCAATGTTATTAGTGAAAAGCCCTTTAGTATTTTGCCAATAGACAATATGTAACTCTTGAGTTTTAGATAGATACTGTTTGCTTAAGGAAATTTCCATTTAATTCTCTGCTTTGTAATATTTTAGACATAAAATAACATCTATTGATGTAATAATGACTTTTCTTATTTTTATAATTAATAAAGTATGTATTTATAGTTTCGTAATTATGAACCAAGTAAGCTTGGTTAAATTACAACCTGGGAAGCGTATATAGAACATATCTATCGGATGGGTGAAGGCAAGGCAATTGGGATTAAGTGACTTGCCCAAGGTCACGCAGTTAGTAAATGTGTCAAATGCCTTAAGCTGGTTTTGAACTGAGGTACTGCTGACTCTAAGGCCAGTGCTCTATTCACCATGCCTCCTATATGCCCCAAGTATACAGTATTTTTAATAAGGAAATATATTATGTTTACTAATACCTTTTTCAATATTTTTTGTAACTGTATTCCTTAGAGATCTTTGTATATAATTTTTTTTTCTGGTTTGTATCTCCTTCTTTTACATATAAGGAGCCTATTTTTTTTTCACTGAATGAAAAAAAAAATTTTGAAATTTAAAGCCTGAAAGAAAGATAGCTGAGTAGATCAATGACTGAGTGAGGAATCAGGAAGAACTGACTTCAAATGTAGCCTCAGACATTTATGTGTCTGATCTGCAAGTCTGCAAACCAGACTTACTGTCTTGAACTATAAAATTGAGATAATGGGGGCAGAGGCAAGATGGCGGAGTAGAAACAGGACATCTGAACATCTCTGGCTCCCACCTTCCACAAGTTATGTAAAAGGGGACTCTGAACAAACTTTGGAGCTACAGAAACCACAAAATTACACAAAGAAGCTAACCTCTCACTGAAGACAGCTTGGGAGCCTGGCAGGGAGTGGCCAGCACAGGGCTCTGAGAGCTGAGCCCAGGCCCACTTGAACCACAGCTTTTAGCCCCAGGGTGGGCCTGACCAGCAGCAGGATGGAGGGACACCAGAAAATCAGCTGCTGTGTCATTTCCAGAATTATCAACACATAGATGCTAAGGACAAAGTGAGGGGTCAGTGCAGTATGGACTTTGGGATCCACTAATTAGGAGTATGTCAGCCTCTTTCCACCAGGGCAAGAAGATTCTGAGAAACCTCAGAGCAGCCAACACCATGTTGCAGCTTCAGCTCCTGGCCTGCAGACTGTGAGGGGACCGGGAGATTGGTCTGAGGGGTAATCACTCTTAATTTAACCTACTTGGATCTGGATTGCTGTCTACTGTGGAGGTCCTAGGGTGTGTAACCAATTTGCCAGATCATGTGGAGGCTTCAGAGAGGGCTCCCAACTAATACCTCTGGCAGCTGAGAAAACCACAGCATCTGGGACAGAAGCTCCCCTGTCTGGTGGCAGAGTACTACTGTGGAAAAAAGCCCCAAAGTCAAGTAAGTGAGTGGCAATATGTCCAGGCAAAGGAAGCAAAACAAACAAACAAACAAACAAAAACAACATTATACTCCTATTTTGTGGAAAAAAGGGATCAAAGCATGAAACAGGGGGAATATAGTGGAGTTGGAACTCCTACATTCAAAAGAAAATATGAGCTGGTTACAGGCCATAGAGTATGCTAAAAAGCAAATAAGACAAGTGGAGGAAAAATTGGGAACAGAAATGAAAACAATGCAAGAAAATTATGAAATGAGAATCAACAGCCTGCCTGAGGAAAATAACACATTAAAAAATAGACTAATTCAGAGGCAGCTAGGTGGAGCAGTGATTCAGAGCATTGGCCTCGGAAATTGGGATGACCCGAGATCGAATCCGGCCTCAGAAAATGAGCACCCACACACAGATAATGACTAGCCGTGTAACCTTGAGCAAGTTACTTAACCCCAATTGCTTAAAAATAAGAAAAAAAAAAAAAGAAAAGAAAAGACTAATTCAAATGGCAAAATAGGCTCAAAAGTCAATGAGGAGAAGAATGCCTTAAAAAATCAAATTTGCCAGATGGAAAAAGAATCTCAAAATCTCACTGAGTGGAATCATTCCTTCAGAATAAGACTGGAGCAAATGGAAGCTAGTGAGTTTATGAAAATATGATATTCTGGAAGTCAAAGTTCAAAGGAGGAGAAAGGAGCAGGGATGAAAACCAAGAATCACCTACCCAGCAAAACTGAGTGTCATGTTTCAAGGGAAAATATAGTAATTCAATGGAATAAAGGATTTTCAAGCATTCTTGAAGAAAAAAACAAGAGTTGAATAGAAAATTTGACATTCAGATACAAGAAGCAAGAGAAGCTTGAGAAGGTAAACAGGGGTCAGAAATCATAAGGAACTTATGCAATTTGAACTATTTACATTCCTCCATGGAAAAATAATAATTGTGACCGATGAAACTTTTCTCAGTATGAAAATAGTTGAAAAAGGGTATATGGGCATATGAATACATATGTAAATGTGTGTATATATGTTTACAGGTAAACATAGGTAGAGGCCACAGGACCAATTTAATAGGAAGGGATGATTCTAAAAATTGTAACTCAAAATCTGCCAGAAATGAATAATGTAAACCAGAAGTTAATAAAGCATTTGGAAACAAACAAAAAAAGAAATGTTTTATAAGGTCTTTTGTATGAGATGATGGGAGAGCAATCTTATCACTCCTGGGAAAGGAAGCAGGGATAGAGAGACAGCAGGTAGAGAAATCTGCCCATTAGTGCATTAGATACTATCTTTTGTTAATTGCTTATAATCAGAATTATTTGATGAAAATGTGTCATTTTTTTAAATGCTAAAACCTAAAATTGTTAATTGATTATTGTATGTGGAAAGGAAGAGACTGGATGAAAACTTTAGTTTTACTAGTTCTGCTCATTCAGAACAGTCTTCCTGCTACTGTATAATGTTGTAAAACTGCCAAGGTCACTAAAAATTATCTCTATTAGGCAAGGTCAGCCTGGGAAAGCGAGCTTGCTTTAGTTATGAAGCTCTTAAACAATAAATTTGATGTTCTGAGAAGTAGCAAGAATATGTACTAAAGATTAAAAAGGGTCTTTAACAATGGGCTTTACCAGGACAAGTTCAAGTAAATTGTGAAAGGAAAGCTGAATAATCTGGATAATGCATTTGAGAGATTTGTAAGGATAAATAAAGGTTTGACTGAAAATATGGAAGTAGATAAGAAGGTTTTGGGACAAATGGGGATTTCCAAGCCCCTCCTGTCTCTACATAATAATCTGGATACCTTTGTATCAGATGGTTTAAGTATGTTGAGAAGGGTGTGAGGAAGTATTTAGGAAGGCAGAAAGATTTGTACCAATTTAATTTTGTAAGAATGATAAGGGTTCAGGACAGGTAATTTAAATTGATTCCAAGGTTACTTTTGTAGGAAAGTGAATGAAGGAAGGCAGAAGACAATGAGCCTGGAATGCATTGCTGAGGATGGATGGGTGGCAAACAACCAGAGGACACCTATCAGATGGTGTAACCCTTTCACAGTTGTATGAAATGAGAATTTTGGACTGCTGTATCTGTACTCATAAAGGGGACTTCCCCTTTGTATGCTGTCAATGCAGTAATCATATTTAAAGGAAAGATGGCAAATGGAATGCCTTACATATGTGAGACCTGATAATTTGATAATTTTTTTATTGCTTATTGGAGCTCCATGCAAATAAATATAACTAACTGGCAAAAATTGCAATCTTTGTAAATTGTCCTCTTTGTTTTCTCAGTATTTGTGTGATAATAAATGAATTAAAATCCTGACAACCATTTAAATA
Organism: Gymnobelideus leadbeateri; assembly: GCA_011680675.1. Lineage (NCBI taxonomy): Eukaryota > Metazoa > Chordata > Mammalia > Diprotodontia > Petauridae > Gymnobelideus > Gymnobelideus leadbeateri. The sequence continues at coordinate 39,914 of WOXC01001374.1, forward strand.
TGTTCCAGTTCTTCTATCTTGAATTATCAATCTAAAATTGGGAATGGAGTGAAGACAAAAATGAGTTAGAGAATCAAATTGAAAGTGGTGAGGTTTGAAAATTACTATTACATGCACTTTTGCATATTCAGGTTGCAAAACTGATAACACATGTTATTAAATAGAAAACAGTTATAGTATACAGGGTCAGATTCTTCCTAAAATATGACCTAATTATAACCCCCTATTTAACAAGAGGAGAAAAAAGGAGATAATTTTTATTTCACTTTCAAATCACTGGTGGCTGCCTTTTTTGTTTGTTTTGTTTTGTTTTTGGTCCAGATTTTAAGAAAAAAAAATAACCTTTATCACAAAGGTAAAATAAAGCTAAAAAAAGGTCATGTTCTTCAAAGGAAGGAGATTGAGTGTATTTTTCCTGACTAAAGCACAATGACAGTTCATTCCTTCTTTACAGGAATAACAACTTTATATAATATTAATTGAGCTAGGTAAATTATATGATTTTGGCATTGTAGACATAAGGATATCAGTTTTTGTTTATTAAGAGAGGAAAATTACATTTACCTACAAATATTGCCTTGCACATCATATCTGTCATATCTAGTTTGAAAGTTTAAAGTTACCACCTAAATAAGTTGAACCTTATTGATTTCATAATTGCTTACTCATGCATCACCCCTAAAGAAGGTCCAATTCTGTCCTATTAGATATATTTCCCTTAAGTGGACTTTCCCACAGAGAAAGGGACTGATGCCACTGTTGCTGCCTCTCCTGCTGCTGTGAGAACAGGGTCCTACCTGCTGTGAAGTCAAATCTGCCCAATTCGAATTTACTTGAAGAAATGCCTGTTCATCCCCATTAAAGAATATAGCTGTCATTAGTAATTTGGTGTCTTTATGTAGTTCCTTACTTCCCCCTTCAAAAATTTGGACCAAATGGGACTTTCTAATAGACCAAAATTATTTTAGTTGAGTTAAAATAATAATTGTGATTTTAAAGTATATTTAAATTTAAAAGGCACTTAGCATAGATAATTTCTATTAAGCCTCAGAACAAAATGATGAAGTAGAATTTACAGATAGTGAGGAGATGAAGGGATAGGAAGGAAAATAATGAACTTTAATTTTATTGTATAAGGAATTTCCAGGAAAGGAAACTCTCTACCAATAAAAGTTAGCATTTTCTTTGAAACTTATAATTTTGAAGAGTTGCCTAGGTTTCATGTCTTTGCCCACAGTCAAACAGCCAGAAAGTGTCAGACAATGTACATAAACCTAGTTCTTCCAAACTTCAAGGGAAGTTCTCTACTCTATGTTCTCTCTGTCTCTCTCTGTCTCTTTCTCTCTGTCTTATAAATATTATTTCCATTTTCCAGATCAGAAAACAGGTTCAAAAATGTCAAGAGGCTTATATATTTAGCTAGTAAATGTGAGAAGGAAGATAGAAAACCAGATCTTCCTGAGTCCTGCTCTCTATTGATTATAGCAGTAAGGAATAGGACCCTAAAATGGGTAACATTTGATATTGTATGTGAAATACAGAGAATTTTTAGAGATATAAATCCCCTTCCCTTTTAAGTCCAGGGCTAGGAAGGAATAATGCATACAAAGGGTTATTAATAGTTTTGAAAACACATTTAAACTCTTGGTTGTAAAGAATGTGTCCTTTCTTATTTCTATTAATTTCTAATATAGCCCAATAATTATGCTTCCATTGCTATGATGATAAAAAAAATTCTGCAGACGTAAATTCTTTACCAACCAGTGAGTACTATAGTAGAGCCATACTTAACATATCCCCTTTTGCAGGTGTAGTTCCCATCAACTTCAGTAGGTGGTTAAAAGCCCCATTAGGAATGCATAATTAGGCCCTAAGTAGGAATCTAATTATTCCCCTGAATTTCTCCTTGTGATCCTTCATTATATAGATAGCTATTTAATACCCCATTATATATAAAATGATTTAGTGCCATTCCTCAAGTATATCTCTCTCTAAGAAGCACTCTATATGCTAATTAATGGTAAAACAGAAAATCAAATGTGTATTTTCATATAATGTTTCTTCATCAATTAAGGATTTATCTTGTAAAAGGGATATTGAATAAATCCAAACATATGGGAAAAATAAAATATCCTTTTTTCACAGAAATTATTTATTTTTAGTTCTGAACATTCATTTCCATAAGATGTTGAGCTCCAAAATTTCTCCCATCCCTCCCCTACCCCATACCCCAAGATGGAACGTATACTGATTACCCCTTCCCCAAGTCTGCCTTCTTTTATATCCCCCCCCCAGCCCTTCCCTTACCCCATCTTCCCTTACTTTCTTGTAGGTCTAGATGTATTTATTTTTTTTTTAAGCAATTGGGGTTAAGTAACTTGCTCAAGGTTACATGGCTAGTCATTACTTATGTGTGGGTGCTCATTTTCTGAGGCCGGATTTGATCTCGGGTCATCCCAACTCCGAGGGCAGCTCTCTTACTCACTGCACCACCTAGCCGCCCCTTTAGGGGAATTGGGGTTAAGTAACTTGCCCAAGGTTACATGGCTAGGCTTTTGTTTGTGTGGATTAAGTGTCTGAGTCCGGCTCCGAACTCAGGTCCTTCTGACTCCAGGGCCGGTGCTCTATTCACTGCGCCCCCTAGCCGCCCCTAGATGTATTTCTATACCCAACTGCCTTTATATCTTATTTCCAGGTTACATGTAACAACGGTTTTTAACATTTGTTTTTAAAACCTTGAATTCCATATTCTTTCCCTTCTTCCCTCTTTACCCACACCCACTGGGAAAACAAGCAATTCAATATAGGTTAAACATCTGTACTTATGCAAAACATTTACAAAGTATTTTCATTTCATATTGTGAAAAAACAAATATGTTTCCTTCCATCCCATCCTGCCCCCCATTTATGCTATTTTCTTCTTTGACCTTTTCAAAAGGCTCAAAAACTCCCTTTTCAAAAATGTTTGCTTCTGACTACCCCTCCTCCAATCTACCTTCCCTTCTATCATCCCTCCTCTTGTCCCCTTCCCCCCTACTTTCCTGTAGGGTAAGATACCTATTTGAATGTGTATATTATTTCCTCCTTAACCCAAATCCAATGAGAATAAGGTTGTCTCATCCCCTTTCACTTCCCTGACATTCCCCTCCATTGTAATAACTTTCTCTTGCCTGTGTTATGTGAGATAATTTATCTTATTCTTTCTCTCCCTCTCTCCTTCTCCCAATATGTTACTCTCTTACCTCTTAATTTTATTTTTAGATATGATCCCTTCATATTCAACTTTCCCTGTAACTTCTATGTATACATCTAAACACATACGCACATGTATATAATGTATATACCCACATACACCTACCTATGCATACATATGTGTGTATATATATATATGTGTGTGTGTGTGTGTGTTTATACATATATAAATATACATACACATATATATGCATACACACATATCACATTTCCACGTAGGAATGCAAACAGTTCAACTTTAATATCTTTCTTATGATTTCTCTTTCCTTTATATCATTTCATGTTTCCCTTGTTTCTTGTATGTGAATATCAACTATTCTTTTCAGCTCTGGTCTTTTCATCAAGAATGTTTTAATGTCCTCTATTTCATTTAATATCCAGATTTTCCCCTGTACTCTCTTTTGTGGGGTAGGTGATTCTGTTTTTTATCCTAGCACCTTTGATCTTAGGAATTTTATATTATATTTCAAACCCTTCAATCCCTTAATGTAGAAGCTGCTAGATCTTGTTTTATCCTGATTGTGTTTCCACAATGCTCAAATTGTTTCTTCCTGACTTCTTGTCGTATTTTCTAAACCTGGGAACTCTGGAACTGGGCTATAATATTACTAGAAATTTTATTTTGGGGATCTTTTTCAAGAGGTTATTAGTGAATTCTTTCAATATCTATTGTACCCTCTGGTTCTACGATGTCAGAGCACTTTTCCTTGATAATTTCTTAAAAGATGATGTCTAGGCTCTATTTTTATCATGGCTTTCAGGTAGCCCAATAAAATTTTAAATTATCTCTCCTGGATATATTTTTCCATGTCAGTGGGTTTCCATTAAGTTATTTCACATGCCTTCTATTTTTCATTCTTTTGGATCTGTTTTATAATATCCTGATTTCTCACAGATTCATTAGCTTCCATTTGCTTCAATCTAATTTTGAAGGAAATATTTTCTTTATTTAGCTTTTGGACTTCCTTTTCCATCTGGCCAATTGGGCTTTTTAAGGCATTCTTCTCCTCCTTGGCTTTTTGGAAGTCCTCTGCCATTTGAGTTAGTCTACTTTTTTAAGGTGTTATTTTCTTCAGTTATTTTGGGGGTCTCCTTTAACAAGCTGTTGACTCATTTTTCATGATTTTCTTGCATCATTCTCATTTGTATTCCAAATTTTTCATCTGCTTCTCTTATATGATTTTCAAAATCCTTCTTGAGCTCCTCTATGACCTGTGAAGAATGCATGTTTTTTTTTTTTCTTGCAGGCTTTTAAAGCAGGAGTTTTGACTTTGTTGTCTTCTCCTGGTTCTAATATTTTGATAATCTTTGTCGCCAAAATATGATTCTATAGTCTGATTTATCTTCCTCTGTTTTCTAACGTTGCCAGTCAATTACTTGTCTTTTGAACTATTTGCCACAGTAGAACTCTGCTTCCCTAGAGGAGAGTGCTATGTTCCAAATTTCTGGGCCTTCCAAAGCTGTTGTCAGAGAATCTTCTGGGTACCTGCCTCAGATCTATGAGGAGGACTGACTCTCTACATCTGCCACAAGCTTTGCTATGTCATCATTCCTCACCTTAGGACTGCCACCCATGGACGCAATTCTTGTAATTCCCCTTTGGTCATCCACTTGGTCCTCCCACTCACTGTGGGCCTGGAGCCCTGGAATCAGCCACACCATTGACACAGCTGCTGCTGCTGCTACTACAGCTTCCACCACATGCAGAGCCACCTCTGCCATGCCAGGGGCAGGGGCTGGATCATGTTCTTCTCTCATACAGGTCCAATAGACTTTCCTCACAAATATTTTACTTTTTTCTTTGACTTTTATGGTTTGAGAAGTCTGGAAACTGCCCCAGGCAGGGATTCAGTCCCCTGAGGTCTGTTCTGTCCAGTCCATGCTGCTGGTCTCTGCTGGTGTGGCCCACAAAAGACTGTGCTCTGCTCCCAGCCTAGTGCTATGGATCCTTACTCTTGGCTTGCCAGGCAGACTTTAGCTAGACATGTATTTCAGTCTGTCATTTTTGGGGCTCTATAATTCTAAAATTTTTGGAGTCATTTTTATAGGTGTTGGAGGTAATTGGGGACACATTCAAGTTAGTTCCTGCTTTTTCTCCACCATCTTCAAAAATAAAATATTTTTTCAGGGTTCATTCACAATGTGAAGTATTTAGAAATAAACATCCATGGAAGAGGCAAACTAAATAACAATAGGATGCTATTTAACACTTACTTATTACAGTGCATTTCCTTAAACTCTCTTCATTATTGACCTAAAACATAAGGAGTGACCTTAAGCTATTTTTAATGAATTTTATCAAGTTTTACTTCTGTAGAGTAATGGCTAAAGAGCCATGAATTTTGATGTAGTGCCCTGTGATAATCAGCAAGTATTGATGCTTGTACTACAATAAAAGTAAATTTAATTTAATATTTATTTATTATGAAAATATCTTACTGGTGCATGGACACAAATATAACAGAAAACAAATCATAAATTCTTTGGAACTATAAGAAACACAATGAAGAAAACATAATTGTAAAACTAAACAATCCATTAGATTTAATTTTTGGTTGGTATTCAAGATGGCTCTACTTATGATCTGACATAGGCAGACATAAACTTTAGTAGGCCACATGTTATAGTGCATAGAGGGACGGACTTCAAGTCAGGAAGACCTGAGGTCAAAACATTTCCTCAGAGGTGGCTAGTAGAGTGTCAGCCCTGGAGTCAGAAGGACCTGAGTTTGGATCTGGCCACAGACACTTAACGCACACACAAACAAAAACCTAGCCGTGTGACCTTGGGCAAGTTACTTAATCCCAATTGCCCTCCAAAAAGCAAAAAAAAAAAAAAAAATTCCTCAGAAACTTATTAGTTATATGTCTTTGGGCAAGGAATTTAATGTTTTCACCTCAATTTTCTTATCTATATAGTTATGATAACAATAGCACCTCCTTCACAATATTAAAGAGATCAAATGTGATATTACATGTGAAGTGCTTTATGTTTCTTAAAATGCTGTATAGTTTTGTTACAGTCAATAGTTATGCTTACCCCAAAGAAAATAATAAATAGGAAAGGTACTTAGCATAATTTTTTTAGGAAAATATTTGGTAGTTTTACTTTCAAAACATGCTTTCTCATAGATTTATGAATCAAGGGTCTAAGCTAGATAATGAAGTCACAAAAATACCACTAAATTCATACATGAATTCAATTATTCATTGGGTTAATTTGTTTATTAAACCACATTGAGTAGTTCCTTTAGGTATGGTGTAAAGATATTGGGGCACTAAATAGTCTATAAATTGTTATTTCCTGACATCAAGGAGTTCATAAACTTATAAGTGGAATTATAAAGAAAGAAAGGAAGAAGGGAAGAAAGAAAAAGAAAGAAAGAAAGAAAGAAAGAAAGAAAGAAAGAAAGAAAGAAAGAAAGAAAGAAAGAAAGGAAGGAAGGAAGGAAGGAAGGAAGGAAGGAAGGAAGGAAGGAAGGAAGGAAGGAAAAAATGGTGATAGAAAGAAACTTCACTAAACAAAAAAGGTCAATTCATGATAGATATGAAGTGCTATAAAACTTCATAGGAGAGTGAAATTACTTTTACTGGAGTCATCAGGGGAAAAATCAAAGAAGAAATGACATTTGAACTGGGAAAATGAATGGTTAGTGTTGCTCCCAGCTAATATGGTGGGAGAATGGAGATGTATAAAGAGGAGGAAAACTATTAGAAAAAGTAAACACATTTTTATGTGTTGGATATGACATGAGGTGTTTGACATTAGTGACCTTAAAAATCTTATATCTCTTAAATTCAGTGACATTGAGTTTTAGTGATTCCCTTCTTAAATCTGGTCTCTGTTTTTCCTCCTTTGTTGGCTTCTTTTCTTCTTGTTTTTCACTAATAGATTATCTTCCCTAAAGAAATTCTATTTTACCTTCCCTTTTCTCCTTAGATTAACTCTTGTCATTTCCATTATCTAATTAATTTTATGTGATGAAATTCTATCGCTTATATCTGATTTCTTTATATTAGTTTATTTTAATTAGTTTTCCTTATGTTATCTTGACCAATCTTTCCTAAGTATACTTGGGTCAAATTAACTGAATATAACAAGATGAGAAAAAGGAGATGGTAGTCCTACCATCCTCTGCTTTAGGATCTATTGAGGTTCTGAAAGAACTATATAGGTATTAGGTCACAAGACTACGTGACACTGACCTTTGGTCATGGTACATAGTGACCCTAGGGACAGCCCGAGGCAGTGCACACGGCCCCCTGAAGGATGTTGTTGATGTCTGTATAACGTATAAGATAAGCAAGTACAGAACATGCAGGGTTGCCAAACAGGATCTGCCCCCTGAGCTTGTCCTGGTATGGCAAGATACATGTTTAATGCTGAGCTATGATAAGACCTCTTAGGACATATTCGAAGGGGGAACATGACTAGCTGCCAAATGTCCCCTAAAAAAAATGCCCCATGGAAAAAGAGAAGTCAGGGTATATAACCAGAGAGGGGAAGAGCCTAAATAGAGATCATGGCAGCATGAAATAAAGAAAGGAAAGATCTTGGCAGCATGAAATTAAGAAAGGAAAGATCTTGGCAGCATGAAATAAAGAAAGGAAAGTTCTTGGCAGCATGAAATAAAGGACTGACCTCCATCTGCTCTGTGTCTGTGGTGCTCTGGGGGGCCGTTCTCCCACCTATGGGAGCCGTAGACATACGAAGACTCGGGTGAGTGGCTACCCAGTGTTGATGAAGGTGAGCGCCAACAAGGAAAAAATGAGAAAATATTTTCAGAGCACTTAGAGTGTCTAACAGATGGATTGTAAATGTTTAATAAATGAATATGCCATCTCCCTTTTAGTCATAATACATTTGGATTATTTTGTTCACTTCTTGGTGCTACACTTTGGGAAGGATCTTGTCAAGTCGTCTAGAGGAGAGGGACTCTAATGATTAGGAGACCAACTAGCACAACTTATGGTAATATGTTGAGGAAACTCTGCATATTTAGCCTGGAGAAAAAGATTTAGGGGGAACATGGTATCTGTCTTCAAGAATTTGAAAAATTGTCATATAATGTAGGTTTCATTTTGCTTATATTCTGAGGGCAAAACTAGGAGTAATGAGTTAAAGTTTCAGAAAGGCAAATTTAGAACTGAGAAAAGGGAACCTTTCCTACCAATTAGGATTTTCTAGAAATAAAACTGACTGCCTGAAGGGGCTTCTCTAGAAATCTTCAAGTAGGGTGTGATATCAAATTGTTGGGCTTACTGTATGGGAGTGAGGTGGAATGGATGCCTTTTGAGAACCCTTTCAATTATGAGATTCAATTCAACAACCATTTGTTAAGCACACATTATAACTTTCAGTGTAATAACCACTTGAATAAATTGAAAAAAATGTCCCTGCCCTTTTGAAATAAAAATACATACTGTAACAAATGCAAAAATTTTGAAGAGGGAGAGTGTAACTTAAACTAAGAAAGTAAAAAAAATATATATAGAGAGAGGAATTGCAGAATTAGTTGTAATATGAAGGAAATATAAGATTTCAAGCAGGTAGAGAGAGAGAAGAATCTCTTCAACACAGAGAAGACATTGTGTGAAAAGGGTTGAATTTGTTAAAGGGCAGTATGAGAAGCAGACTGGTGAGTAGGCTACTTTGACCAGAATTAAAATATAAAGGGATAAAAGGTTTATTTGGAGCCTAAGTTTAAGGTGCCTTTAATGACAAGATGAAGCATATGCTTTATGTAATCAGCAAATTAAATTTTAAAAATATTTATTAAGTACCTAATATGTGCCATTTCTAAGTACTGAGGAAACAGAAGAAAATGAAATCATACTGAAAAGTTAAAATTAGGGGGGGCTAGGTGGCGCAATGAGTAGAGTGCTGGCCCTGAAGTCAGAAGGACCTGAGTTGGGATCCGGCCTCAGACACTTAACCCACACAAACAAAAACCTAGCCATGTGACCTTAGGCAAGTTACTTAACCCCAATTGCCCTAAAAGGGGCGACTAGGTGGCGCAGTGAGTAAGACCGCCGGCCTCAGAGTTGGGATGACCCGAGATCAAATCCAGCCTCAGAAAATGAGCACCCACACATAAATAATGACTAGCCATGGAACCTTGAGCAAGTTACTTAACCCCAATTGCTTAAAAAAAAAAAAAAAGTTAAAATTAAATTAAATTAAATTAAAATTAAATTAAAATCCACATAGCCTCTCCAAGGACTTCATTTTTAAAACAAAAAATCCCCCAAAGGATAAATGTTCAAATGTGGCAAATTATGATTTATTTCTGTTGGAAAATATAATGGGTTGTCTTATGAAGTAATTGATATCCCCTTACTGGAATTTTCCAAATAGAGAATGAATGACCTTTTGTGTGTGTAGGGGTGGGAATGGGGGCTTTTAAAAAGGAATCTTTGTTAGGTATAAGTTGAAGTGGATACCCTTTGTGCTTATTTCCCTTGATCTATGATCTGCTGTTTGATCTTATGATGACCCATGAATATGAGTTGCTGTGTAGATAATTCAGGAACTGGAGGACCTTGCCACTTTTAACTCTCTAGATTTCTCTAGACTCTGCTAACAAATATGTGACTGGGGGGGGGGGGAGGGCACAGTGTATGTGCACTAATCTTACTCCTCCAATTACAGGAATCAAGGTTGTAGATACCATCCAGAATCCTTCATTAAGAACAGTTTTGCTAGGGACATTATTGCAGAAGTTCTACACATGTACTTAATATTTTTTTTAAATTTTCCATAATGGATAACACTTTCTGTAATTTGGTAAAATGCTTTCCACCAATTCCATATGCTTCATATTAACTTATTAGCCCAAAGATCCAGAGACTGAAGGGACCTCAGCAGTCATCTAGATGGAAGAGAATGAAATCACAATTCAAGGAGTTCAAGGGACTAGCTAAAGGTCACACAGATAGTTAATGTCAGATGTTGATTGTAAAACCAAGTACTTTACTTCACAAAGTCAATACTGTTTCCAATGAAAAATGCTTCATCTGTACTTATCTGCACACATATTCTTTCATTCACTAAGATGTAATGTTTTGAACTGTAGAGTCTATTTCAATGTTTTCTTCTATCACCAGCACCTGTCACAGCATTTGGCAATACTATGGTAGGTGATTAAAATGCTTTTGAATTTTTGTTTAAGTATAACTTGATTAAGTGTGCCACACAAAAAAATCTCAGTAAGAGCTTTCAGTCTCAATCGCTTATTTTTACCTTCCAGGGGGTTGTAGTCATATAAAAATGGCAATAAAAGAAGTGAAAAACATTTAATAACATTTCAAAAATATGAATTGACAAAATATATTTTATTTAGCTATGTCCCCTGTGAAATTTTTATGTTTCCTACAGAGATGACAGAAAACATGGGCCAAGGGCTGATATCCCAGTTGTTAAGGAATCATCTTTAGAAGAGTATCCAGGTTCAGGAATGCTTTAAGCAATTGAAGACCCCTGTAGGTCTCAGCACTTGCAAATAGCCTAAATCAGACTATGAAGGCACCAAGGGAGAGCACAATATTAATCAAATAGTGGAACCCTATGCTAGAGTCCCTGAAGTAGCATCAGCCTAAAAAAAAAAAGGTTCAGGGGCGGTTAGATGGTGCAAGTGAATAGAGCACCCATCCTGGAGTTAGGGGAATCCAACCTCAGACACTTAACATTTACTAGCCATGTGACCCTGGGCAAATCACTTAACCCCAATTGCCCTGACTTCCCCTCTCCAAAAGGCAAAATCAAATAAAATAAATCTTTAAAAAGTTCATTGATTGGTAATAGTTATGTGATTATCCTCTTTTGTTTAGGTTCATTCATAATTCCATGTACATGTTGCTGTCTACATTTCTATTAATCTTTGTTTTTTGGAGTATAACTTTGAGCTCTGGGATAATTAACACCAATTTGCAATGGTTCTTGGATGGCAGTATATATTATTAGTTTATGAATTCTCAGTGAATGTCAAATCAGTTGTCTATCCCTCAAAAGTTAAAAAAAATTTTTCTCATGTTAATAAGTTGACTTTTAGGCCACCAGGAAATGGTATGTGCATAAATAATCAATATGTTGTTACAATTAGATAAAAACACAAAAGATTCATAATTTCCTCCAAGTAGTAATTTCCTTTTAGAATAATGATGGCAAGCCATCTATGTAGCATAGCATATTAGGCACAAAGAGGAAGAATGACTTTCCTAGTGGTCAAATAGCTAGTAGATATCAGAGATGGAATATGAACTCTTCCAGAATTAAAATCTATCACTATATTCATTACAACATATTATAAAAATCTGTTATTCATTTGAATGTAGATCATTTTTCAAATATCAAATGCTTATAATAATGATTTATTAATCTTTTTTTCCTTTACTGATAATTTTTTTGCAGTTATCTTCTGCTGCCTCACTGTATGTGAATTTAATATCAAATAGCAACAGTTTCTGTGTGTCTTAAGAGTCAGATGTATTGATCTGAGAATAATAGCAGTCCTCTATATGTGTTAAAAGTAAAACAATCTTCAGTAACTAATGTGGCAATAATATCTTTACTTTTGCTCTTTAAAAATGATACAAAAGGAAGGTTTTACTTTTGGTTCATATAATTAATGTGAGCAGCGAAGCAAAGAAACAAAGAAACAACAAGAACAACAACAAAAAAAAAACACTGAAAATTCTTGAGACCACTAGGGACTGTTATATTCAAATTAACATCAAGTTATTTCAAATTAATACTTATATTAATGTTAAGTAGTATCACAGTAACACAAAATTCTTTACATAAAGCATGGACTTCATAAATATTAAGTAATAACTAATAAATGTTATGAATTTATGACAATATAGAGACAGCTAAGTGCCACACCAGACAGAATGACAGGGCTGGAGTCAGGAAGGCTTATCTTAAGTTTAAATCTGGCCTTGAGCACTTTCTAGCTGTGTGACCCTCAGCTAGTCATGTAACCCCATTTGCCTTAGTTTTATCATCTGTAAAATGAACTAGAGAAGGAAATGACAAACCAATCCACCATATTTACCAAGAAAACCGAAAATGAGTTTATGAAGAGTTAGACATGACTGAAAGTGACTGAACAGCCACAAAAAGAGAACCCATTGCCTTTGTATTGATGAAATATTAAGTTTCAGTAAAAAAAAAAAAATGTTAGTTGCTGATGCTTTGTAAAGCAAAGAGACAAACTGCACTATTGTCAATTTCTATTTCACTCATGCAATCCTTTTTTTTAGCTTTCTATGTGTTGAAATGTATATTACTGATTTTTCTATAGCTAATGATCTCTCTGTGAGATAGATAAATAAGAAAAAAAAGGAAGGATGGAAAGAACGAAGGAAAGAAGGAAAGGAGGGAGGAAGGGAGATATAGACTGTTTAAGTCTCCTTGATCTTAGGCTCCTAGACCTAGAAAAGAACTTAGAACAGGGTTATTTGTGTGTGCTTGTATTTTCATTTGTTTTTAGTAATATGCATTTTATTTTGTTCATTTAAAAGCATTATTCTAAGCAGTCTCTAGCTTTCATGAGTCTGTCAAAGAGTCCATGATACAAATCTATAAAACCAAGACCATGCAGATATTCAGAGGTCTGTTGCTGTGGATAGGTCTAAGCTTCTGATCACATAGTATAATGTAGTCTCTATTTATTCAGCAGGAAATTAAACCAAAACATTCACAGAAAGCAAAGTACATCACTCACAATGTTATAACAAAACAACTTATAACTAAAGTTGTTACAAAATTTTCACCAAAGTGACCACATAGTTTTAAGAAAAAAGATGCCATTCAGTAAGACCTTAACTCAAACATCCTTTAGGAGCAAACCTCCTTAAGGGGCACAAAGCACAAAGGTCAAAGTTCTCCATCCCTAGATCGCATTGCCTTAATCTCTAAATCAAAAAATCTTTCTTCTTGATTGGAGATTAGTTTCCTATCATCCTTAACTCAATCGTACTTAAGAGGTAAAAGGTACAGAGTACAAAGTCCCCCACCCTTAAGCCACAGTAAATCATGATCTTCTCAGTCAGCATTAAGTACCCAAGGAGAGGTTTCTTCATCTTGACTTGAGACTGGCTCCCAAATCCATGATTCCTCTTTCATGGGTCCAGCTCCTGCCTGAATCAACCCAATGGTCATTTGGATTCACACGTAGGAAGCTCCCAGCTCTTCATCCAGTTCCATCTCTAGTTCCTCAACAAGTTCCCATTCCATATTGAAGCTCACAGTGTTCAGTCCACCTCAAGCCTTTCACAGTTTCTGTTTCTGGGAAGAAAAATCTTAACAAACCAAAAACAACATTCGTATACATTGCTGATACCATAATCGATTCACTTTCTGCCTGTGAAATTGACATAGACCCACATACAAGGTCTAAGAACTCAATACAAACCCACAAACAAGATCTGAGAATGCAACACAAATTGTCAGTATACTCCCAGGACGTCTGAAACCCTCCACCTGGACTTCTGTAAACAGACAACAAGAAAATCTTCTTTCAGGGTCTCCAGTATAGTCTCAGGGCTTCTGTAAAAAATATCACAAACAAAAAACCAACAAACAAAACAGACTAACAGAGTGCCTGGACCCCACAAAGGTCCCCTTCTCAATTTGGCTCTTTCCCAGCTTGGGCTTCTCCTCATATATGATAATTAGCTCCTCCCTGTTCTGTCCCTTTCTGTTGCTTCAGCAAGTTCCTCCCACCATGGGTTTCACAAGTCCTGTTTCTTAACAAAGACTTGATATAATCATGGACAAGGCTCAAAATAAACTGGAATTGACACAAGTTGCTAAATAATTATATAGCTGAAACAAGGTGCTAAGTACTACATTGCTTGCCATCACAAAGCCAAAAAAGTTGAAATTTAAGAACTCCAATTTTCTTTTATCTGAAGTTTCAAATTAGGAAAATGATTTTTAAATGACTTTTTAAAATGACACTACTTAATAGCAGAATTCAGACTACAATGCAGTAAGACAGAGATTTATCCATTCCATCAAGCTGTCTATGTCCTCGTGTCCTATATCATTTATGGTATTCACTGAACTGGAAAAGGGTAGTTGTTTTCTTGGAATTCTTTACTATAAATTTACATACCAAAATAGTGACTTCTGATTATTGCTGGGAAAAGTTTCAGAAAATGACCTGGGATTCTCTCATATATATATATATATATATACATATATATATATAAATGAAATTATATATATATATACATATATATATATATATGCATGCAGCAGGCGAAATTTATATATATAAATTTCACCTGTTGCATAAATAGCAAACAAAGGCAATGCAATGGTTTTAAGTGTGCATTCAATTAATCCAAATATATTATGTATTTCTAGATTGCATACTACCTAATATCATCTGCTATTGTTTCTAATTTAAAGCTTTTCCTGAATTTTTCCCTCCCTCAAGTGTTCTAATGGTCTTTATTTATGGGGATTAACACAAAACTTACTCATTTCTAGAGATGATTTTAGTGTTTTTTTGACTGCATGGCAGTATCAGAAGTTTGTATTCAGACATTCTCATTATGTTGAATTTTACTGACATTTTTAGATAAAACAAAAAACCCTTATTCCACAGGGGCTGAAGTACAGAATATATTTCAAAAGCATTTGTAATCTACCACTCGTTTTACATTCCCTTTATCAGAAAACCAACTTGACTATCATTTAGGAAATACTAATTGAGTTCATACCTATGGTATGAGGCTTAATGTGCTAATATATATTCTAAGATTTTAGATGATATTAATTGAACCTTTACCTGTGATAGGAGGCTTAGCACATTAGCATACACTACAAGTTTTGAAATTTCTCATTAAGGTAGCCAAAGAAACTCAAATTCTCACTGTCATTGTTTTCAAAAAGTAAATAACAACCATTTACTTGTGGATGCTGCTCAGTGCCTTCCAGTCACTCTGATCTGATCTACTTCTTGAAGCTAGCTTAAGATTGATTAAATGTTCTTATCACTATTGCCAAGTTAATCTTGTATGGCATCCAGGTTTTTCTTTTATCTTCTGTACACAATATCCTTCAGGCTCAACAAAGCTGAGCCCTAAACCTTCAAGGAGGGAGAACACAGCTGTCACCCTTCCATTTTCACCAAAATAGCTCTTCATAAAACACTCCCTAAAAATGGTTAGGTTCTGTTTTGATGCAATCTTGATTCTCATCAAATGCCGAAAACAACTTCAAAGTAATAAGAATATTTTTTTCTACCTACATGATTAAATTTTTATATTTATGCATACTGGAGTAGAATGTCCTTAACTGTGGTTGTACAAATGAGGGAAAATATTTATAGAATTGTCCAGTGATTAAGGAAAGTAAGAAGGAGAAGGGGAGGGAGGGAATGAAGATCACTTTATCTGATTTCCATTATCACCATTTATTAGTGTCTTCTTTGTAATATGGCAACCAAGACTGAGAGATTTGATATGATATGGACAGTATGCAGTGCGGCTTTCTTTGCATTAAATCTAGACGCTATGGATTTCTTAAAGCAGTTGTTGTGAAGGCTATCTCCCCAACATGAAGCATGATGATCATTGTGTGGCTTGAAAAGAGGGAGAATAGAATATATAGCCTCTTCTCTTCCCCATACCTCTTTAAAGGAGATTTTAATGGCTATTAAGAGAGAAAGCAGTAAGTTAGGGCCAACTTGACTACTTGAATCTCCTCTAAGAAAGACGTATGAGGCTAAAATGTAATTTTCAGGTTCAATTAAATTTCTGATTTTGGTTTTATTATTGTGAAAAGCTTTACCTATTTCCCATCAAATACCAACTCCACTTTGGACAGAAATTAACAAAGAAACCCATTTATCCAAATCACAGTGAAAAAAAAATCAGAGCAAGTGTACATATGAGAATATATATATATCAGACAACAAAATGTAGAGACATTTTGCCATTAGAAGTGAGATAACTCAGTTCAAACAAGACAGAGTCCTCAGTTGCATACAAGGGGAAGTTCCATATTCTACAGTATGAGCAAATAGGTAACATCATAATGGGTATTGCTTGCGCTTCTCATATCAAGTTAAACTACCTGAAATGGCATCTTACAACTTTTTTCTCAAAGAAAGTATCCAGAATAGCCCAAAAGAACCTCAGAACCCACACAATACTTTAAGAGGGTCTGAAGAAACCCATCAAATAAAAAGAAAACTGAAGAGCTACCCTCTTCCCCACTCTTACCAACTCCACCCTCCTCTTCATCCAGGAACAGGGCATCAGTCTCCATGAATGAGGAAAGAGTACCATACCAATGGGTTTTGAAACTGTGATTACATAGACAAAAGATTTCATTAGCTTTTTCTGTGGGAGGGGAGTAAAGAGGTGGTTGTTTTTGTTGTTATAGTTCTTCCTGTTTTTGTTGTTGAAGTTTCAGTCACGTCTAAGTGATCTCATGGACCATAGCCTTCCAGGTCCTTCTATCCTATACTGTCTCTCAAAGTCTGTCCAAGTTCATGTTCATTGTTTCTATGACACTATCTCATCTGCTGATGTCCCCTTTTCCCCCTTTCTCCTTTAATCTTTCCCAACATGAAGATCTTTTCCAGCGAGTTCTGTCTTATCATTATGTGGTCAAAGTATTTAAGCTTCAGCTTCAGCATTTGACATTTTAATGAATAGTCTGAATTTATTTCTTTAAGTATTGATGGATTCGATCTATTTTTTGTACAAACGACTCTCACAACACCACAATTTTGAAGTATTGATTACGTAGCACTCAGTTTTCCATATACATACATACACACACACATACACACATACATACATACATACATACATACATACACAAACATTTAGATGAGTAGTTACATGTGTATATACATGTAAAGTCATGCATGAGCAGCTTTCCCGAGGACTGTTGCCATGAACAGCTTTCAAATTTCTGATTATATAGTATAGTGAGCTCTCTATTAAGTAACAAATAAGAGCAAAACATTCATATAAAATTAATATACAGCATTCAAAATGTTACAGCTTATCACAGAAGAACAAAATACAGCTTTCACCATGTCACATTTCAACAATTTATCACTAAAATAGCCACATAGTTTTCACCAAAATGGTCACATGGTTTTCAACAAAGTACATTTATTTAGTCAATCACAAAATCCTTAATTCAATCACAAAGTACAGAAGTCAAAGTTCTCCATCTCTAGGTCACAGTAAATAATAATTTTGTCACTCAGTACACAGTATCCAAGTAAAGTAATTTTTCATCTTTACTCAAGGCTGGCTCTCAGCTTCCATGGTTCCTCTTCCATAGTCCCAGATCCAAGTGTCACCTGGGTTCAAAGGAAGGCAGCTCTCAGTCCCTCGTCCAGCTCCTAGTCCAGTTCTAAATCCAGTTTCCATTCCATATTGAATTACACAGTTTCCAAAACACCTGGATTCCTTCACAGTTACTGTTTCTGGGAAGACAATGCTTGACAGAGCCACAACAATATTCAGTCATATTGCCAACAACATCACCAATTCACAATCTGCCTATGAAATCAACTCAAACCCACCAAAAAAAGTCTAAGAGATCAGTGCAAATCATCAGTAAAGTCCCATAACCTCCCAAACCCTCCTCCTGGACTTTTGTACACATTAGCAAGAAAATATTCTTCCAGGGCTTCTAGTAAGGTCCCGGGGCTTCTGTACAAATTATCAAAAACAAACATAAAAAGAGACAAAGTAGACAAACAGAGTGCCAGGATACCACAAGTTTTCTCCTCATTACCTTTTTGAGCCTTTTTTTCCATTTGAGTTAGTCTATTTTTAAGATGTTATTTTCCTCAGTCAGGCTATTGACTCTCATTTCATACTTTTCTTGAATCTTTCTCATTTCTCTTCCCAATTTTTCCCCACTTCTCTTATCTGCTTCTTAAGGTCCTCTATGGCATGTAACCAGCTTGTATTTTCACGCTGACCTCACAGTTCACCTCCTGTTCAATGATTCGATCATCTTTGTTCCCAAAATAGGAGTCTAATGTTGAATTTTTCTGTTTTTTTTTCCTTTGGCTAGGCATGTTGCCACTTAATTACTTGACTTTTGGGTTTGTTGCCATAGTAGGACTCTGCCCCCAGTCAGCGGAGGTTCTGGCCCAAACTCTGGGGTTTTCTCAGCTGCTAGAGGTATTAGTTGGGTGCCCTCTCTGAAGTGTCCACGTGATCTGGCAATCTGATTACATACCCCAAGACCTCCACCCCAGACTGCAATCCAGATCCAAGCAGTTTAAAGAAAGAGTGGTTACCCCTTGCCCAGACTGTTTGCAGGTTCCCCTACAGTCCACAGGCCAGGAACTGAAGCTTCAACAGGGTGGCTCTGCTGTGGCTAATCTGCAACTTCTTGCCAGCAGGGAAAGAGGTCAACACTAATTAGTCCCAGTGTCCATACTGCTCTAACCTCTCACTTTGTCCTTGGGATTAATGTGTTGATAATTCTGGAAAAGCCACAGCTTCTGGTGTTCTGCAGTCCTTCCAGCTTGCTGCTGGTCCAGTGGCTCTGGGGCTAAAACCTCTGACTCGCAGGCCTGGCCTGAGGTCCCAGAGTGCTGTGCTGGCCACTGCCTGCTGGGCTCCTGAGCTGTCCTCAGCAGGAGTTTAGTTTCTCTGTTTCATTTTATGGGTTCTGTACCTTCAGAGTTTGTTCAGAGTCTCCTTTTACATAGATTGGAAGTGGTGTGGGCCAGAGCACTGCAGAAGTGCTGTTTCTACTCCTCCATCTTGTCTGTGCCACCTAGATGCCTCCACAGTTCTTACCCCAAGAAATTCTGACTGTCTCGCTTCTGCTCTTCCTTATATATGGCACAGATCCTCCCCAGAAATTTACATGGAGTTCATATGTTATATTTCCTTTTTAATTAAACTTTATTTGTATTTCTAATTTAAGTCATTCATTTCCACAAGATTTTGAGTTACAAATTTTCTACCCATTTTCCCCTATCCACCATCCTAAAACAGTGATCCCACTCAATACCCCTTCCCACAATCTGCTCTCTCCTATTTCTTCCCCCTACCACCTCTGTCTTTCCAGTAGGGCATGGTGGATCTCTGTGCCCCAGTGCCTGTATATCTTATTTCCCAGTTGCATTTAAAACAATAATAATAATAATGATGATAATAATAATAATAATAATATATATTACATATTTGATTTTAAAACTTTGAATTACAGATTCTTTCCCTTCCTTCACATCACCCACCCTTGCTGGAAAATAAGCAATTTAATATAGGTTTTACATATGTACCTATGCAAAACATTTCCATGGTGGATATACTGTGAAAGACTGACTATATTTCCCTCCATCCTATAGCACCCCCACTTGTTCTATTCTCTACTTTTTCTTGTCCCTTTTCAAAGGTGTGTGCTTCCAAATTCCCTCCCGCCCAGCCTGCCATCCCTTCCATCATACCCGCTCTCATATAGTTACCCCCTATTCTACTGTAAGCTGATATGCCCTATTTAGTGTGTATGTCATTCTCTCCCTCAGCAAAATTCAATGAGAGTAATTTTGACTCATTCCCTTTTGCTTTCCGGTTCTTCCTGTCAATTAGAACAATTTTCCTTGCCTCTTCTATAGGATACATTATCATACTTCTCTTGCTTCTTGTATATGAATGTCAAATTTTCTATTCAGGGGCGGCTAGGTGGCGCAGTGAATAGAGCGCCGGCCCTGGAATCAGAAGGACCTGAGTTCGGAGCCAGCCTCTGACACTTAATCCATACAAACAAAAACCTAGCCGTGTAACCTTGGGCAAGTTACTTAACCCCAATTGCCCTAAAGGGGTGGCTAGGTGGCACAGTGAGTGAGAGTGCCGGCCTCGGAGTTTGGATGACCCGAGATCAGATCTAGCCTCAGAAAATGAGCACCCACGCATAAATAATGACTAGCCATGTAACCTTGAGCAAGTTACTTAACCCCAATTGCTTTAAAAAAAAAATTTCTATTCAACTCTGTTTTTTTCTTCAAGAATGCTTGACAGGGGGAGGCTAAGTGGCGCAGTGAATAGAGCGCCGGCCCTGGAATCAGAAGGACCTGAGTTCGGAGCCAGCCTCTGACAATTTATCCACACAAACAAAAACCTAGCATTGTAACCTTGGGCAAGTTACTTAACCCCAATTGCCCTAAAGGGGCAGCTAGGTGCCACAGTGAGTAAGAGCGCTGGCCTCGGAGTTGGGATGACCTGAGATCAGATCTGGCCTCAGAAAATGAGCACCCACACATAAATAATGATTAGCAGTGTAACCTTGAGCAAGTTACTTAACCCCAATTGCTTTTAAAACAAAGAATGCTTGAAAGACCTCCATTCCATTGAATTACCATATTTCCCCCTGAAACATTATCCTAAATCTGGCTGGATAGGTGATTCTTGGTTTTAATCCCAGCTCCCTTGACCTCTGAAATATCACATTCCAAGCCCTTTGATCCCTCAATGTAGAATCTGCCAGATCCTGTTTGGTCCTGATTGTGTTTCCACAATATTCAAATGGTTTCTTCCTGGCTGCTTGTAGTATTTTCTCCTTGATCTGGGAACTCTGGAACCTGACTAAAATATTCCCAGGAGTTTGCTTTCTGGGATCTTTTTCAGGGGGTGATCGATGGATTCTTCCAATCTCTATTTTGCCCTCTTGTTCTAAATCATCAGAGCAATTTTCGTTGAAGGATTATTTGTAGGTTCTTTTTTTGATCATGGCTTTCAGGTAGTCCAATAATTTTAAAATATTCTCTCCTGGATCTATTTTCCAGGTAAGTGGTTTTCCCAAGGAGATATTTCACATTTCCTTCTATTTTTTTTTCATTCTTTTGGATCTGTTTAATAATCTCTTGATTTCTCATAAAGTCACTAGCTTCCATTTGCTCCTGTATAATTCGGAAGGAATGACTCTCCTCAGTAAGCTTTTGAGATTCTTTTTCCATCTGGCAAATTTGCCTTTTTAAGGCATGCTTCTCCTTATTGCCTTTATGAACCTCTTTTGCCATTTGATTCTATTTTTTAAGATGCTATTTTCTTCAGTCATGTTATTGTCTATCATTTCACAATTTTCTTGCACAATTCTCATTTCTCTTCCCAAATTTTCTTCCACTTCTCTCATTTATTTTCCAAAATCCTTCTTAAGCTCCTCTATGACCTGAAACCAGCTCATATTTTTCTTGGAAGCTTTTGGTGCAAGAGTTTTGTTGTTGTTGTTTGTTTGTTTGTTTGTTTGTTTTTGTTAAACAAATGCTTTATTAACATCATTCATTTCCACCAGATTTTGAGTTACAATTTTACCCCCCAATTTTTCCCTACCCACAACCCAAGAATAGCAGTCCCACTAGATATCCCCTCATCCAATCTGCTCTCTCCCATATCTTCTCCCATACCCCCTTCAACTTTGCCATTAGGGCAGGGTGAATCTCTGAGCCCCAATGCCTGGACATCTTATGAAACGTTTAATTTTAAAAGTTTGATTTTCAGAATCATTTCCTTCCTCCCTTGTCACCCATTCCCTCTGGGAAGATAAGCAATACAGTATGTGTTGTACATGTATAGCTATGCAAAAGATTACCATAGTAGACATATTGTAAAAGACTGCCTATATTTCCCTCCCACTCATCACACCTCCGACCTGGTGCATTCCCAACTTTGATCCTATCCCTCTTTGATAGGGGGTACTTCCAACCTCCCCTCCCCCCAGAATGCCCTTCCTTCCATCATGCCCCTTATCATCCCCCTTTCTTCTACTCTCCTATAGGGTGAGATATGCCATTTAGTATGTATGTGATTCTCTCCTTGAGCCAACTTCAATAAGAATATGGTTTTGCCTTTTTGACTTCCTGTTTTTCCCCTCCCCTGCAACTACTTCCCCTTGGCTCTTCTACATGAGATAGATTACCCTACCCTGTCTCTCTCCATCTCCTCTTGCAACTTTCCTCTCTCAGCTCTTAACTTCACCCCTTAAGAATCATCCTTTCCCATCAAATTCAAACTGTGCCCTCTATCTATGTAGCTAGAGCCACCACGGACACTGCAAAATGGCTTCTGTGCCACATTTCTTCAGCAGCTTTTTGCCCCCAGGGGAGGAAGCCAACACATTCCCCAAATACAGGTCCCAAAGTCCATAGGGCACTAACATCTCACTTTGTCCTAGGCATATCTGTGCTGATAGTTCTGGAATCTCCATAGCTGCTGGTGTTCTGGGGTCCCTCCAGCCTGCTGCTGGCCTGGCTGCCCTGGGGCTAAAACCACAGCTCATACGGGCCTGGGCTCAGCTCCCAGAGCACTCCACTGTAGCTTCTCAGTGTGCTATGCTGCCTGCTCTCCGAGTGCTGTTCTTGCTGCTCCCTGCAAGGCTGCTGGGTTCTCCTCAGTGGGAGGTTAGCTTCTTTGTGTAGTTCTGTGGGTGCTGGTGCCCCAGAAATTGTTCAGAGTCCCCTTTAACTTGTTTGGACATTGTGTGGGGCAGAGCACCTTGCAAGTGCTGTTTCTACACCACCATCTTGGCTCCACCCTCGTGCAGGAGTTTTGACTTTGTTGCCTTCCTCCTTTTTCATGTTTTGATCCTTTTCGTCCCCAAAATAGGCGAGTAAAGTCTGAATCCTGTGCTTGCTTTGCTTCTTTTGCTTGCTCATGTTGTCCCTCAATTACTTCACTTTTAAGTTTTTTGCCATAGTAGGACTCTGCTAACAGAGGGGGGAGCTTTGTCCTAATTGCTGGCGCTTTCTCACCTAGTGAAGTTATTAGTTCCGTGCCCGGTCGGAAGTCTCCACACACTCTGGCAAGCTTGTCACACACCCTACCACCCCCCCCCACCCCCTAAAGAACAATCCAGATCCAAGTAGGTTAAAGCAAGAGATATTATCTCTCTGACTGGTCATTTTGTCCCCCTACCATTTGCAGGCCAGGAGCTCTGAAGCAGCCACATAGCAGCTGCATTTCCACTACCCCTCAGCCACTTCTCCTTCCAGGGGCTAAAGGCTGGACCACACTCCCTGACTCCTGGTTCCCAAATTCCACATTGCACTGACCTCTTACTTTGTCCTTAGCATCTATGTGTTGATAATTCTGGAAACTGCCATAGCTGCTGGTTATCTGACATTCCTCCAGCTGGAGCTGGTTTTGGCCACCATCAGACTAAAACGTTGGGCTTGCACAGGGCTGGGCTTGGCTTCCAGAGTGCTGAGCTGGGCCCTTCCTACCAAATTGCTGTACTGTCTTCAGCAGGAAGTTAGCTTCTTTCTGTCATTTTGTTGGTTGTCTAGGTCCAAAATTTTTAGAGTAATTTTTACATAATTTGGGAGGAGGTGGAATGGGGAATAGGAAGTCCTGCTTCTACTCCATCTTGGCTCTGCTCCCCACACATTCTCTTTCTTACCAGACTTGATACAAGGCTCAAAAGAAACTAGAACTGAAACAAGGTGTTAATTGAATAGCTGAAACAAGATATTGATTCAATAGATGAAATAAGGTATTTACTTCTTTGCTTTCCATTACAATATGTATATACATATTTATGTGTGAATGTATACATATATATGCACATTCTTATATGTATCCATGTTTGTATGTATGTATGTATGTATGTATGCATGTGTATGCATGTAACTATGCAGATCTTTGTCAGCAAGATGACGTTTCTGCTATTTAGTATGCTGTCCAGACTTGGTATAATTGTTCTTTAAAAGAGCAGGTGTCTTTTAATTTCATTGCTACAGTCACCATCTGCAGTAATCTTTCAGCCCAAGAATATAAAAATTGAAACTGCTTCCATTTCTTCTCTCTCTGCTTGCCAAAAAATGAAGGGATCCACTGCCACAAAATCTTTTTTTAATCTTCAAGTTAACTTTTACATTCTCCTCTTTCACTCTTATCTAGAATCTTCTTAATTCTTCACTTTTTTCTTCATTGATTACACTGAAGCAAGGAGGAGGTTAATACACTATGATGTTACTTATGCTGAATGTGTAATGCACTACAGATCCCAGTTATTTTTTTCAGGAAAAACAACTCTCTCTCTCTCTCTCTCTCTCTCTCTCTCTCTCTCTCTCTCTCTCTCTCTTTCTCTCTTTCTCCTTTTTGGAGGGGTGAAGGTATGTCAATTGTGGTTAAATGACTTGCCCAAGGTCACATGGTTAGTTTTTTTGTTAAGTGTCTGAAGCCAGATTTTACCTTAGGACCTCCCGATTCCAGGGTTGGTGCTCTATTCACTGTGCCACCTAGCTGTCATGGAAAAACAACTGTCTAGTTATAATTTCACCATCTTGAACATAGGATAACATTGTCAGAGCCCAAAGAGATCTCAAAGGTGATGGGATCAACATTCTTAATTTACAGCTGAGAAAACTGAGGGACTGATAGATTAAGTGACATGCACAGTCATATAACTAACAAAAGATAGAGTTTAGCCAAGATAATAATTCCAGTCCTCTAACTCTAAAAGCAATAATATTTTCTCCAATCCATGCTATGTCTTGTGAAATTAATTTAAAAAGTAAAACTTTATATTTTTCTGTATTAAAGTTGCTCTTGATTTTAAACATTCTGTACTTTTGTTACCTTATTTACAACCTGATTTTATCACCCAGCTTGAACTTGATAAACATCATCTATGCTTTCAGTCAAATAATGTTTTGTCCAAGTTATCAGCAACTTATTGGCAGAAATGTAATTCAATCCGAGGTATTTACATTACAAATATTTTTTTCTAATGAATCAAACGTCGTGTGTGTGTGTGTGTGTGTGTGTGTGTGTGTGTGTGTGTGTGTGTGTGAGAGAGAGAGAGAGAGAGAGAGAGAGAGAGAGAGAGAGAGTCAAAAAAAGAGAGACATAGAGAGAGAAAAAGAGACAGAGAGAAAGAGATATGGAGGGTCAGCCTTCATAATAATTAGGAAACTTAGCTCCTGTTTATCCCCTCTTAAAAACATCATCCTCACATCTATAAAATTATTATTCTTAAATGAGACATTACTTCTCCTGCTCAAAAGTCTTCCTTGGCTTCCTAGAGTCTCTAGCATAAAATGTAGATACTTAACCTTGACATTTAAAGCCTTCCACAATCTGACTCCCTTATCTTTCTGAGATATTTCAAAGTACTCATTTTATATTTACTAAAAATTCCCACAAAGCTAAATTATTAGTTGTTCCTAACATCAACATTCCATATTCCAAGTTCATACACTTGCAGAGTTTATATCAATATTAGGAATTCACTCCTTCCTTCACACGTCTCTTAGAAACTACAGTTTCCTTCAATAATCAATTTAGATGTTCACCCCCCATGTATGCAAGGGGAGAGAGAGAGAGAGAGAGAGAGAGAGAGAGAGAGAGAGAGAGAGAGAGAGAGAGAGAGAGAGAGAGAGAATTCTTCAGATACAGATGATCTTGTTTTAACTACATGACATTTTTCTTTCCATCTTAACCACAGTTTTTGTTGATAATTTTTCTGTGAATTTTCATTCCCTTGATGTGAATCCCTTTTGTTTAGTTAGTTCAATGTAGTTACAATCGTTTTGGGAAAATGCACATTTAATGAGCAATTTTTTTTGTTACTTCATAGCTACATAATTGGCCTGAATTCACTTGGATAAATGCTCAAATTTCACTTGATTTTTTTGCCACATAGACCTAGCTTCAACCATCTAAATTTATAGTGCTAAGACTTAAAAGATTGATACTTCAAATCCAAGAAGTTGAAATCCCTTAAAACTGTGAAGTATTAAGATATAATGTATGCCCATGGGCTATTAAGTAAAAGAAAGAACTCAAGTTCCGAAGGCTTTAACAATTATCTTACAAGCCCACTTAGTTTGGTGGTGATCCCTAAAGAAGTCAAACCCTAATGCTAACATAATGATGATATTTAAGAAAGGATTAGAGGGCTAAAACCCCATGTAGATTCAAGTGAAAAGTGTTAAAAGCCCAAGAACAAAATTACAGTGATCTGAAATGAAAGTGCTTTAAAGCCCAAAAAATTAGGGAACAGAGTTTTAAGTTTCAGAACATTTTTTCAAGTAAATACATATTTAAATATTATACATAAATTATAGTCATAAAATTAACTCTCAGGAAAATATAGAAAATTCAATGGGATCTGGAATGATAGCTCTAGCAAGCATCACTTTTCAGTCCATTAGAAATATGATTTCTTTTAATTTTCAAATGAAATTTAAGTAACTAAAGATCCAATTAAGTTTTCAGTTGTAGGGAGATAGAATTCTACATTTTGTGAAAGGCATTAAAAACAGCAAATATACAATCTTACATTAAAAAAAAATATAATTAAACATTGCAAAACAATGGCAACAACAATTCATAACTTTATTGTGCCCTCAATTGAGGAGTAGCATGGGAGAGGATAAAGAAGGCTGAGCCTGAAATCAGGAAGAACTGGGTTCAAGCACTGCCTCTGACCTGCACTGAGTCAGCAATTTTGGATGATACATCCTTTTATTTCCACAGGAGCCTTGAAATAGAAGAGTTCATGTGGTGGAGCCAAGATTGCAGAAAGGAAGCAGTAACTTCTCTAAGCTCCTCCATGAATCCCAACACTAAACCTTAAAAAGTGAATGTGAATGGATTCTGGAGTGACAAAATCCACTTGGAGACAGGGAGTGGCAGAATCCATCCCAGGAAAGTGCCCAGTGGGTCTGGAGAAAGAAAATTATAGACAAATTTCCCTCGTGAATTTAGATACAAAATTTTAAAATAAATATTAGCTAAAAGACTACAACTTATCACAAGAATAATACACTTTGACCAGGTAGGATTTATTCCAGGAATGAAATGATGGTTTAATATTAGGAAAACCATCAGTATAATTGATCATATATACAATAAAACTAGCAGAAACCACATGATTATCTCAATAGATGCAGAAAAGGCTTTTGACAAAGTACAGCATCCATTCCCATTAAAAATACTAGAAAGTATAGGAAGAAATGGAGTCTTCCTTAAAAGAGTAG
Source organism: Gymnobelideus leadbeateri (assembly GCA_011680675.1). Taxonomy (NCBI): domain Eukaryota; kingdom Metazoa; phylum Chordata; class Mammalia; order Diprotodontia; family Petauridae; genus Gymnobelideus; species Gymnobelideus leadbeateri. The sequence goes on from WOXC01001374.1 coordinate 67,152, forward strand.
ATAGCATGTATTTTAAACCATCAGAAAATATTATATGCAATGGGGTTAAACTAGAAGCATTTCCAGTAAGATCGGGAGTGAAACAAGGGTGTCCACTATAACCCCTCTTATCCAATCTTGTACTAGAAATGTTAGCAGTAGCAATTAGAGAAGAAAAAGAAATCAAAGGAATCAAATTAGGCAAAGAAGAAACCAAGCTATCACTCTTTGCAAATGATATGATGATATACCTAGAGAATCCTAGAGAATCAAATAAAAAACTACTTGAGACAATAAATAAAATTGGCAAAGTTGCATGATATAAAATAAACTCACATAAATCCTCGGCATTCCTATATATCTCTAATGAAATTCAACAACAAGAAATAGAAAGAGAAATCCCATTTAAAATCACTTTAGACATTATAAATTACTTGGGAATCTACCTGCCAAAACAAACCCAGGACCTATATGATCACAACTACAAAACACTTGTCACACAAATAAAGTCAGATCTAACTAATTGGAAAAATATCAATTGCTCATGGCTGGGTTGAGGTAATATAATAAAAATGAAAAATTTACCCAAAATAAATTATATATTTAGTGCCATACCAACCAATTTAACAAAAAACTACTTTATAGAGTTAGACAAAATAATAACAATATTTATTTGGAAGAAAAACAGTCTAGAATATCAAGGGAATTAATGAAAAGAAATGCTAAGAAGGATGGACTAGCTATGCCAGACTTTAATCTGTATTATACAGCATAAATCATCAAAACTGATTGGTAGTGGCTGAGGAGTAGATTAGTGGATCAATAGAATAGATTAGGTGCACAAGATCCCGCAGTTAATGTGTATAGTGATCTATTGTTTGATAAACCCAAAGACCCCAGTTTTGGGGATAAGAATGCACTATTTGACAAAAACTGCTGGGAAAACTGGAATACAGTATGGCAGAAAGTAGGCATACACCGTTATCTAACATCATATACCAAAATCAAGTCTAAATGGTTGTGTGATCTAAGTATAAAGGATGATATTGTAAGCAGTCTGGGAAAGCAAGGAATAGTTTACCTGATTTGTGGAGAGGGAAAGTCTTTAGGACCAAACAATAATTAGAAAGCATTATAAAATGCATAATGGATAATTTTGATTACATTAAATTGAAAATATTCTGTACAAACAAAGCCAATGTAACAAAGATCAAGAGGGAGGTGGGAAATTGGGAAAGAATTTTTACAACCTATGTCTCTGATTAAGGACTCATTTCTAAAATATACAGAGAATTGAGTCAAGTCCATAAGAATTCAAGTCATTCCCTATTTGATAAATGGTGAAAGAATATGAACAGGCAGTTTTCAGATAAAGAAATTAAAGAAATCTATAAGCATATGAAGAAATGGCTAAATCACTTTTTATTAGAGAAAGCCCAATCAAAACAACTCTGAGGTGCTACATCTCTCCAGTCAGATTGGCTAAGATGACAAAAGAGGAAAATGAAAAATGCTGGAAAGGATGTGAGCAAATTGGAACACTAATGTATTGCTGGTGGAGTTTTGAACTTACCCAACAAAATATGGAACTATGCCCAAAGGGCTATAAATAATTTCATACCCTTTGACCCAGCAATACCACTTCTAGGGTTATATCCCAAAGAGATCATAGAAGTGGGAAGAAAACCCAAATATACAAAAGTATTTATAGCGGCTCTATTTGTGTTTGCACAGAATTGTAACTTAAAGGGATGCCCATCAATTTGGGAATGGCTAAATAAGTTGTGGTATATGAATGTAATGGAATATTATTGTGCTAAAAGAAACAAGGAGGAGACGCATTTCATATGTACCTGGAGAGGTTTATACAAACCGATGCTGAGCGAGACAAGTAGAATCAGAAGAAATTTGTATAGAATCAAAGACACATCATATGTGTGATGACCAATTATGACAGACTGGTCTCTTTTCAGCAATGCAGTGATGTAAGTCAATTCTGAAAGACTCCTGAAGGAGAGAGATGCCTACATCCAGAGAAATAACTAGAACTGAGCTTGAATCTTGATGGAAGAAAAGTAATTGATCTTTTTCTTTTAATTGTTTGGTTTTATTTCCTCTTTACCATTTTTCATCCCATCTAGTATAACACGCCTTTTTAACTTGACTAATGTCTGTTTTGAAAGTATTTGCAGATCCTATACTGGATTATATGCTGTTTGGGGGCTGGGGGAATGGAGGGAAGGGAAATTTGAAACTCAAGGAACTATGGAATTGAATCTTTTAAACTAAAAATAAACAAATAAATTTATAAAAAAATGTAATTGGGAAATATTTAGAAAAATAAATAACAATGCAACACAGAATTAAAAAAAAAGTAATAGAAGAGTTACTGATCTTCATCAGTGAATAGATTTTCCATTCCTGGAGTTATTTAAATAATTGAAAATTTAGGTCTAGCCCCAGCTTTTCACTAATATTCACACCAAATATGTGCTAAAGTTTATGCAATTCCCACATTGCATATCATTATATTTATTTTAAAACAAGGAAACTGAGGTGTAATGGAATAGTGGAAAGATCAAATGTTCTAAAGTCAGAGAATATGGGTTCAAATAGTTTGATTCATAGCTTACCATGTGTGTGACATTGCCTGTGTTAACAGCTTTCTCAAGCCTTGCTTTTCTCATGTTTAAAATCGGGTATTTGGAATACATGACCTCAGAGTTCCCTTCAAACTTTTATTATATGATATGAGGGAAAAAGAGGTAACTTGTCCACAAACAAACAAATAACAAATAAGTAGTAGATGAAATAATACTCAAATTCAAGTCTGCTATTTTTTTTTTTTGCTCAGATATACTACACTAAAAAGCAATTATATTTCTTTTTAAATTATTTATATTGTGAGGGCAGAGCCAAGATGGCGGAGTAGAAACAGCTCATCCAAGCCACTCTGCCCCCAGATTCCCCCCAAACTATGTAAAAGGGGACTCTGAATAACTTCTGGAGCCCCAGCACCCACAGAATGACACAGAGAAGCTAACCTCCCGCTGAGGACAGCCCAGCAGCCGTGCAGGAAGGACCAGCCCAGCACTCTGGGAGCCGGCAGCACACAGCGCACAGATCGAGGGGAGCCGAGCACCGAGGCTTTAGACCCAGGGCGGCACGGCCAGCAACCAGCTGGGGAGACCCAGAACACCAGCAGCTGTCGTGACTCCAGAATTATCAACATAGACATGCCGAGGACAAAGAAAGAGGTTAGTGTCCTATGGACTTTGGGACCAGTATTTGGGGAATGCGTCGGCTCCCTCCCCTGGGGGCTAGAAGCTCCTGAGGAGACACACCATTTTGTAGTTTTCAGAGGCAGCTCCAGCTCCTGGCCTGCAAATTGTAGGGAGATCCAGTGATCAGTCTTGGGGGGTAATCACTCTTGCTATAACCTCCCTGGATCTGGATTGTGATCTGGGGTGGAATTCGTGGGTGGGTTTACAGCTTGCCAGAAAAGGAAGCTGTCCCTCCACACGTTCAGGACAAAAGTTCCCCTGTCTGGCAGCAGAGCCATACCATGGCAATAAACCCAAAAGACAAGTAATTAAGTGGCAACATGCCAAGGCAAAGGAAACAGAAAAATGCAACCCTAGACTCCTATTTTGGGGGCATAGAGCGGGAAAAGGACTGTGAGGTCAGAAGTCCTACTCCAAAAGCCCCAGGGGAAAACATGAGCAGGTTGAAGGCCATAGAGGACCTTAAGAAGGACTTTAAAAACCAAAGAGAAAGTGGAGGAAAAATTGGAAAGAGAAATGAGAAGGATGTAGGAAAAGTATGAAATGAGGGTCAACAGCCTGACTGAGGAAAACAACACTTTAAAAAATAGACTAACTTAAATGGCAAAGGAGGCCCAGAATGGCAATGAGAAGAAGGCCTTAAAAAGTTTAATTTGCCAGACAGAAAAAGAATCTCAAAACCTCACTGAGGAGATTCATTCTGTCAGAGTTCGACTGGAGCAAATGGAAGCTAATGACTTTATGAGAAATCAAGATGCTGTAAAGCATATCCAAACAAATGAAAGAGTAGAAGGCAATGTGAAATATCTCATGGGAAAAACCACTGACCTGGAAAATAGATCCAGGAGAGACAATTTAAAAATTGTTGGACTACCTGAAAGCCATGATCAAAGAAAGAACCTAGAAATCACCCTTCAACAAATTCTCAAGGAAAATTGCCCTGATGTTTTAGATCCAGAGGGCAAAATAGAGGTTGAAAGAATCCATCAATCATGTCCTGAAAAAGATCCCAAAAAGAAAACTCCCAGGAATATTATAGCCAGGTTCCAGAATCCCCAGATCAAGGAGAAAATACTACAAGCAGCCTGGAAGAAACAATTTCAACATTGTGGAAACACAATCAGAATAGCACAGAACCTGGCAGCTTCTACACTGAGGGATCTAATCGCATGGAATATGATATTTGAGAGGGCAAAAGAACTGGGAATGAACCCAAGGTTCACTTACCCAGCAAATCTGAGTATTTTGTTTCAGGAGAAAATATGGTTATTCAGTGGAATAGAGGACTTTCAAGCACTCTTGAGGAAAAAAACAGAATTGAATAGAAAATTTGACATCCAGAAGTAAGAAGCAAGAGATGCCTGAGAAGGTAATCAGGGAAAAGAAATCAAAAGGAACTTATCAAAGTTGAACTATTTACATTCCTATATGGAAAAACAATAACTGTGACTGAGGAAATATTTCTCACTATGAAAATAATGGAAGAAGGGTGTATGGTCAAGTGAATACATATGTGAATGTGTGTTTATGGTTACAGTTATATATGGATAGAGGGCATAGGTTGAATTTGTTGGGAAGGGAGGATACTCAAGGGTCGAAGTTGTGAGGTGAGAGAAGAAAGTGGCAGGAGGAGATGGGGAGAGACAGGGAGGGGTAAACTATCTCATGTAGAGGAAGCAAGGGAAGTGGTTGCAGGGGAGGGGAAAAATATGAAGGTAAAAAGGCGAAACCACATTCTCATTGAATTTTGTTCAGGGAGAGTATGACATACATACTAGGTGGGACATCTCAACCTACAGCAGAATGGGGGGAAGGGGGAGGAGAGGAGGGATGATGGATGGGAGGGGAGGTTGGAGGTACCCACTATGGAAGAGAGACCGGATCAAGTGGGGAATGGACCAGGTGGGGGGGGGTGGGATGAGGGGGAGGGTATTATAAGCAGCCTTGTACAATATATCTACTATGATAATGTTTTGCATAGCAACATATACTGAATTCCTTATCTCCCCAGTGGGAATGGGTGATAAGGGATGAAGGAAATGGATCTGAAATTCAAGGTCTTAAGATTAAATGTTTCAAATATATATAAATACTATTATTAATACTCTTTTGCTTGTAATTGGGAGCTAAGATGTGCAGGCATTGGACACAAAGATTTACCTTCCTCTAGTGGAGATATTGAAGGGGGTGTGGGAGAGGATAGAGGAGAGAGCATATTGGAGGGAGCAATGTCTTCTGGGACTGTAGTTCTGGGAAGGTGGGTAGGGGAAAAACGGGGTGGGGGAGATGATTGTAACTCCAAATCTGGCGGAAATGAATGATGTAAAACAGAAGTTAATAAAGCATTTGTTCAAATAAAAAAAAAAGAATAACAATTATAAAGAACTTTGAAAGACTTAAGAATGCTGTTCCAAACAATAACCAATCAATCATATAATCAGAGGTCTGATGATGAAGCAGGCTAATTATTTCTCAAAAGAAATGTAATGGAGTCTCATTGAAGAATGTCTAGATATTTATGGACATCATTCAAAGCACGAGACTACTTTGTTTTACTTTGCATATTTGTCACCATTTGGTCACTCACAGAGCACCAAAAAGTGCCCCCCCACCACCACCATCACAACTGAATTACAGTTATCAGTTAATGCCAAGCACCTTCTCAAAAGGGGCAGTGGAGAGTACAAAGGCCATCTACCCCTGCACTACACCAAGGTTAAGATATCATCACAGAATTTAATGCCCAAAGATAGGTCTTTTCTTCATTTAGACCCAGGGCAAGCTCTCAGCAATCTCTGTTCCAGTAGAGGCAAAGCTTAACAAGCTACAATATATATATTGCCAGTGTCCTCATCAACATTCTGCCCACAGAACAGTCTCAGGACCCCTGAAAGTATCAGCAAGACCCACTTCCAGGATTTCTTGTATTTTGAGTCATTATTTTAAAAGATGATTTCCTCTCCATATAGTCTCTTCTCCTGCTTCTTGTATCTGAATGTCAAATTTTCTATTCAACTCTGCTTTGTATCTGTTAAATAATATCTTGATTTCTCATAAAGTCACTAGCTTCCATTTGCTCAAATCTATGCAATTTGTTCTGGTTGCAAACATGTTGAATTTTGAGCAACTCGTTTTAAAAAGTGGAAGAGGGTGTATTCTGGGCTGGAGGCCTGGAAATTGGAAATATACTTTGGATGCCAGTTCACCTTGATTATTTTGAGAGGAAGGGGTTGAAGAGTCTGAAAGGAAAGGCTGGAACTGGGCTCTAAAGAATGAAAAGGATATTAGAATATTTCCTTAAAGTTACAATATCAGTGTTTGTTACAAAGAAGATATGTACAGATTTAAGAGGGTTTTAAAATAATGTTTAAGCTTTTGGTGATCTCCAACCCCTAAAGTTTTGGGCTTAAGGTATTAATTTTTCTAATTATATGCTATTGATTTTATGTTGTGACCCATCTATTTTAAGCTTGCATCACAGAATCAGAGATGGGACAAAGCAGTAGAGTTAAAGCTTTACACACAGAAAAATTTATTTAATTTATCTTGGCACTTATAAATAAATGGCTAATATTTAATGCAGTCCATGCTAATTACTAACATTTAATTATACAAATTGCTAATTGTAGTAGCCAACAGAAAATTGCCTGAAAGCAACCTGCTCTTTCAAACTGGGTGAATGACCCTCTCCTCAGCAGGGGTCTGAAGATCCTGGGCCTGGCCTGGGGACTTTTGGAAATGCAGTTTGTTTGTCATAGTTTTCTAGGAGGACCAATGAATTCATCGGGGGATGTTCTGACTAATTCATGAATTGGAATTTACCATACATCCCAGCAGGGTGTTAGCAGCCAGGCAAAAAGGAGAAAAGGCTCCCCTCTCCCTATTAATCTACTGATGCCCTCATAAGGACAAAAGAATGGAAGAGCAGCAGAGTGCATCAATTATAGAGTGAAATAAAAATTTTAAAGGTATACATAACTGAGTAAACAAAAAAATTCCCAGGTTATGAACATTAAGGGAAGCTAGGAGGTGTGGGGGGAAAATGACAGAACCCTACTTCAGATTCACAGTATTATGGAGGAAATAAGACTGGAGATAGAGAAGTTAGGCTTTTATGAATCTAAACTTTTTTGACTATACACTGATATTAAAATTTTGAGGCATACATCCATCACTCCAGTGTATATATTTTTATGGATTATGCTCATGTACCATGATATACAGTAGTCAGTACCTTTCAGAAGTCTTGTACCAACTATACTGTGACCAAAGTGGCTACTCAACTAATTTTCAATTAATCCAAAACCCAGAGACTATTCCCAACTGTTTATAGTAATGAATAGAAATGAACTATGCCCTTTAATCCCTAATGTCATGTTCTTTCCACTATTCTCAGTTACTTGGGGGATAAATGATTTGCCAAAGCTACCCTACATGTTTAATAACAGTAGAGCCAAGGCTCAACCTTGGTTAAATCACAAATCCAATGCTCTTGTACTATAGAACATCTATCTAGCCATTAAAACTGAGTAACAAACTTTTATTGTTTTAAAAAGCAACAGAACACATGCTCAACATTTTGAGGTAAGGATTAACACTTGAAAAGAAAATTAATACTTTAAAAATATTTACTGTAACAAATGTTTTCATTTCACTTTTATTTGCAATCTAATAATCATATTTACTCCCGTGCCATAAGCTTTTGTTTCTTCAGTTTCTTCTGGGATATCGTTTTCTTTTGAGTAACTTCCTCTTCTGGTTTAGGAACAATTTCTTCCTTTTCAGTAAGTATCATCTCAATATGGCAAACAAAACTCATGTATGGCTTGATTCGACCATGAGACCTGTAAGTACGACATCGAATTTTGGGAGCCTTGTTAAACTGGATATGCTCAATGACAAGAGAATCGACATCTGCATTACTCTGGGCATTTTAAGCATATGCAGCAAGAATTCAGCACTCTTTTTGGGCCACCGACCCTGTGTCCAACCCCATTGCTTAGCCTGGGCACACCTGCCAACTTCACCATTATATCGACAGAAAGGAACACACTGTTTCTTCAAAGTGACATCTTTCAAATACTCGGGAGCTTTTTGGATATTCATGCCCTTGATAGCTTGGGCTGTTTAATGGGTGTTCTTGAAGTGGACCTGGAGATTTGAACCCCTTAACTTGCATGATTTTGAGGGGTTTTCTGGATCAAGAGATTACCTCACCATTTTGAATGATTACCTAGGACAGCTCAAAGGAAGAGCCCAGTATGTTTTTTTAATTGACAAAATTCAATGGATTTTTTCAATCTCCATTCTCCTTTACCTCTCTTTATACTTTGACAATGTTGACACACAATCTTTTTCCTTTATATTCTCTTTTCTCTAGGATTTTAATACATCACCTTCTCCTGATTCTCCTCCTATATATCTGACTATTCCTTTTCAGTCTCATTTGCTTTGTCCTCATCCATATTTTACTCTCTAAATGTAGGTGGCCAGCAAAGTTCCATCCTTGACCCTCTTCTGTTTTCCCTCTATCCTATTTCATTTGGTGATATCATCATTTCTCATGGATTTGATTAACATCTCTATTCTGATATCTTCACTTACTCTGGCTTAACCTCTCTGCTGACTTCCAAAATTGCATCCTCAATTGAATTTCAAATATCTCTAACTGGATGTCTAGAAGATATACCAAACTCAGTATGTCCAAAATTGAACTCATTACTTTACTCAATCCCCCTCCCCCTCTCCCTTTCTTATCATTGTAGAGGGCAACATCATCCTCCCACTCTCTTACAACCTAGGAATAATCCTTAATTCCTTACTATCTCTCACCCTAATCCCATATTCAATCTGTTGCCAAGGCCTGTTCTTTTCACCTTTGAAACATCTGTTTAATCTCTCTCTCTGTCTCTCTCTCTCCCCCACTCTATTTTTGACCCTCATCACTTCATAACCACACAATGTCAATTGCCTATTGATCAGTCTGACTACTTCAAGTTTCTCCCCAGTCCAGTCCATCCTCTATTCAGCTATTAAAATGATTATCCTAAAGAAAATGTCTGATCATGTGACCAATTCCCTACTCAATAAGCTCCAGTGTCTCCCTATCACCTTCAGGATGAAATATAAAATCATCTACCTAGCATTCAGACATATCATATTCAATACCTTTGTTTGGCATTCAAAAACCTTGACAATTTATTCCTTTCCTATATTACCATTTTTCTTGTACCTTGTTCTTCACAACATAGTCTTTTATCTAATGATATTGACCTCCTTGATATTTCAGAAATATAACCCATCATGTCTTGGCTCCAGGAATTTTGTCTAACTGTCTGCCATGCCTGAAACACTCTCCATCCTCATATCCAGCTCCTCATTTTGCTGACCTCCTTTAAGTCCCAACTAATAGATCATCTTCTACAGGAAGGCTGTGCCAAATTCTCTTAATTCTAGGGCCTTCTCTCTATTTAAGGTTTCTTGATTCCCTGTATATAGCTTGTGTGTACCTATTGCTTTCCCCCCATTAGAGTGTGAGTTCCTAGAGGGCATGCACTGCCTTCTACTTTTTTTTTTTTTGTATCTCCATCACTTAAAACAGTTTCTGACACATTACTATGTGTAAAAAAGTCTAGTAAATGTTTATTGACCAGATAGGCAACTTAAAAATAAGAAAGACATGGACATTTCAAGAGAGTGATAGTATTAGAACCAAGGGAACACTGTAGAAAACTATCAAACAAGTGGGTGATCAAAAGTTCAGAGTATAGGGAAACAAAATATCCATAAATCCTGAAGTAGCAGATCTGGAACAGTCAGAATGATTGATACATAATACTAATCCTAGAAACCTTGAAAATCAATACACCTTTCAAACTTAATCTATGAACTTTTATATAAATCCCTGATTCATAAATGAATGTGTTAGTAGTTCATATAATAATGCAGGATAGATTGTACTATCATACCTATACTAGGTTCCAGGGAAATCCTCATTCTCTGGAATCCCTGAACAATTGGTTTTCATGGGAATTTATACCTGTCACTAAGTAGGAACTGAATGGTCCTGAGTGCCAGGAGATCCTTACAGAAAAATAACTGCCTATTCCCATCGAGTAAAGAGTATATCAGTCATGGTACCAACTAATTGCTAGACACTACATTCTATTGCTTCAATAGACCTGGCCACACCTTTGATCTAACTGTGAAGTTATTGAGGTCATCCAATTGTCGCTATTATTAAAGGTTATTTTGGCACAAAGATAATTTGTCATGGTCCCATCATCTAAAAGGTAATTCTCTAGGTAGAACAGAGGCTATAGTCATTCATTAAAGGCAGGATTGGCTTGACATTTGTATTTCAGGGGAAGCAGAATGCTATTGTGAGGTTAAATGACCTCAGGTTGACCTCTGACATTTAGCTGTTTTACCATAGGCCAGTTATCTATCCTCTCTGGGCTTTGTTTTACTAGTATGTAAAACAAGGGGGTTGGATTAAATCATTCCCAAGGTCCCTTCATGAGGTAGATTTATGGTCCCAGGTAAGATATCTTAAGCAATGGCAGTACAGGGGCTTGTATAAATAAGAAATAATCAACTGAGACACACTTTACCTTTATTTCAAAAGAGAGGAAACAACAAATGTAGTACGATCCATATATGACATAATCTCAGAGTGAATACCTTGGAATGTGTAGATACAGACAAGCAAATGCACCTTCCTGTAAGAAAAAATGGAAAGGTGAAGCAGTAGCTTTTGCCAGACAGAGATCCACTCTATGGGTTGCCCTTTGGATATGACAGCAAATTTAAAATTGTGCAGGATGTCCTATAAGTGTAACATTCTTACCTTGTCTCCCAGAAAATGTCTGCTATCATTTCTAAAACCTTAAAGATTTTCCCTTTTCATCAGTTTTCAGAGGAGAAAATTAAAGATATCAACAAGCATATGAAGAAATGCTCTAAATCACTATTGATTAGAGAAATGCAAATCAAAACAACTCTGAGGTACCACATCTCACTTGTCAGATTGGCTAAGATGACAAAACAGGAAAATGACAAATGCTAGAGAGGATATGGAAAAATTGGAACACTAATGCATTTTTGGTGCAGCTGTAACTGATTCAACCATTCTGGAGAGCAATCTGGAACTATGTCCAAAGAGTTATAAATAATTTCATACCCTTTGAGTCAGCAATACCACTTCTAGGCTTATATTCCAAAGAGATCATAGAAGTGGGAGGAATGCCCATATGTACAACTACACACACACACAGACACACACACAGACACATACATATATCTCAGCACTTTTTTATGATGGAAAATAATTGGAAATTAAGAAGATTCCCATCAACTGGGGGATGGCTAAACAAGTTGTGGTATATGAATATAATAGGATACTATAGTGCCATAAGAAATGACAAACAGATGAACTTCATATTTACCTGGAGAGGCTTTTATGAACTGATGCTAAGTGAGAAGAGCAGAAGCAGAAGAATTCTGTATACAATTATAAACACAACATATGTATGACTACCAACTTTGATAGACTGGACTCTTCTCAGCAATTAAGGGTTATAAGACTACTCCAAAAGACTCATGATGGAGAGAGATGTCTATATTCAGAGAAAGAACTAGGAAGAACAGAGTTTGAATGAAGATTGAAGCAAATTACCTGCTCTCTTTCTTTTTCATTTTTGTTTTTGTTTCCTCTTACCCATTGCTTACTCCATCTGATACAATCTCTTTATAACCTGACTGATGTCTAATGTGGAAGTATTTGCAGATCCTATACCTGATTCCATGACACCATAGGGTAGGGTGGGGTGGGGGGGGCAGAGAAGAGGGAATTTGAAACTAATGGGATTGTGGGACTGAATCTTGTGAACTAAAAGTAAACAAACAAATTAATAAAGACAATAAATGCAAAAAAAAGATTTTCCTTTTTCAGTAAAATTGAGGGCAAGTTATCCAAGCTATCACTGGAATGCCAAGTAATTTTAATTACCATATCCAAATTAACTATTGCATAGATTTGATCTAGTAACCATGATTCATCTCAAGATATCATCCCAAGTAGTTAGTAAAGGCAAAACAGCAAGCAAAAACAATAAAAATTGCTTGTGATTGGTATAACAATAAAAAGAAAATAAAACAGTAAAAAGGCACTTGATATTCTTTTCAAAACCAGCAAAGAATTTAGCTTTCAAATATTTGGCTCTATAATTATACAAAACCTGCTAGCTAATTTTGATAGCTTTAATTCAGGAAACAAGTAAAACCCTAAAGCCAAAGCAAGGTCCCTGGGATATATATACAACATCTTAGCTATTTGTAAGAATGTGAGTCATGAAAAGCTTACGGAACTAAATACAGTCTTACAGAGATAAGACTTAGGAGAAAAAATCTTCACAGACTATAAATATATTCACACCTTCCAGGTAACAATATAAATGAACAAAATGAATTATTTACAATCTCAAAGACAGTAGAACAAGGGAACAATGGCCTCAAGCAAAGGTATAAAAAGTTTAGGTTAGATATTAAGAATCTGTTGTTAACCAAAAGGGCAACTGGGCTGTGAATTACATTCCTGAAAGCTGTTCCTAAGGCTTTAATAACTTAATATATTCAATATCCAAAAAGAGAAGGTATTAAATGGAATTATGTAATGAGTAGACCTGCAAAATATGAGATGTCTGAGTCAATGGCTTATGTGGTCTTTCTTGACCCTTATAAGGATGAATGAAATATGATGTCACCCTGAGACAAAGGTAGTGTCATGCTGCTATTTGTAATATTCCAGAAAGACTGGCTCCAACTGTATATTAGGTTATGCACCATATGCCCCGTTATAGTATTCTTTACAAAAAAATTCCTATTGCCATCATAATAGGAGATTGAGATATTTTAATGTGTTCTCTAAAAAAAATATTGTACCTTACCAATCACATTTCTCTTAAAATCATCAGAAAAAGCTTTTCTAGACACACAATCTTTGGGGTGGGGGACAATGGGTGCATGTTCATATGTGCTCACATATAGAGACAGAGATACACACACACACACACACACACACACACACACACACACACATACAGAGTGAAGAATACCTGAACTTCATAAGCAAAGGAAATTTAACCCAATCCCTTGCTTAAACTTCTCTATTTTCATAAGTTATGAAAACATTTGTGGAATACTACCTACATCCATGTAAAGTAAATAAGTAGACTGAATGAATTCTCTTTGTCATAGGAGAGAATAAGGTCCCAGGCCTCAAAAATGAGCAGTCTTTAAAAAGAAAATTTCTTTTCTGCCTTATAGTTTGCTTTAACATGCTAAAGAGATCACTCCTGCATGCTGTTGTACATATTGACAAAGAATTTATTTTATTTTCCTTTGACAGTGAAAGCAGTTTTTAATTTTTGAATACATTTTTATTTACAATTACCAATTATTTTGTATGAAAAATTGTAAATTAAAGAAAATTGCATGCCTTAGACCACAGTTTGCCAACTCCTTAATATGTCAGAAATGTGTCTTTACTCAGATGTGGGATTGGGATTGTACTTCACCTTCCTTCTCAACTTTGCATTATGCATTTATAATAGGCAGTTTCAGTCTATAAAATGTGGGGAAAGAAAACACTTGCTTGCCAAGTCATATAAGTTTTGCTATATCCAGAGAATATCCAACTATTGTACCTTTTCTACTTTTCCATTCTAAATTCAGAAAATTAAAAAAAAAATAAGTTAAAAGTAAAATTAATAAAATTCAGTGCTCATGAGAGGAGAAAAAGCAGGCTCTTAAATTCTCAAGCTGTTCTGGTCAGTTCAGAAGTAATGGAAGAAGTTTAGCAGAGATAGATTCAGCTTGGTAGCCATGCATGACCAGGTATCTTCAGAATGTTCACTCAGCTGTATTTTCAAAATATGGAGCAATGCACAGCTACATCTGTCAGTTAAGAAGCAAGCTCTTAGGATGCAAAACAAAACAAACAAACAAAAAAACACCATCAAGAAAGATGGAAAGGTCAGAAGTTGAGCTTAAAATTGAAAATCCAATTAAAAATGCATACCTATGGTAGCAAACTTCTAAGAATCAATAGCACAAAGTCAGCAGTTGTAAATAGCAACAACTTTTTAAAGTAAGTATACAAGTCAAAAAGGATTTTAGAGAATAAATAAATCTATGAAGTCTTTTATATTCCTTATTTTGCTTTATTTTGGTACTACATCTTGATAAACAGTAAAAGGATTTTTTTTTACCCTAGATGCAGAAAACAACATGAGAATGCTACATAAAATCTAATTTTAATACAGTGACTAAAATGCTCTATAATTAGGGAGAAATATAGGCAAAGTGATCATTGACATTAAGATTTTCCTATAAGTCATATTTCTTTTTGCAGTATCATAACATCATTTTTTTATGATGCCAACTTAATTGGATGCTCTGAGTGGAGGCAGAATAATTGGAGTGTATTTAAAGTGGTAAGTTATAAAAATATAACAAATTGATTTAGGATGTTGGCTTTTCTAAATGCTTTTTTCACATAAAATACTTTCGTCTAAATGTGTAATCAACTAATAGCAGCAAGGATATGCTCATAGTATGGCTCATAGGGCTATGATTTTTTCTCTTTTTTTTTTTTTTTTTTTAAAGCAATTGGGGTTAAGTAACTTGCTCAAGGTTACAGGGCTAGTCATTATTTATGCGTGGCGCTCGTTTTCTGAGGCCGGATCTGATCTCGGGTCATCCCAACTCCGAGGCCAGCGCTCTTACTCACTGCGCCACCTAGCCGCCCCTT
Source organism: Gymnobelideus leadbeateri (assembly GCA_011680675.1). Classification (NCBI taxonomy): domain Eukaryota; kingdom Metazoa; phylum Chordata; class Mammalia; order Diprotodontia; family Petauridae; genus Gymnobelideus; species Gymnobelideus leadbeateri. The sequence goes on from WOXC01001374.1 coordinate 82,227, forward strand.
TAGGGCAATTGGGGTTAAGTAACTTGCCCAAGGTTACACTGCTAAGGTTTTGTTTGTGTGGATTAAGTGTCTGAGTCCAGCTCCAAACTCAGGTCCTTCTGACTCCAGGGCCGGTGCTCTATTCACTGTGCCACCTAGCCGCCCATATAGGGCTATGATTTTAAAATAGGTAATAGAAGAAATGTTTTGTAGATCTAGACAGAGAAGACCACCTTTTCCATTTATTTATCCTGTGTTTCTACACAAATCACTACATTTCCTTGAATAAGAATCATTGACTGATAATTGTGGATCATTTTATTAATTTTTAATAACAAATAATAATGAGCAAATTTTAAAGAAGCAAAATGCTCTGATATCTTGGACAGAAGGAAAGAAATTGGCATGGAATATGAATCCAGCCAGGTCCTCAGGGATGTGATTATGTTTTTTTTTTTTTGGAGGGCAATTGGGATTAAGTAACTTGCCCAAGGTCACATGGCTAGGTTTTTGTTTATGTGTGTTAAGTGTCTGTGGCCAGATTTGAACTCAGGTCCTTCTGAATCCAGGGACAGCTCTCTATTCACTGCGCCACCTAGCTGCCCCAATTACATTTTTATTTTCTTTTTTAAATAACAGAAACAAAACACAGAGTCTTTGTTATATCTAATCACAACTCCTGGAGTTTGGGGACTGGGTATGTCACTGCAGCTTCCCTGGAATAGAAACTGTCCTCCTTTATCACAACTTCTGAGAGGGTAAGAGTCTCAGTTAATTGGAGCTTTCCCAGACCTGTGTAGATAATAAATTTCCATATGTAAACACCTGCTCCCCTAAAGCAATACTATATAATAAAGTTGAAAATTTATTCTACTGATACCACTCCCCATGGTCTCATCTCAGTTTATCTATCCCCAGTCCTTATGTTCCTCTAACTACACCTTCTACCTTGCCCTCTGTATTCACATTTTAGGTCACCAAAATCCCATTCACTCCATATATCTTCTGTCATGTTTTTCTTTTTTTTTTCCCACTTTCTTTTTCATTGAACCATATCTCCCAATAGAAAATGCTTTGTGGTCACCCTCTTAAATATTATTATTATTATTTTTTTCTCATCTTGGGACTCAATAAATCAGCCTTGAAGGAGGTATCAGCACACACTTTGATAATCAATAACAGTTTGAGATTCTACTTTTGCTGCAATCACACAGCAATCTTTTCCCCCTGTGGTTCACTTTACCATGTAGATTACTTATTCTCAGTCCTTGGTACCAGCTTCCCTATTACTTTCCCTGCTTTCTCAAACATCCTCCCATTCTCCCTACTACAGCTGCTATATGTTAAGTTCAAAACACTTTGATGTATCTGTAAATAAGCTGGTCTGCCAATTCCTCAATTGCTATGACATCACCCCGGACAATCAAAGAGATAGTCCCATTGAATATTTATTTACTCTATAATCTTTAACTGTGAAATGCCATACACACATCATTTCCTTTGCTTCCATTCCTTTTATCCCATTTTGCCTCATTCTAGTTCCTCCATATTTTGCCTGTTTTCTCAGTTCTTTACACTTCCTCTATATTCACTTTTGTCCAACAACAATGAGCAAGCCAACTAAGCCTTATTCTCTACACCTGAGCTCATTGTTTTCTTGTGGTTGTGTTACTCACATTTCCAAATTCGAGACTGGAGTTACTCCTCCCAGATACCTTCTCTACTCCTTTTCACTTTCTACTGAATTCTGTGGAAAGCAGTTACACAACCATTTCAAATTGGCAAAATACATCATTGTTTCAAGGCAATCCCTTAAATCATGAGGTTTAGGCATGAGTTCTATTCTATAGAATTTTTGTGTTATTTATGTGTCTCCAACTTTTAAATTGTATGCCATCTTCTAGTCTGTTTCAATCTCTGAGTTACAAGTTGCCCTTCTCCTTGCCTAAGCTAAACCTTCTAGTTATGTCCTTGATCTTTGTCCAACTATTTAATAATTTTCTCCTTTCATTACTCCTTGTTCACATTTTAACCTCTCTGTCTGTTAATACCATCCATACTATCTAAGAACATTCACAGGTTTACTTCATCTGCTGAAGGAAATAATAATAATAACAATAATAATAAAAACACTTTCACTTGATACTGCCATCCCCTTAAGCTATTGTCCAATATCTGTTCTCCCTTTCACAGTCAAAATTCTAAAACAAAGACAAAAGGCTCAAACTGTCTCCAAGTTCTTTTTAATCACTTAGTAATCTTTTGCAGCTTGGCTTCCATCCTTGATAATTTAAACAAAACTTCTTCCTCCAAAGTTAACAGTGATCTCCAAAATCATAAATCCAGTCTTCTTTTGTAAGACTTTATTCAATTTTGATACTGTGGGTCACAGCATCCTCCTGAATATTTTATTCTCCCTTGCATTCCATGATGATATTTTTTCCTGGTTTTTCTATTCTGGATATGAACACATCTCCATTTTATTTACTGAAATAGCGTATATCTCCTGGCCACTAATGATGGATATCTCCCAAGAATTTATCCTGACCCTTTTTTACTTCTTTCCAACCTTTCTGATTTGGTAATCTCATGATATTTCATGATTTCTGTGATCATGTCTACACAAATCATTACCAAGTCTATCTATGTAGTCCTAAGGTCTTCACAAATTTTTAGTCTGACAACACCAATTGCCTACAAGTTATCAACAGCTCCATATCCAATTGGAATGTAAAATGAAACATGTTTATGATGCAACTCACCATCTTCACTTTGTAAATGCCCTCCTTGTCCAAAACTTCTTATTACTGGTGAGGAAATCCCCAACCCCACTGTTACCTATGTAGTATAACCTCACAATCATCCTTTGCTCCCACCTCTCTCTCAACTCACTTTTTTATTAACTGCAAACTATTGTGTGTTCTATCTCCACAGCATTTCTTTCATATGTCCTCTTCCTTATGCTCACATAATTACCACTCTACAGTGAATCAAAGTGCTTATCACCTCTTGCTAGTGTTTTTAAACAGTCACTAAATAAGTTCACTTCTTGCTGTCTTTCTCCTCTCTATAATCTATCCTTCATTAATCATCTAGAATAGTCTTTATAAGCTACATATCTGATTATGTCATCTCAATAACAAAAATTTTTTAATGCTTCCCTTTGCCTCAGGTATAAAATAGAAATTTCTCAGGCTGACAATTAAGAATCTCCATGTTATGAAACCAATCTATCTGTTCAGATTTTTCATATTTGTCCCTATCTTACATTCACAATCCTAAAAAAGTGAATATAGCTGATATTTCCCCCCTTGCATAGTTGAGGCAATGTGAAACAGGCTTTTGACTCCAAACCAATTCTCTATGAACTGTGCCACCAGCCACCTTTAAAAGTTAGCTCAGATAGAACCTACTATTCAAATGCACTCTCAAATCCCAATTAGCCATCTTTTTCACTCTTTCGATTATCTGATAAATTAGTCCTCTACCTTCTCAAATTATTTTATACTAGGCTTGGTGTTACCTTTTGTATACATAATGTACCATGTCAATAGAAGATAAGTGCCTTGAGATCAGGGACTCTTGCAGTTCTGTCTTTACAGCTATTCCTTCCTCACCCTCTTTTTTCCTTCCTTTCCTCCTTCCCTCCTTCCTTCCCTCCCTCCTTCCTTCCTTCCTTCCTTCCTTCCTTCCTTCCTTCCTTCCTTCCTTCCTTCCTTCCCCCTTCCTTCCTCCCTCCTCCTCTCTCTCTCTCTCTCTCTCTCTCTCTCTCTCTCTCTCTCTCTCTCTCTCTCTCTCATCTTCTCAAAGACCAACTCTTAAAACCTTTTCACTCTGCTGGAGCTCATAGGTTGGACCTCAATACGTCGCTGCCGGAGCTCCACTTAATGGCTATATTTTGGGCCCTCCTGACTCAGACTGAATGGCAATAGTAATTGTTTCTCTTTTTACCAGCCACCCTGACAGTCTTCCCCTCCTGGTTTGATTTTTTTTTTTAATTAAAGGGGATCATCCCTTGATTTACATCATTTTAAAAAAATATTTATTTTTAGTTTTCAACGTTCATTTCCACAATATTTTGAGTTCCAAATTTTCTCCCCATCTCTCCCCTATGCCCACCCCAAGATGGCGTCTATTCTGATTATCCCTTCCCCCAGTCTGCCCTCTCATCTATCACCCCCAAATCCCTTCCCCCTCACTTTCTTGTATGGCAAGATAGATTTCTACACCTGACAGAGTTTCCCCACTGACTTTCTACTTTTTCTTTGGTGTTTGTGGGTTATGAAATCTGAAAACGACCGTAGCTGCTAGTGATTCAGTACCCTGAGGCCTGCTCCAGCCCAGACTGTGCCAGCACACCTCACTCTGTGCTCTGTACTCATTCCGTTCTGAAATACTCTTCCTGTTGGCCTTCTATGTTTTCTTGGGCTAGAGATTAGTTGCAAGCTGTCATTTTGTGACTCCTGTACTTCTATAATTTGTTTAGAGTCATTTTTACAGGTATTAGTAGGGGTTTGGGAGAGAGCTCAAGAAAGTACCTGTTTTTTTCTGCCATCTTGGTTCCAACATCCCCCCCCCCCAATTCACATCTTAAGGATACCTATTCATTGAATGGACCTACCTCATTCAAATTGAGAACTTTAAAAGGTCTTAGCCTATAAGGGCCAGGGTCTCCCATTGCATCCTGAGCCATCTCCAGTCATCCTGATGAATATCTGTCCACTGCACCCCTATTACTCCGGAGGAGAAAGTAAGGTGGGTGACATTGCACAATCCTCCCTCACTCAAATAAAAGTCAACTGAAAGTCATGTCATCATTTCCCTGATGTCATGGATCTCTTAAAAAGTAATGGAGAAACACAACCTTTACAAAGGTTTGTATTTTTACAAAAATTTTCCCATTAAGTGTTGTGTTCAATTGTATTCAGTATCTATTAGTGAGGACAGCTCTGTTAATAATCGAAGCAATCCTGGGAAGGGGAGAAAACAGATACAAGATCCCCTTAAAAGCAGCTGAAATACTAATTACTTCACTGGGGAATAATTGTGGGCCCATATGCAAATGTAAAATGATCTGGATTTAAAGTCATTCTTATATATATCTAGAGAGGGATGTAATTTGAATCTTTGTCTCCTGAGTACAAAGTCATTTCTCTTTCCTCAACATCATGCTAATTCCAAATATTTCATCACCCATACTATACCTTTCATGTTATTGCCTAATCCCCTTAACTGCCAAACTTTTAGAATTACCTACATTCTATTCTTCTATTCACTGTTTTTAATTTTTCACAGTATAGCTTCTGTTCTATCTACTTTACTGAAACTACTCCTTTTAAAATCACATATGAAATTTCAGTCGACAATTCAGTGACCATTTCATCCTCACAAAATTTTGTCCTCACAAAATTCAAAACTGCCATCCTATGTTGTCAATTATCAGAACTTTGATGACTTTTCTTACTCTTCCTTCTCCCTCATCAATGTATGCAAGCCACCTTTGATTCTAGTTATGCCTTCCGACAAAATATTTCCTCTACCTATCTTTATTCTTTTTGTTTTTCTTTTTGAAGGGGGAAAGGCAGGGCAGTTGGGGTTGAGCAACTTGCCCAAGGTCACATGGCCAGTAAGTGTTAAGTGTCTGAGGCTGGATTTGATCTCAGGTCCTCTTGACTCCAGGGCCAGTGCTCTATTCACTGCACCATCTAGCTTCTCCTTCTCCTTATTCTTTCCACTCATATTGCTGTTTTTCTAGTTTATACCTTCCTTATCTCTCACTTGGCATAGTATATCATCCTTCTAACTGCATCCAGTATGTCTTTCTCTAAGACATCCTTCACACTGCTGCTAAAATCTTCCTAAGTCACAGTTTCAATTACAACACTGTGCTACTCAAAGATCTTTCTAGAATCACAAACAATAAAATGCATTTTTTTGTCTAGAATTCTAAACCTGCTATATTCTGGTTTGAACATGTCTTTCCTACTGGATTTCACACTGTTTTCTTTCAAGCAGTCTGGATTTCAGGCACACTGAACTTAGAACAGTTTCATAATCTTGTCCTGCCCTCTCCTGTCTCTGTTCATTAGCACAAGTTTATGGTGCTTTTTTATCATTGTGTAATTGTTCATTTTATAAGCATCTCTAAACTATTATTTGAATTCATGAATTCCTTGAATCATGTCCCAGGAAAGAAACAGACAGGTAGCAAGACAATGATGGAATCTTGTTGATTACAACTTTGGAAGAAAGAGAGATTCTTGCATAGGTTTATGATACTGAGCAACAGATGACAGGATCTCAGACAAAAATGTTTAGCAGTAGCTTTGTGGATCAGGAAAAAAATAACAAGGCTTATATGAGACACATTGTAATTAATCCAGGGCTTAAATTAAATGCAAAGTCTCTTCAGGACCAAAACTAGGATCAAACTGTAGAAAGGACTGAGTAAATTGGTAGCAATATGTTGGAGGTGTGGCTGTGATGCTGGCATTCTCTTAATTCAGATTAGATTTAGGAACAAAAAGAGTCACACATACACCACAGAACATTTAAAAAACAGGTATGTTTTCCCCTAACACAACCATAATATATCCTTTTAATAAGAGAACGGAAGGAGGTACTATGCAAAATTATGTCACAAAAGATGGGGAATCTAAACTATACTAGAGAGAGAAGAGGACATAGATAATTTTGACAATAACAAATGTACAGAGCTATTCAATTAACAAAAATGAATAGGAAAAGCATCAGAAATGAAGATGTAAATGCTGAAAATTATTACATCAAATATCTTTTGTAAGAGTCAGATATTCAAGCTATGTAAGGAATATATGTAAATATCTAACAAAGGATCATTTTTCATTTTATTACATTTCCAATTAATCTTTTAAGTTTTCGAAAAAATTGAAAGCTATCAGCAATTACATGAAAGATTATCTTAAATAATGAAAACAACAATATGATAAAGTATATTTCTCCCATATATACCACTCTCTCTTGAACAGCTATCACATTTTTCAGTCCTCATGTGTAATTTGGCATTTGCTTCCTCTTTATTCTCATTGTTTCATCTTCATATTCCAATCCATCCTGTCCTTCAAATAGCTCTCACTGTGATTTCCCTCAATCTCAGGAGAAATATATTTCTGTATTACTGTATTACTTCCTCCCTCAATAAACTTATTTTAGGATTAAAAGATTTCTCTTGGTCTTTACCTAAAGTCCTGTCTGCTACATCTGCTTTCTTAGGTCACATGTTCATAATAAGATCCTTTCTTAGTCTTCTTCTGAAGTATGGAGGTTACATCATTTGGACACCTTCTACATTAAAAATTATTTGCTAGATGTAAAGGTCAGGATAGGTCTATCTTCTCAACAAATTAGTTTTTAATCAAGTAGGTCATTCTCTCTTAACATAAAGTCACTGGCACATTTAATAGTAGGGCCACTTTCATGCTGGAACCAAATAGGGGAATATGAAGTAGCTGTGAGTCCCATATAAAACACCTAGAAGTTAACTTTTAAATTATTTTTAAAAGTTTTTCAGAAACAGTACCAAAATCAAATATTAAAAATAGTCATACAACTAACGAAATTTTAAAATAAAAATGCTAATTGTTTAAGTCTTAAAAGCAAGGATAAAGACAATATTGAAAAATATAAAATCTCTTCCTAATAAAAAACCTTAACACAATTACGTTGTGAGATGAGAATATCTATAACCTTCTTGCCAATAAAAAATGAAGTGATTAAATGATAGAAATAGATAACATAAAAATATAACATTGCTTACATTAATGCTTTTCATCTTCAAAGTTCTTAACAAAGATTAATCCTCTCAAAACCTTTGCATGATAGAGGTGTTATTATCCTGAGTAAGTACTTAGCTATTCCTAATGGAATATCATCCACAGCAATAGGTAAAAGTTTTCAAGGATCTTAGAAATGGAATTATTAATAAGAAACTCTACAATGAATGTAATTATGGCACTACACACTCACACACATATTTTAAGAAACACCAATATTAGATCATTTAAAAGAAAATTTCTGGAACTAGTGAGATACTTCATCTAATGTGGATGAAAACCTAGCTTTTCTACCCTATAGTCTGCAATGAGGTATAGAACGTGTTCATCTATAAATTACAAAATAGGTAATGTTCAGGGAACACCCATGCTGTGGGTGTTCCCTGCCCCAATATAATTATAGTTCACATACTCAAATGACTGGAAATATTATTATATATTTAAGAATAAAAACTGCTGGGGTAGAACCTAGATGGAGGAGTAAAGGGAGGGCCTAGCCTGAGATTTCTCTCAAACTCCTAGAAATGCCTTTAAAAATGCCTCTAAACCAATTCTAGAGGAGCAGAAGCCACAAAAAGGCAGAGTGAAACACACTGTCTCCCCAAGACAACTTGGAAGGTTGTAATGGTAATGTGATTTTGAATTTGAAGGTCCCTTTGTGTTGGCAAAAGTAGCAGGTACTTACTACTTAGTAGCTGATCAAGGCTCCTGTTTCCTATTACTCATGTAACAGGAAGGGGTTGGCTGAATGAAGTAGGTAATACTGTGTATATAAGAAAAGCCCCAGAGAGGCACAGTCAGAATTTCCTTGAGACAAGATCTGCTGGCAGAACAGGTACAGAAGAATAGAAAACTGAGTCCTGAGAACTTGTGGTGGTGGAGCTTCTTCTGAACAGGAGCCCAGAGCCGGGAGACCCAGAGCCCAGGAACCAGGAGCCCAGGTGACTGAAGTATGACTTGGATGCTGAGACTTCATTTGCAGCTTGGTTAAACCTTGGATTCTCTGGAGTGGAAATGGTGAGAGATCTGACATGGACCAGACCCTGCCAACTTCAGGGAAGAACAGTACCTGCCCAGAGAGGTGGTCAAGAAACTGGGAGCTGTCTGACATTGAACTCAGGTGACATTTTGGGGAATCTAAGTAGAATCTGGGACCATGGAAGGGGATCTAGGGAATCTGAGAACAGGCCCCAAGTCAAGATGAAGAAAATACCTCTTCTTGGGTACTGAGAAATTATGGAATTATACTTTACTAGTGACCTAAGGGGTGGAGGGGGGTTTGTGTACAATAATTAAGACTTTGCTGAATAAGTGACTGATTGTACTTTGAATACATTGAGATATTGTTACTGATAAGAGACTGATTGAGTTAATCAAGACATTGCCCCATGAGTGGCAGTCTTTGACCATATACTCTGAAACTACTGATTAGTGAGTGATTGATTTAACTTGAGAGTGACTATTTTACTTTGAGACTATGTTGTGAATATTATATTGTGCCTACTTTATGATTGTTGCTGAGAAGTGACTGAGATAACAGATGCCCCATGAATAGAAGACTTGGACTGTTGTACTTTGAGATTATATTGTGATTTTTTGTGATAAGTTGTAATATTGTGAATGCTGTACCTTGATTTCCTGTGGAAGTTTTGCTTTGATTTGTTATGGAATAAACAGAGTGATCACTATACTGAGTAATCAGAACCTTAGAAGCTGTTCACTGTAGCATTTTTCTTTAAAGCTTCTGTGCATGGTATTACATTATAAAGGCTTGGTTTTCAGGAATGACTACACCTTGATGCTGTGTGATTGGGCAGTGGGTCAAGAGGGCGGTTACATTCTCTGACCCAGGAGAAGGCTATATAATCCCTAGTGTGAGGTTTACTTTGGGGCTCACTTTGAGAAGTGTTGTTTGACTTGACCAGATGAGTCTCTGGGAAGCCACTGAGAGGCCCCCGGCATTGAAAACCCAGATGTTGATGCTTCCTTCTCTGGTAACTATTATTTGGTATTGATGTAATGGTTGGGCAGTTTGGACACCTGTCTGCTTGATCTGTTTCTCTGTTTTGAAACTAGTGTCTGTATACTCTGAAGTTTGGGGGTCTGAACTTTTTTCCCCTGAACTAGGTAAACAGTATGTTTGATTGATTAAAGTAAGCTTGTTAACCCATTTTGAGTTACTTTCCTTTAGAAAAGCAGATCTAAGAACCTGTGTTGACAGTCACCCTTAGGATGTTGGGGTGCTTGGTGTTAAAAAGGTCTATAGGAAAGGTTTGTTGCACCAGACTGAGAAGAGGAGAGCAGTCCAGCACAGGCCTCCCTAGCATAGACCTGGCCTCAGCAAATCCAGAGCAGTCCTAATAGGACTGAATCATTGGCATCTGTGACAGTTTCCAGACTTCTCAAATCACAAATGCAAAAAACAAACAAACAAACAAACAAAATTAATATCAGCAGGAAAAGTCTGTTGGACCTTGGTGAGAGAGGAGCACAGTCCAGCATATAGATGAATATAAGAATCCCTCACAGTTAGAAATACTACTAAATTCCATATATTAGCAAAACTGATTTTAAGCTGGCAGTCTGAAATTTCTCTATGCAAAAACAAACAAACGAACAAAAAACTGGAGTTTGTGCTTCAATTAGACTCCTTAAATAATTGACTTTCTTTAGCTATGATCCCCCAACAACTACTCACAAGGAAAAGCAACAGGAAACACCAAAATCAGTTTTCACTGTGTCATAGACTGTTTTGGACATTGTGATCTTGAGATTATCTAGAATATGCTTATTGGGGATAAATACCCAGAGCCTTACTTCAGACATATTGACCACATTCAATGTGTAGATTATTTTCAGCAATGAAAATGTTCCATTCCATCCACATGATCTCATTTGAATACATGTTCCTAAAGACAATGATTTTTTAAAGGCCTTTACAGCTACAAACACAGAAAGTATATTACAGTAGAAACATCTCCAAACTCTCCTTTACCTCAGTGATCTTTATTCTTTTAAAAAAAATTCATTTAGTGTTTTTTTTTTAATTTTTTTAAATTTAATTTCTGGTTTACATCATTCATTTCCACTAGATTTTGAGTTACAATTTTCCCCATTTTTTCCCCTATCCACCACCCCAGAATAGCAGTCCCACTAGATATCCCCTTATCCAATCTGCTCTCTCCCATATCTTCTCCCGAACCCCCTTCGACTTTGCCATTAGGGCAGGGTGAATCTCTGAGCCCCAATGCCTCGAAATCTTGTGAAACATTTAATTTTAAAATTTCAATTTTCAGATCCATTCCCTTCCTCCCTTGTCACTCACTCCCTCTGAGAAGATAAGCAATTCAGTGTGTGTTGTACAGGTATAGCTATGCATAACATTAGCATAGTAGATATATCATAAAAGACTGCTTATATTTCCCTCACACCCATCTCACCTCCCATCTGGTCCATTCCCTACTTTGATCCTGTCTCTCTTTGACAGTGGGTACTTCCAAACTCCCCTCACCCTAGAAAGCCCTCACTTCCATCATTCCCCCTCTCGTCCCCCTTTCCCCTACTCTCCTGCAGGGTGAAATATCCCATGTAGTATGTATGTAATTCTCTCCTTGAGCCAACTTCAATGAGAATATGGTTTTGCCTTTTTGCCTTCCTGTTCTTCCCCTCCCCTGCAATCACTTCCCTTTGCCTTTTCTACATGAGATAGTTTACCCTACCCTGTCTCTCCCCATCTCCTCTTGCCACTTTCCTCTCTCACATATTAACTTCACCCCTTAAGTATCATCCCTTCCCATCAAATTCAAGCTGTGCCCTCTATCCATGTATAACTTTAAACATATATACACACATTCACATATGTATTCATATGACAATATACCTTTATTCAATTATTTTCATGAGAAAGGTTTCATCAGACACAATTATTGTTTTTCCATGTAGGCATATAAATAGTTCAACTTTGATAAGTTCCTTTTGATTTCTTTTCCTTTATTAACTTCTCAAGCATCTCTTGCTTCTTGTGTCTGAATGTCACATTTTCTATTCAACTCTGTTTTTTTCCTCAAGAATGCTTGAAAGTCCTCTATTCCACTGAATGACCATATTTTCCCCTGAAACAAGATACTCAGTTTTGCTGGGTAGGTGACCTTTGGCTTCAATCCCAGCTCTTTTGCCCTCTGGAATATCATATTCCTAGCCCTTCGATCCCACAGTGTAGAAGCTGCCAGATCCTATGCTATTCTGGTTGTGTTTCCACAATATTGGAATTGTTTCTTCCTGGCTGCTTGGAGTATTTTCTCCTGGATCTGGGACTTCTGGAACCTGGCTATAATATTCCTAAGAGTTTTCTTTTTGGGATATTTTTCAGGAGGTGATCAGTGGATTCTTTCAAATGGTATTTCACCCTCTGGGTCTAACACATCAGGGCAATTTTCCGTAAGAATTTCTTTAAAGATGATTTCTAGGTTCTTTCTTTGATCATGGCTTTCAGGTAGTCCAATAAATTTTAAAGTATTTCTCCTGGATATTTTTTCCAGGTCAGTGGTTTTTCCCATGAGATATTTCACATTGCTTTCTATTCTTGCATTTGTTTGGATCTGTTTAACAGCATCTTGATTTCTCATAAAATCACTAGCTTCCATTTGCTCCAGTCTAACTCTGAAAGAATGAATCTCCTCAATGAGCTTTTGAGATTCTTTTTCCATCTGGCAAATTCAACTTTTTAAGGCAGTCTTCTCCTCATAGCCTTTCTGAGCCTCTTTTGCCATTTGAGTTAGTCTTTTTTTTAAGGTGTTATTTTTCTCAGCCAGGCTGTTGACTGTCATTTCATACTTTTCTTGCATCTTTATCATTTCTCTTCCCAATTTTTCCCCCACTTCTCTTATCTGCTTCTTAAGATCCTCTATGGCCTGTAGAAGCCATTTTGTATTTTCCTTTGGGGCTTTTGGTGCAGGAGTTCTGACCTCACAGTCCTCCTCCATGCTTTGATTCTCTTTGCCCTAAAATAGAAGTCCAATTTTGAATTTTTCTGTTTATTTTTTTTTCTTTTGCCTAGGCATGTTGCCACTTAATTACTTGATTTTGGGGCTTGTTGCCACAGTAGGACTCTGACACCAGACAGGAGAGCTTCGTCCCAAACTGGGGTCTTCCCAACTTCCTCAGGTTGGGTGGCCTCTGTACAGCCTCCACCAGCTCTATCAAGTTGGATACCCATCCTAAACCTCCCCCCCAGACCACAATCCAGATCCAGGCAGGTTAAAGCAAGAACAATTAACCCCCAGACTGATTGCTGGATCTCCCTACAGTTCGAAGACCAGGATTTAGAGCTGACACTGCAAAATGACTTCTGTGCTGTGTTTCTTCAGCAGCTTTTCACCCCTAGGGGAGGAAGCCAAAGAGTTCCCCAGATACTGGTCCCAAAGTCCATAGGGCACTAACCTCTCACTTTGTCCTAGGCATATCAATGCTGATGTTTCTGGAATCATCACAGCTGCTGGTGTTCTGTGATCCCTCTAGCTGGCTGCTGGCCCAGCCCCCCTGGGGCTAAAACTGTGGCCCATGAAGGCCTGGGCTCAGCTCCCAGAGTGCTGCGCTGTTGGTTCCCAGCAAGCTGTGCTGCCTGCTCTCAGAATGCTGAGCTCACCGCTCCCTCCAGGGCTGCTGGGCTGTCCTCAGTGGGAGGTTAGCTTCTCTTGTCGTTCTGTGGGTGCTGGGGCTCCAGAAGTTGTTCAGAGTCCCCTTTTACATAGTTTGGAGGTTATCTGGGGGAAGAGTGGATTGGATCCTCTGTTTCTACTCCGTCATCTTGGCTCCACCCCCTCATTTAGTATTTGATTTTCGACACTTATATCTAAAAATAATTTTACCATTCATTTTAAAACTTTGAGTTCCAAATTTTCTCACTTCCTTCACACTCACCGTCGTTGAGAAGGCAAACAAGTTGATGTACATTATACATTTGTAGTCATCCAAAACACTTCTATAATAGTCATTGTAAAAGAATTTCCCTCTATGCTATCCTGTCCCCCATTTATTCTATTCTCTGTCCTTTCACCCTGCCCCTCCTCAAAAATGTTTTTTCTTCTGACTACCCTATTACCCTCTTCCCCAATCTGCCCTCTCTTCTATCACTGCCCCCCTTCTTTTACTTTCTTCCCTCCTGCTTTCCTGTCTCATAAGATCGATTCCTATATCCAATTGAGCATGTATGGAATTTCCTCTGAGGAAATTCTGATGAAAGTAAGGATCATTCATTCCCTCTCCTCTCTCCCCTATTCCCCTTCATTGTAAAAGCTTTTTCTTGCCTCTTTTTATGTGAGATAATTTAACCCATTCTACCTCTCCCTTTCTCTTTCTTCTAATATATTCCTTTCTCACACCTCAATTTTATTTTTTAGATATCATTCCTTCACATTCAACTCACACCCATTCCCTCTATCTATAAAACTCCTTCTAACTACACTAATAATGAGAAAGGTCTTATGAGTTACAAATATCATCTTTCCATATTGGAATGTAAAGAGTTTAACTTAAATAGTCCCTTATGATTTCCCTTCCCTGTTTATCTTTTCATGCTTCTCTCCAGTCTTGTATTTCTATTTATTTCTGGTCTTTTCTTAAGAATTTCTCAATGAAATTCCTCTATCTCATTGAATTTCCTTGTTTTCTTCTCATAAATTATGTTCAGGTTTTCTGGGTTAATGATTCTTGGTTGTAACCCTAGTGTCTTTGTCCTCTGGAATATCGTATTCCAAACTCTCTGATCTTTTAATGCAGAAGCTACTAAATATGGTGTCATCCTGATTGTGGCTCTAGGAATATTTCTTCTACCTGCTTACAATATTTCTCCTTAACTTAGGAACTCTGGAATTTGACTATAATATTCCTGGGCATTTTCATTTTTGCATCTCTGTCAGGAAGCTATTGGTGGATTCTTTCAATTTCTATTTTTCCCTCTGGTACTAGACTATCAGCGCAGTTTTCCCTGATACTTTCTTGAAAGAAGATGTCTAGGCTCTTTTTATTTTTAATCGTGGCTTTCAGGTATTCCAATAATTTTAAAATTTTCTCTCCTGAATCTTTTTCCAAGGTCCGTGTTTTTCTCATGGGATATTTCAAATTATTTTCTATTTCTTTTCATTCTTTTGGTTTTGTTTAATAATTTCTTAATTTCTCATAAAGTCATTAGCTTCAATCTACTCCATTCTAATTTAAAAAAATTTTTTTTTCTTTAATGAGCTTTTGAAAATGAGCCCTTTCCATTTGGCCATTTTTTTTTTCTTTGTAAGGCATTCTTCTCCTCATTGGCCTTTTGGGATCATTTTGTCATTGAGTTTTGTCTATTTTTAAGGTGTTATTTTCTTTAGTTTGTTGGGGGGGGAGGGGGAACAGTTATCTGCTTTACCAAGCTATTGACTTGTTTTTCATGATTTTCTTGCATCACTCTTATTTCTCTTCCCAAGTTTTCCTCTATTCTTTCTTGCCAAAACCCTTTTTGAGCTCTTTCATGAATGAAGACCAATTCATATATATATATATATATATATATATATATATATATATATATATATATATATATATATATATATATATATATATATATATATAAATCCCCCCCTTAGGGGCTTTGGATGTAGGAACTTTGACATTTTTTGACATTCTTAGGAGTGTATGTTTTGATATCCCTTGTCACTAAAGTAAGATTCTATACTCTTGAAATTTGTTTTGCTTTGTTTTTCCATTCCAGTCTATTTCTCGACTTTTAACTATTGGTTAAGGCAGTGTTCTGCTTCCATTGTGGAGGGTTGTAATGGTAATGGGGATTTGAAAATCTTCCCTGCCCCTTGTATTGGCAACCAAACAGGTACTTAGCTCCTTGTTTCAAGTTCATGATTTTATCAATTATTAATATCCAGAACTTGTAAATCCCACAGTGGGAGAAAGTTGCTGATGTAATAGGAAGGGACAGAATAGGGAGGAGCTAATACCATATATAAGGAAAAGTCCAAGATAGAGAGCCAGAATTGCTGAGAAGAGAGAAGAACTGAGAACTGAGAAGAACTGAGAAATGAGAAGAGAGGAGAACTGGGAGGAGTCATGGCTGTGGTGCTGGTACTTGGTCTGTCTGTTTTGGTATTACTTTGTCAGATTCATCTGTTGATAGAGAAAATTGCTTTTGCTACCAAAGCCCTGGGATCTTACTGCTGGTTCAGAAGCCCTGAAAAAGGATTTTCTTTTTGTATGTTTATAGAAATCCTGGAGGAAGGTCTTGCTGACATTTTCTGTGACTCATATCCAAGTATGGGCAAAGAAATGGAGTCCCGCCTCAGTGCTAGGAAAGAGACCCTGGTAATCTCCTTCTGACCAGTTGTTTGATCCCCTAATTGTCTGTGGGCTGAGAGCTCCAGAAGGAGCCACTGACACTGCTGATTCAGACACACCAATGACCTGCTCCTCGTTAGCTGGTGCCTCATTTGTGCTGTCACAGCCTGTTAGGTAAGTTATTTCTCCCTTTTAAAAATTGGAATTCATACTTGAAGAGGAGCTCCTTTCTAGGTTTTATCTATAACCATATTGATAATTTTATAGTATGACACTATTAAATCACAATCATATACTACGTGTTCAGCCATTCCCCATCTAATGGGCATGTCCTGAATTTCTAGTTCTTTGACACCACAAAAGAGCTGTTATAAATATGATGTACAAATAAGTTCTTTTCCTTTTTCTTTGATTTTTTTATCACCCAAACATAATAGTGTTATTGCAGCATAAAAGAGTGTAAACAGTTTTGTTTTGTTTTACTTTTAATTTTAGGTGAAGTTCAAAATTGCTCCTCAGAAAGCTTGGACTAGTTCACAGTTCACCAACATTGCACTAGTCTCCCAAATATTCCACACCTTCTCCATCATTTGTTATTTTCATTTCCTATGATATTAGCCGATCTGATAGATGTTTAGTCATATCTCAGTTTTAATTTGAAATTCTCTAATTGTGATTTAGAGTATTTTAGGTTTTTATTTAGAGTAATTTATATTAATATTAGTAGCTATGATTTCTTCTGAAAACTGCCTTTTTATATCCTTTGACCATTTATCAACTAAAGAAAACCTCTTTAACAAATTGTGCTCAATTCCCTAAATATTTGAGAAATGAGTCCCAAAGTCATGCAGCTAATGAGCTAATAAGTACTTGAGGCCAGATTTGAATTCTGGTCTTCCTTTCTCCAAGTCCAGTTCTCTAAACATTGAGCAACTTAACTACCTCTACTTATATTCTAAGGAGACTGCTGCCTAATCTGTCCATCTACTGTATATCCACAAATGACTGCCAATAAAAATGAGTTCTTCCTCCTAAGTAACTGTGATGTTTATAAGTAATTTTCTATTTTATATCAACTGTTCCCCTAAAATCCTCATATTTATCTTATAATTTTCTATATTTCCTTATGAAATAGAAAGGTGTAATTCCTTTGGAAAATGCATGTTTCCAAATAAAATAAGTGATATAAGGCTAATAGATCAGGATCTGTATCTTATGGATCTGAAGGAAGAAACAAGGAGCAATAATTTAACAACTAAAGATTTCAGCAAGTCAATATGTTCTATTAAATAATCTAGAAAATTAAAGATAGCAAAAAAAGTAGGGGCTTGAATATCTTGTATCTAATGTTGGCATATAGAGGAAAGAGGGACCTGAGATCAAGGTTGCTTTCCTGGCCTGCATATCATTACTAGTCCATAATACCTCAGCATTAACTAGCAGGAATTTGTAATAAATTTATCAGTCTTATAACACTGTGAATATCTATGGATGTGCCCTTTGAACTTATAGGGCATGGATCAATCCTGGAGAAATTTGAAAACATTATTCTTAAAAATAAAATTTAATTTATCTTTTGACAGAACTGTTCAGTCTTCTGAATAGAATTATACTAATAGATCACATTTATGTGGTATTTTATGGCTTACAAAATTCTATGTGAATATTATATACTAAATTGATTTGCTTGATACCCCTTGTGAGAAAGATACTTTAGGCATTATTTTCATCTCAATTTTATAGATGAGACTTGAAGAGGTTAACTGAAATATATTGTGATTATTTTAGTGATTATTACATGGTTATACTAGTAAATTTCAGAGATTGGCTTCAAACTCGGTGTGTCTTCTTGATGCAAATTCTATGCTAACATGATAAGACACTAGCTAACATGCTAACACTGATTTTTTACAATTATACTATAAATCTTCCCAGTAAGTATATCAGGTCAATTCAAGATATATTTTGAGGCAGAATGTGACTTACAGCGTCCCTTCCCTTGCCTATGTATAGACTATATTTTTCTATCTGTAAAACATAATGCACAGCAGATATGAATAAAAAATCTTCTCACTGATACATGATGAATTGTCTGTAAGCCACATGTAAGATGTATTTTGATATATCAACAGGTGTTTTATTGGGAGTGACTTACAATCAATTCAGGATAGACTAGAGTTTCCTTAGAACAAGCAGTACAAGAGCAAAATCTATTAGAGTTCTACCCATTTAAATTTTCTAAGGAGTATTTGCTAAATACTAGTAGTTGGTGATGGGCCATCTTGTGAGCAAATCATTTATTAGGTTATGTTGAAAAAAGTATCAGTAAGTGCCAGGAGAAAGTTAATTTCTATATGAAGACAAATGGGGGAAAACAGTTCTATAAGGGAAAATATAAAAACAAATGAGAAGATAAGGCAACTTTTCTCCATATAAGTCCTCAAATCACTGAAGGAAATATGATTTTAGAGAACTGAAACCATTCTGTTATATTTCCTGTAAATTTATTACACATTTAAAATATATTTACCAGAAAGTATCTTATAAAGAATTTTAATTTGAATTAAAAGTATATAGCCCCACTCAAGCTCAAGGTTTTAACCTCAGTGCATTCTGACTAGCCACTTACTGGAAAGACTTCAGATCACCAGTAGCTGTGGTCGATTCCAGAATTATCAACAGATAGATGCTAAGGACAAAGTGAGAGGTCATTGTAGTGTGGACTTTGGGATCCGGCAGTTCAGGAATGCAGTTTGGCTATTGGCCTCTGGAGCGAGAAGCCCCTGAGGATCAGTGGCCTTGTAGCTGCCACAATGTGGCAGGTTCATATCATGGCTTGCAGATTGTACGCCGACCAAGGGACCAGGCTAGGGGGAGGTTCTTGGGTATGTGACCAGCTTGCCAGACTGTGTGTAAGCTTCAGAGAGGGCACCCAAATAAAAGCTTCAGCATCTGAGAAATCCCCAGCAATTGGGACAAAGCTTCCCCCTCTGGTAGCAGAGTCCTACTATGGCAAAAAGTTTAAAAGTCAAGTAATTGAGTGGCAACATAAGCAGGCAAAGAAAAGCAAGCAAGCAGAGAAATCCAACTTTACACTCTTATTTTGGGGACAAAAGGGATTAAAGCATAGAACAGGAGGAAGACAAAAAAGTCAGAAATTCTACACCAAAAGCTTCCAAGAAAAATATGAGCTGGTTATAGGCCACAGAGGACCTTAAGAAGGATTTTGAAAACTAAATAAGAGAAGTGGACAAAAAATGTTAAGAGAAATGAGAATGATGCAAGAAAATTGTGAAATGAGGGTCAACAACCTGACTGAAGAAAATAATACCGAAAAAATAGACTCATTCAAATGGCAAAAGAGGTTCAAAAAGGCAATGAGGAGAAGAATGCCTTAAAAAATCTTAATTTCCCAGATGGAAAAAGACTCTCAAAATCTCACTGAAGAGAATCATTCATTCAGAATAAAATTGGAGCAAATGGAAGCTAGTGACTTTTTGAGAAATCAAGATACCATTAAACAGTTCCAAACAAATGAAAAACTAGAAGCCAATGTGAAATATCTCATTGGGAAAACCACTGACCTGGAAAATAGATCCAGGAGAGACAATTTAAAATTCATTGCACTACCTGAAAGCCATGATCAAAACAAGAACCTATAAAGCATCCTTCCAGACATTCTCAAGGAAAATTGCCCTGATGTTTTAGAACCAGAGGGCAAAATAGAGATTGAAAATAATCTATGAAAAACCTACTGAAAAAAGATCCCCAAAAGTAAACTCCTAGGAAAATTATAGCCAGGTTCTGGAATTCTCAGATCTAGGAGAAAATATTACAAACAGCCAGGAAGAAACAATTTGAATATTGGGGAAACACAATCAGGATGACAGAGGATCTTGCAGCTTATAGACTGAGGGATTGAAGGCCTGGAAAAATGATATTCCAGAAGTCAAAGGAGCTGGAATTAAAACCAAGAATCACCTACCCAGCAAAACTGAGTATCATGTTTCAAGGAAAAATATGGTAATTCAATGGAATAGAGGACTTTCAAGCATACTTGATAAAAAAAAGAGTTGAATAGAAAAATTTGACATTCAGATACAAGAAGCAAGAGAAGCATGAGAAGGTAAACAGGGAAAAGAAATCATAAGGAACTTATCAAAGTTGAAATATTTACATTCCTACATGGAAAAACAATAATTGTAACTTATGAAACTTTTCTCAGCATGAGAATAGTTGAAGGAAATAGAAATGTGTATGTATGTATATGTATATGTTTTTGTATATATGTATGTATACATATATGTATATACATATACATTTATATACACATATATATGTCTATATAGGAAGGTATATGTGTATAAGAATACATATGTGTGTATATGTGTACAGATATACATAGATATAGGGCACAGGACCAATTGAAAAGGAAGGGAGGAAACTTAAAAGGTAAAATTAGGAGGTGAGAGAGGAGTATAATGACAGGAGATGGGGAGAGAGAGAATGGAGTAAACTGTCTCATGTAGAAGAGGCAAAAGGAAATGTTTACAATGGAGGGGGAGAACAGGAAGGCAAAAGGAAATGAGTCAACCTTATTCTTATTGAATTTGGCTTATGAAGGGAATGACATACAATAAATAGGGTATCTCACCCTACAGAAGTGTGGGGGGAAGGGGATGAGAGGGCTATTGATGAAAGGGTGAGCAGGCTGGGGGAGGCAAGTTGGAAGCACCTACTTTTGAAAATGGACAGGACCAAAGTATAGAATGGAACAAATGGGAGGTGGGATGGGGAGAGCGAAATATAGACAGTCTTCCACAATACATTCACTATGGAAATGTTTTGCATAGCTACACATGTGCAACCTATATTGAACTGCTTATCTTCCCTGTAAGGTTGGAGGACAAGAGAGGAAAGGAATGAATCTGGAATTCAAAGTTTTCAAATCAAATTTTAAATATATATATGTGTGTGTGTGTGTGTGTGTGTGTGTGTATGTGTATTATTATTAATAATATTTTATAAGAATTGGGAAATAAGATATAAAGGAACTGAGGCATAGAGATCCATAATGCCCTACTGCAAAATCTGAGCAGTTATGGGGGAAGATAAAGAAGAGAGCAGATTAGAGGAGGGGATATCCAGTGGGATCACTACTTTGGGATGGTGAGTAATGGAGAAACTGGGAGAAAATTTATAATTAAATATCTTGTGGAAATGAATGATGGAAATCAGAAGTTAATAAAGCATTTGATAAAGTAAATAAAATAATACTTTCAGTCTCTAATTGGCACCAAATTTTGTAGTCTTCTTTTACATTAAATCTCAAAGGATAATGAATTTTTTTCTTATTAAAATAATCTTTTGGGTGGCAGCCAAGAGGGCAGAGTAGAAACAGCACTGCCATGGCAATCCAGCCCACACCACTTCAAAACCCTGTAAAAAGGGGACTCTGAACAACCTTTGGGGCTCCAGAACCCACAGAACGACAAACAGAAGCTAATCTCCCACTGAGGACAGCCTGGCAGCCCAGCAGGGAGCAGCCTGTTCAGCAATCTGGGGGCTGAGCCCAGGACCATATGAGTTGGAGATTTTAGCCCCAGGGTGGACAGACCAGCAGCCTGCAGTAGGGACTCCAGTACACCAGCAGCTGTGGCATTTCCAGAATTATCAATACATAGATGCCTAGGACAAATTGAGAGGTTAGTGCCCTATGGATTTTTGGGGAGATAAGGAGCCATGGCACAGCTTCCATTTTACAGTTTCATTTACAGCTTCAGGTCCTGGCCTGCAGACTGTAGAGGGATCTGGCAATAAGTCTGGAGGTAATCACTTTTGCTTTAACATCCGTGTATCTGGATCTCAGTCTGGGGCAGAGGTCTTGGGGTGTGTGTCCAGCTTGCAAGAGCATGTGGAGGCTTCACAGAGGCCACCCAACTAATACCTACTGCAGTTGAGAAGACCCTAACATTTGGGATGGAAGCTCCCCTGTCTGGTGGCAGAGTCCTACTGTGGCAACAAGCCCAAAAGTCAAGTTATTAAGTGAAATTATGCCTAGGCAAAGGAAACAAAATCAACAGAAAAATTCAACATTAGACTCCTATTTTGGCGGCAAAGACAATCGAGCATGAAACAGGAAGAGGATTATGAGGACAGAAAACTTGCACTAAAAGCCCCAAATGAAAATATGAGTGGGTTACAGGCCATAGAGGACCGTAAAAAGGACTTTAAAAACTTAATAAGAAAATAACTTAATAAGAGAAGTGGAGGAAAAATTGGGAAGAGAAATGAGAAGGATGCAGGAAAAATATGAAATGAGAGTCAACAGTCTGACTGAGGAAAATAACATCTTAAAAATAGACTAACTCAGGTGGCAAAAGAGGCTCAAAAAGGCAATGAGGAAAAGAATGCCTTAAAAAGCCGACTTTGCCAGATGGAAAAAGAATCTCCCAAGCTCACTGAGGATATTCATTCTTTCAGAGTTATACTGAAGCAAATGGAAGCTAGTGACTTGAAATCAAGATGCTGTTAAACAGATCCAAGCAATTGAAAAAAATAGAAGGGGATGTGAAATATCTCGTAGGAAAAACCACTGACCTAGAAAATAGATCCAGGACAGATAATTTAAAAATTATTGGACTACCTGATAGACATGATCAAAGAAAGAACCTAGAAATCATCCTTCAAGAAATTCTCAAGGAAAATTGGCCTGATGTTTTAGACTCAGACAGTGAAATAGAGGTTGAAAGAATCCTCAAATCACCTCCTGAAAAAGATCCCAAAGAAAACTCCTAGGAATATTGTAGCCAGGTTCCAGAATTCCCAGATCAAAGAGAAAATACTACAAGCATCCAGGAAGAAACAATTTCAATATTGTGGAAACACAATCAGAATAGCGCAGGACCTAGCAGCTTCTACATTAAGGGATCGAAAGGCATGGGATATGACATTCTGGAGAGCAAAGGAGCTGGGATTAAAACCAAAAATATCCTACCCAGCAAAACTGTGTATCTTGTTTCAGGGGAAAATTTGGTCATTCAGTGGAATAGAGGACTTTCAAGTAGTCATGAGGAAAAAACCATGGTTGAATAGAAAATTTGACATTCAGACACAATAAGCAAGAGATGCTTGAGAAAGTAATCAAGGAAAATAAATCACTATGAACTTATCAAAGTTGAACTATTTACATTCCTACATGGAAAAATGGTAACTGTAACTGATAAAACTCTTCTTAGTATGAAAACAGTTGAATAAGTTTACATGGGCACATGAATACATATGTGAAGTGTGTGTATATATGTTTACAGGTATACATAGATAGAAGACAGAGGTCAAATGTTATAGGAAGGGATGACATGTAAAAGGTGAAATTAAGAGGTGAGAGAGGAATAAAATGAGAGGAGATAGGGAGAGACAGAATGTGGCAAACTATTTCATATAGAAGAGGCAAGAATAAATGCTTACAAGGGAGGAAAAGAACAAGAAGGCAAAAAGGAAAAACCTTATTCTCATCAAATTTGGCTCAGGGAGAGAATGACATACTTAATAAATAGGATATCTCACCCTACAGGAGAGTATGGGGGACAGGAACGAGTGGGGGTATGAGGGAAGGGATGGCATTCTGGGGGGAAGGGAGGTTGGAGGCACCCATTTTTGAAGAGGGACAAGATCAAAGTAGGCAATGGACCCAGTGGGGCAGGTATGGGTGAGAGGGAAATATAGCCAGTCTTTTAAAATATATCTACTACCCTAATGTCTTGCATAGCTAGACATGTACAATATATACTGAATTGCTTATCTTTCCAACGGGAGGGGTGACAAGCAATGAAGGGAATGGATCTGCCATTCGAAGTTTTAAAATTAAATCTTTCAAATATATATACTATTATTAATACTATTTTGCATGTAATTGGGAGATAATACATGCAGGCATTGAGGCACAGAGAGTCACCTTGCACTAATGGAAAAGTCAAAGAGGGTATGGGAGAAGATGTGGAAGAGAGCAGATTGTATGAGGGGATATCCTGTGGGACTGCTATTCTGAGGTGGTAAGTAGGGGAAAAATGGGGGAAATTTTTAAACTCAAAATCTGGCGGAAATGAATGATGTAAACCAAAAGTTAATAAAGCATTTGTAAAAAAAAAAAAAACAATCTTCCAAAATAGTTGGTTGACCTTAGACCACAACTAGCTCTATTGTCCTTGGCACATCACTTAACCTCATTAAAATTTTTCTTTCATCTCTAAAATGAAGACTAATAACTGTGACGTTTCTTTCACTGGAGTAAAGCAAGAGATAATGAGTGAAGATGTCTGAGTCATATGAGTGTAAGATGAAGGGAAATGGAGAAACTCTCAACAAGGATCTCATTCTTTTTTAATAAAATGTAGCAAGGTCCTCATAATGGAGATAGGGACAAGAAGATTGTGGGGGTGTCTTGAATTGTAATGGTAAGCTTTGTAACTGTGGAGAGTAGTATAGTCATTCATTGAAGGAGGAGTAAAAGGATAACCTTGTTGCTCTGAAGGACCACTTAAGATTATGTAACATACTTTTTTAGTCTACCAAATTAGCATTTTTATGGTTTTATTTATTTACATGAATAAGAAATATGATGGGAAGAGTAATCTAGTGTTAGAATTTGATGAAATGCTACCAATATCAAGACATGGAACAAAAGAATCAAATTTGAAGATAGTGACATACTAAATTATACACTAAGAGGGAAAGGTCAGGTAAAAAGTACAGTGTGGCCATTATAAGTTTGATGACAGGAAAAATAATGGATGGAAGCAGAAATGGAAGATGAAAGAAATAATTGTGAGTATTAAGAAGAGAGTTAGAATTAACAAGATTTGAGGAAAAAAATCAGTCAAGGGATTTCAGGAAAACAGAAGTAAAATACTTATAGGTGATAGAAATAAGAAAACATCATTGTGTGTATTTGCAATGGTATGGTCATGTGAATTGGCTCCAATACAAAAGTTAAAAGTCAGTGTATTTGAGGAAATATCCACATGTATGTCAAAGTTCCCTTTTTTGAAGTTAGAATAGGAAAAAGAGAAAGTCTGTGAGAAAGAGGCATCAAATTCTGAAAGAAGGAAAAAAATGTCCTTGAGGTCAATAGATAAAAGTTTAACCAGGATCTACAAGGGTAATCTTTTCTAATAACATGAACCAAAAAGAGGAAAAATAGCTCTGTCATGGTGGTGCATGTATCATCTGGAACTGACAATGGGAAAGAAAGAGTATTCTGATTCTTCTATCACAACCAGTAAGGGATAAAAATGATAGTCCTGTGGAGGGGTTTAAAGGAAAGCAAAGTCATCAGGACATATCCAGACTTCAGTGAATGCCAGAAAATGAAAATGGTGATAAAGGAAAAATAAAAATGAAACCTCATTTGTTAATAATAAAGCAAGTGTTTACGGAGCTGGGTTGCATTATTACATTCTACTCCATCATGGTTGGTCTTCCTGAGTCTGTTTTTTAGCAAATTACAGAATAGCAATTCAGTAATATGCTGACCACTTGGTGACCATATTGTTGGGTGTTACAAAGAACATTTTCAATAGCTTAGTCCTATTGTTATTCCTTAGTCCTTTTGTTGAGTAGTGCTTATGTCAGAGTCAAATTCCGGGGACCAGAGAGTATACAGAGTTTATAGTTTTTAAACCACTAGCAAACCTTGCTGTTGGTACCACCATATTAAATTTAATATCTCTCTATCTTAAAAAAATTGTATATTAAATTTCTGGCTTAATAAAAAATCCTATTTTTATTGCTTTTAGAATAATGATAAAAGTGATTTTGCTGTCTCTATCAGCTTCTCTAAAGAGAACCAGAAATACATCTTTACATTTATATTTAACTTCCATGTCCTACCTCAAAATATATTTCTACTTTCAGTTATTTTGGTTTTATTTATAATTAAAAATGATATTTAAATCATTTAGTTCATTTAGTAATATGCCCAGTTATTGAATAATAAAGAATTCTGAACATGTATTACAAAGTTAAATAAGTAAGGAGTCAGGAAAAAATATAGAAACAAAGTTATATGATTCTTTGTGTGACCCCTTTACTGTCATTTAGCTGTTTTGTTTTTTTTTTTCAAAAGAAAGAGATTAGATGGGAACAGAGTATAGAGTATTGATTGCCCTGCAACACTGCAGCATTTTCTAAATGTGATTTATATTAAATAAAAGAGTTCTACGTTACCAGCTGTACTGACAAAATAAGCAAACAATACAAAACAAAACAAAACAACAAAGCATATAAACAGTGCCTCAAACATCCTAACCTGCTAGTATTTCAACTTACTTTTTTCCCTATAGCTTACTCCTCTACTGTACCAGTTATATATAAATACATGATCATACCCTTGATTATGCTATCACCAAGAAGTATTCTACTTCTACATCCACAAAGTCAAAAATCCCTTAATCTGATTATAAATTGCTCTCATCCTTCATTTTCTTCTGCTTGCAGCCCCTACCCTGTTCTTGATTTTCATGTTGTCATTCCCCCAATTCTTTCTCAAGTCATAATCCCTCTGCTCTTCCACATCTCCTCCTCTTTTTCATCTTGACGCCTTGCTTAACTAGTTCCACTATCTTCTTCTCTTGATCCTTTTACCCCCATCTTATCATGATCTTGCTCATGTCTCAAGCTTGAATTACTTCAACTATTCACGCTTTTGTTCCTATTTATGTTGCTGAACAAAGCTGGAGGAAAAAACTGTTAATGAGTACCCTTACAAATTTATCCTACATAATAACAATTGACCCTTCACTACAATAAGACAATCATTTTATACACCTATTTGACAAAGAGAATTTTCTAACCTTTTCATTCCTCCTGTATCTTCCTGTGATTTCCCTCCCCCTCCCATCTCAATTGAGAAGTTGTCTTCATTTTTTTCTGAAAAAATTGAGGCAATTTACTAATATGTCATTTCTTCCTAATTTCATCTGACTCAGATACATTCCATTGCTGTTTCCTCCTACAACATTCTCTCATGTCATGAGATGGCCCTTCTACATGCTAAACAAATCTATCTACATTCACAAGTGATTCCTTTTCCTCCTGTTTTCTCCAGTAGATTGTCCCATATGTCATATCCATGTTTTTATTCATTTTCAACCTCTCATCTATGTGCTGTTTTCTACTGCCTACAAATATTACCATTTATCTCTTGTTACTAAAAAAACTCCATGTAATCTGTTCCCCTCCAATATTAAAACTTTTCTCACTTTCACGACCAAATTCCACGTACAATATATGTTTCCATTTTCTTACCTGTCACTCTCTTAACTATTTACAGGCTGGCTACTGACCTCATCATTTTATTGAAATGACTCTCAAACATTACCATTGATGTCTTTATGGCCAATCCTGATGGTTATTTCTTAGTTTTCATCTGTCTTAACTTCTCTGTAGTCTTTGATTCTGTTGATCACACTCTTCTCCTTGGAACCTGTAAAATCTGGAGGAATAGAAATACAGCATGGAGGGGAATGGAACAAGGCCTCATGAACTGTAGCTCTCAGGTGTAATCTACTATAAGAAAAAAACAGCATTGAAAATATATTAAAATGTGGGAATCCTTCCTGAACTGAGTTTTTTTAATGTACCAAAGTAAGTTCCAAGCAGAATAGACAGCTGAGTCAGGATGATGAAATATGGAGACTGAGGCAGGTTCGTGGAATATTGGTCAAGTCCCTTTGGATAACATAGAAGAGAACAAAGACAGGTTGAGAATACCTGTTGAGAATGTGACCTTCATAAATGGAGAGAGAGGATCTCAACATTAATGATTTTACATATTCGGTGACATATTCATCAAAGTCTCAGAATCCTTGAAATGCTTTTCAAGTTCCATATAATGATACATCATATGTACTCAGATTACTATGAAATCAAAATTATTTAGAAATAATATATCTATTTTGCCCACTACTAAGTAGACATTGTAACTTAGTTGGTTCCCTCAACCTCAATATATGCACAGCAGAATGCATTATCTTCATTGCTAAACCTATCCTTCCCCAAAACCTTCTTAGTTCTTTTGAGTATAATACTATTTTTAAGTCACTCAAAATCATAGTCTTAATATATACTTTCAACTTTCCCTTACCCTGAAATATCCAATTTACTCTGTCAACATCTCTTAACTCTTCTCACATAGCCAGTACAATAGTAGAAGACAACATCAGCTTTTTTCAATAACTTCCATTCTTTATCCTGTTCGGTCAGTTCTCCACACAACTGTCAAATTAAAGCTCCCGTGAACAACTCAGAACAGGTCACTCCTTTATTCAGAAATGCTGATACTTCTAAGATAATGTATGTGTTTGTTTGTGTGTGTGTGTGTGTGGGGGGGGTTTCCATATATATTTAATTTGGCTTGCTAGCTCTCCCTGCAAG
Source organism: Gymnobelideus leadbeateri (assembly GCA_011680675.1). NCBI lineage: Eukaryota > Metazoa > Chordata > Mammalia > Diprotodontia > Petauridae > Gymnobelideus > Gymnobelideus leadbeateri. The sequence goes on from WOXC01001374.1 coordinate 110,771, forward strand.
TCAACAATTCCCTTTCCCTCTCACATAGGCAGTTTCCCTCCCTTTCCCTCTTTTCCATGTCTAGAATGCTTTCCATGTTCATTTCTGACCCTTAGTATGTCTTTTTTTCTGCCTTAGGTTTTGGTCTTTACATAAAATACAATAATGAAGCCAATTTGTGTACTTGAAGAGAATGTAATGAATATGAGTGTTTCCTTTAAGATTAATTTTTATTTTTTTATCACAAGATCAACTAGGGATTTAACTCACAATAAAACTTAATGTACCTTTGTGAATGAATGCAACTACTTTTCTTAATTGAACTGGTTAAGATATTGGACTGCTTTATTGAACCAATAAAAAGACTGATCCCAATTCTGGCAACATAATCGTATACTTAGAGGAAATGAAATGAATATATTCATCTACTAGTGAATGCCCTAGAACAAAAATTCATGTAATCCAACTTAAGAGTAGCATTTTGTCTGATTATAATGAGTCAGTAAGTTTCAACTTTGTGGAAGTCACCCTCTCCAAAAATTCTTTGCTGAAGAAATTATCCTCTGTATCAGATTTGAAAATAAGTGACAACATTGCTATAAATATACATCTTATAAAAAGTGGGACTCCTTGTTTGCACATTCTTTATCAAAAAGACTTACTAAGTCAATCAATAAAACAATGATTGCTAACATTTATTTTTGTTGTTGTTGTTGTCAAATGTTAAGTTTATTGAAGTCTCCTTTGGAGCTTTTAACTTGCTGGGCATTCAACAGCACCATTATTGATGTCATCAATGACATCATGAGGATGTTGGCCATCAATGTTGCAGCCCACAGACTGGGCTGTCCCAAGTATCTCTTTAATGGTTCCAGAGAGATTGCTTTCCAAGGATCGGTGTCTCATCTGCCAAGCAATGCTGACAATCTCTTCAAAAGTGATGTTTCCATTGTGTTTAATATCTTTCTGCTTCTTTCGGTCCCTCGGAGGTTCCTTTAGGGCTTTAATGATCAAGGCTGAGGTAGAATGTACAACCTCAATCTTAGCCTGTCTGTTCTGAACGGTAAGCTTCACTGTAATCCTTAACCCTTTCCAGTCACCAGTTGCCTTGGCAATGTCATCACCAACCTTTTTGGGAGACAAAACCAAGGGACCAATTTTGGGGGCCAGAGCTGATGTGGCACCAACTTCACCACCAGTGCATCTTAAAAACACGACTTTAATTTCATTTGGGTCAAACTTGGGTGACATGGCGGCGACGAAGGTGAAGACTTGGCCTGGACTCTGCGGGGTGGCTGCCGGTGTCGGATGAACCCGGATTTGGGACAACCGAAAGAAGTTGCACCTTCACCACCACGAGCTGGAAGCCAAAAGAATTGCTAACATTTATTGATGGATTTTAAAGTTTTTAAGTGATTTAAATATATTATACCCCTTTATCCTTGCAACAAACCCTGTGCATCAGGTGTCATTAATTAGCATTTTATAGATCAGGTGACTGAGGTGATCACAAAAGTAATATCTATGATAAAAATTTATTTCATGTCTCTTTGATACCAAGCCAGATATGTTACTTCTTTATTATCAGAATCAATATAATGAAGGAAAATTATTTTCTATTTTATGGGTCTTACTCTTTCTTAATTTCACAAAAACCTATGGCTATAAGGTTATTTTTTTTCTGTCCATCATATTATTATAACTAACATGACTGACAACCTCTATGTGGCTTATAACTAACATTATTGTGGGTTATCTGGCTACAGAGGGGAGCAAGAGATGATGCTATGAGACAGATGAACTTGTATGGATTATTTTTATAGTAATTACATATATATACCCCTATTTTGCTATCTTTCCTGGTAAGAACAAGAGGGACAGATGCAGCAAACATATATAACTGACCACATTCTATCCTCATGGCAGGTAGAATTATGATTACATTAGATCATGAAGGCATTATATTTTAATAACATTTGGATACTGGAGGACACATAAATAATGAATTCATTCCTAGAGTAATGATGTAGTGAGCAGCAGGAGCAGCAGCAGCAGCAGCAGCAAAAGAAGAAGAAGAAGAAGAAGAAGAAGAAGAAGAAGAAGAAGAAGAAGAAAAAAAAAAAAAAAAAGAAGGAGAAGGAGAAGGAGAAGGAGAAGGAGAAGGAGAAGGAGAAGGAGAAGGAGGAGAAGGAGAAGGAGAAGGAGAAGGAGAAGGAGAAGGAGAAGGAGAAGGAGAAGGAGAAGGAGAAGAAGAAGAAAATGGTATTGCTGTTCACTCAGTTTTCAGGAATGCATGACTCTTTATGATTCCATTTGTGTTTTTTATTGTCAAAGGTACTGGAGTGGTTTGTCATTTCTTCCTCCAGCTCATTTAATAGATGAGGAACCAATGCAAATAAGGTTAAGTGACTTGCCCAGGGTCACAGAGCTACTGAGTAGGAGGCCAGATTTGTACTCAGTCTTCCTAACTTCAGGCCTGGAACTAACTATTCACTCTGTCACCTAGCTACCAAAGGAGTTAAGAAGACCTGAGTTCAAATCTACTTACTAGCTGTATAAACTCAGGTAAGACATTTAACCGCGGCTTAGGAGGCAGCCAGATGTCTCAGTGATTAGAGCTCTGGGCCTAGATTCGAGAAGACCTGAGTTCAAATATGGCCATACCTATTAGTTTTGCTTTCCTAGGCAGATAACTTAACCTCTGTTTGCTTTATTCCCCAGGAAAATGAAATGGTAAATCACTCCAGTGTCTTTGCCAAGAAAACTCCGTAAAATTGACAATATGCTCCATAGGGTCAGAAAGAGTCAAACACAACTGAACAACTGAACAACACTATGTACCAAAACACTATATTGAGCAATGAGAATACAAAACAATTAAAATATATCTCCTACTCCAATAAGTGAGACAGCACAGGAAATAAAACAAAAAACTTAGGTTAAAAAAAAAAAGCTATATATGAGATAATTTGGAAGTAATTAAAGTAGACTAGGTACTAACATTAAGGGAGATTGGGGAAAACTTATTGCAGAAGATGCAATTTAAGCAAATACTTGGAACAAGCTGAGGAATACAAGTAGCAAAAATGAGGAGGGAGAAACTTCGAAGTATGGGAGACAGCAAGTGATATGGGCAATTAGGAAATGGTATACTTTGTTGCATATGTATGTTCAACTGAAAAAGTCTCAGATTCAATGTGCATATCCATTTTTTTCATTTAACTCCTGTAATCATTGATAAAAGTTCAGGTTGCTCTGAGTTCCAATCAATGGACTAAAACTTAAGTCAAAGAATAGCTAGAAGTTTAATTGAGAACATATTTTCTTATTAACAAACAACTTTCTTATATTCTCAGGATATACATTTATCCTGGAAATATCACAGTTCTGGCATTGAATGAAAACTGTTTGCAATCCAACAAGATCATAAAAGCAAAGACAAGGTAATTTTAAAAGGTTGCCATATTGATTTTTATGCATTTGAACAAAGAGTACTGCCCATTTCCAATTGTAATTGTCTTATGCCACTGCATGACATTAATGTATGAAATAAAATCCCTATCTACTCCTTACATTCAGGAACAACTGAAAATCATTACACTAATTCAGATTCACTGCATGATAGGTTTTAATTCTTTTATAAGACATTTAACTTTTAAAAATATACCACCTGGTTCAGCTTTGTGAACTTTACTCAAGAACAAGACGTGTTTGGAAAGAAACCAGAGGACAAAGTAATTTTAATTTCCTTACCATGCTTGCGTATAATCTAATCTCATATTTTGTGCTGTTTAATCTTCTTGGGGGTAATTCCTTTTAAAAACTGTAACTTTATTGTACAAAACACAAAGTGAATTCCTAGTATATTTCGGCTTTTTCTAGAGGTTTTCCATTTAAACTTTCTTGGAGATAATCTGCCTGTTTCTTCCCCACTGGATATAGTCATCCTGACCAAAAAAAAAAATTTCTTTTGAAAAGGAATCCTTATTCAGCTGTCTGAGGCCTTTGTGGTAACAGCATAAGAAGCCATATCACAGTACTGTGGGAGCAACTAAAAATCATCCTGTAGGTGAGGAGAGCAAAGAGGCATCTAAGAGAGAAAAGACATATAGTCAAATAGCTATGCCAGAAATAACTTTCCAGAATAGAAAATGCATCTAAGCATGACTGAGATAAATTCCCTCCTGCACAAGCTATTTCAGAAGTCACAGGCAATGCACTAGTTTTGTGGATTTTAGTTTAGTGCTCTAAATTTAAAAAAAATAATAATATATGATCCCTAGGCATGTGTCACATATCCTGCATATGATTCTTTGTAAAGAAAGTTAATAACTCACATGAGTTCCTTCCTACTAGACATTTTAAGTTTAAGGCATAAAATTCTGACATAAAAATATATAAGAAACATACAGAGAATGAAGGAATATTGAATAAGCACTTAAATTGATTAACAAACATCTGATCTCAAAACTGACTATGGAATACTGAGCAAGTCACTTAACCTCTAATCACTGCTAATTGTTTGAAAATATGGGAGGAGGTTTTTTTCTATTAGGAATAACTTATATCAATGAAATCACATATTCAGATGAAAAATCAAAAATAAATTTAAAAAATGAGAAGTATACTTTGAATGCACATTTGGGTGAAATATTTCATTCAAGTCAAGGCCAGCAGGTCATTGAACCCTTACATCTTTCACACATATTTCTAATTCCCCAGACAACATTCATAATTATTAAAAAAAAAAACAACTCTCCCATATTATGCTGATTCTCTTCTACTTAGAACTTTCTGATTCATAGAAACTCAGTTCATTCAAGTTTCACAACTTTTTTTCTTTTGCTAAATAGTATTTTATTTTTTAGCAATTACATGTAGAGATAGCTTTCAACATTCATTTTTATAAGATTTTGAGTATCATTTTTTTCTCTCTCTAATCCTCCTTCCCCAAGACAGCAAACAATATGATATGTTATGCATATGTAATATAAACATGTTTCCACTTTAGTCATATTGAGAAAGAAGGAATAGAACAAAAGGGAAAAGCAAAAATAGTGTGCTCGATCTGAATTCACACTCCATAATTCTTTCTCTGAATACAGAAAGAACTTTCTATTATGAGTTTTTTTTTTTTTTGGAATTGCTGTGGATCATTATATTGCTGAGAAGAGTTAAGTCAGTCACAGCTAATCATCCCACAATGTTGCTGTTACTGTGTACAATATTCTCCTTGTTCTCACTTCAATCAGCATCATTTCATGTAAGTCTTTCCAGGTTTTTCTGATATCCCCCTGCTCATCATTTCTTCTACCACAATAGAATTCCATTATATTCATACACCACAACTTGTTCAGTCACTTCCCAATTGAAGGGCATTCCCTCAATTACCAATGCTTTGCCACCACAGAAAGGGTTTCTATAAATATTTTTATATATGTGGTTCCTTTTCCCTTTTTAATAATCCCTTTGGGATACAGATCTATTAGTGGGATTACTATATCAAAGAGTATGCACAGTTTGATTACTCTTTGGGCATATTTCCAAATTCCCTTTCAGAACTGAAGAATCAGTTCACAACTCCACCAACAATGTCTTAGTGTTCCAATTTTCACAAATATTTAGCATTTTCCATTTCTGTCATGTTAATGTAATGCCATGCACAGAAACTTTCCATAAGAATGCTACTGTGAACAGCTTTTAAGATTCTAATTACACAGTATAGTAAACACTCTATTCCATAACATATCAAAGCAAAACATTCACAGAAAATCAAGGTACAGCATTCACAATAATACAACTTACTTATATCCACAACAGCTTATCATTAAAATGGCCACATAGTTTTCACCAAAGTGGGCACAATATTTAGAACAAAGAACAATCATCTCAATGTACAATAGTAAAAGTCTTCCACTCATGGGGCAGAGTCTTAAGTTAACTCAATCAGTATCACAATATAGTCTCAAAGTACAAGAGTCAAAATCTTCCACTCATCAGGCACTCTTAAGTTAACTCAATCAGTCACTTATACACCAATTAATTATTAAGTATCATACTCAAAACCCTTTACCCCTAGGTCACTAGTAAACTACAAATTTCATCTTTATTCAGTACCTAGTGAGAGGTCTTTTCATCTTGACTTGGGGCTGGTTCTCAGATTCCCTGGATCCCCTTCCATGGTCCCCATTTCAACCTGAATTCACCAGAATTTCACCTGGGTTCAATGGCAGACAGCTCTCAGTTGCTTGTCCAGCTCTCTGGGTAGATCTTGTTCCACACAGAAGTTCAAAGGGTATGGTCCACATCAGAACCTCCACAATTTCTGCTCCAGGAAATTTAAGGTTCAATCAAGCCACAAATAAGCAAAGTCTCAGCATCCTGGTCATATCCTGTCTTCTGCTTCCTCAATCTTCTCCTGGGCTCCTAGTTCCTGGTTCTTGGGCTCATGGGCTCCTCTGTCACCTCCTGGGCTCCTGGCTCCTGGGTTCCTGTTCAGAAGAAGCTCCACCACAAGTTCTCAGGAAATTCTGGTTCAGTTCTCCATTCTGTCTTCTATAGCTGCTCTACCACTAGATTCTGTTTCTAATAAATTCTGACTGTGCCTCTCTGGAGCTTTTCTTATATATACTGCATTAGCTACTTCCTGTTTCAGTCAATCTCTTCCTGTTAAGGAGTTCATACATTCTGTTTCCCCAAAAGAGGCTTGATATTAAGTGCTAACTAAGAACCTGCTACCTTTGCCAACACAAAGCCAATTACATTACCATTACAGTTAGCCAATCTGATAGATGTGAAGTAGTGCCTCAGAGTTTTTTAATTTGCATTTCCCTAATCAATATTTCTTTATAGTAGTTTTATGTCTATAGATAGCTTTAATATCTTCATATGAAAACTCCCTATTCATATCCTTTGACCATTTATCAAATGAAGAGTAACATGTATTCTTATAAATTTTACTTAGTTGTCTACACATTTTAGAAATGAACCTTTCTGGGGAAGCTAGGTGGTTCAGTGAGTAAAGCACTGGCTCTGGAGTCAAGAGGACCTGAGATCAAATCCTACCTCAGACCCTTAACACTTACTAGCCATGTGACCTTGGACAAGTCACTTAACAACAATTGCTTTGCTTTATCCCCTACAAAAAAAAAAAAATGCTTGGTCATAAATTCTTCTCACCATAGAACTGACTCTGGAGGCTGTTTCTCAGTGAGTTCATTGATGGCCTGTTCAATTTATTTTTTCTAAAATGGAGTCTTTTAAGCATTTTATTTCCTCTTTTGTTAATCTATGGAATTTGTATTCTTTAAATATCAGTCCATTTCACTTAGTTTGTCACATTTATTGGTGTACAGTGGGGGGAAAATACCTCATAATAATTGCTTTAATTTCCTCATCATCAGTAGAGAATTCAACCTTTTCTTTTTTGATAAAATTAATTTGGAATTCATTCTGATTTTAGAACCAAATTAATTAAAGGTTTATTTTTTTCTCATAAATCCAGCTTTGTTTTACTTATAGGTTCGAAAGTTTTGCTGCTTTCAATTTTTTTAATGTCTCCTTTAAATTCCTGAATTTCTAATTTGATATTGGAGATTTTTAATTTTTTCTTTTTCTACATTTTTTTAAATTGCATGTTCAGTCCATTGATCTGTTCCCTCTCCATTTTATTCATATAACTATTTAAAGTGAAAATTTCCTGTAAACATTTCTTTGGCTGCATCCCATAAGTTTTAGTATGCGGTCTAATTATTCTCATTTTCTTTGATGGAATTATTGATTGTTTCTTTGATTTGTTTTATTTTTAATAGAAATGTTGATTTATTGAACAGACTAGATACACAACATACAAAAAAAAAAACTAACCTAATAGTCTAATCATTAATAATCCCACAGTTTCAACCTATTACAATAATATCTTACTATTTAATTAAAAAAATCTGTTAGGAAAATTAGAAAGCAATCTGGCAAAAATTAGGTTTAGACTAACAACATACAAATATAATACATAAATATTTGTATATATAATACATGTAAATTATATGTACCATGTATACATAGTATAATAATGTAAATATATTTTATAATATGTGTTTTAAACAGTATATGGGGTGTTCTGGGAGGACTAGTACTTATTTTTTTACATTTTTGGTTTTTACTAATTTGTTCATTTACTTTCAATTTACAAGATTCAGTATCACAAATCTTTGAGTTTCAAATTTTCTCCCCCACCTTACCTTTCCTCCTTCCATGGCAGCATACAGTTAAGTGTAGGATCTGCAAATACTTTCACATTGGACATTCGTCAGGTTATACAGAAGGATTGTAATAGATGGAATGAACAATGGCAAAGAGGAGACAAAACAAAACAGGAAAAAGAAAGACAGCAGGTAGTTAGCTTCAATCTGCATTCAAACTCTGTTCTTTCTAGTTCTTTCTCTGAATGTAGACATGTCTCTCCATCATGAGTCTTTTCGAGTTGGCTTATATCCCCACATTGCTGAGAAGAGTCCAGTCTATAAAAGTTGGTCATCACACATACTACTCTTCTCACTGAGCATCAATTTGTATAAGCCCCTCGAGTTAAATATCATTTCTTATACCACAGCAGTATCCCATTATCCTTATAAGCCACAATTTGTTTAGCCTTTCCCCAATTTCCAAATCTTTGCCACCACAAAAAGAGCTCCTATAAATATTTTTGTGCACATGGGTCTTCCTCCCACTTCTATGATCCCCTTGGAATACAACCCTAGAAGTAGAATTGTTGGGCCAAAGAGTATGAAATTAATTAAAGCCCTTTGGGCATAGATCCAGATTGTTCTCCAGAATGGTTGAATTTGTCGCAACTCCACCAGCAATGCATTAGTGTTCCAAATTGCCCACATCCTCTCCAGCATTTGACATTTTACTGTTTTTTCATCTTATCCAATCTGACAAGTGAGATGTGGTAACTCACAGTGTTTTTGATTTGCATTTCTCTAATCAAGGATTTAGAGAATTTTTTCATATGCTTATAGATATAATTAATTTATTCCTCTGAAAACTGCCTGTTCCCATCCTTTGATCATTTATCAATTGGGGAATCACATGTATTTTTATAGATTTGACTAAATTCTCTGTATATTTTCGAAATGAGGCCTTTATCAGAGACATTTGTTGTAAAAAAATATTTCCCACTTTCCCACTTCCCTCTTAATCTTGGTTACATTGGCTTTGTTGTACAGAAGTTTTTCAATTTCATGTAATCCAAATTATCCATTTTGCATTTTACAATGCTCCCTAATTCTTTTTTGGTCATGAAGTGTTCCCGTCTCCATAAATCTAATATGAAAACTATTCCTTGCTTTCCCAGATTGCTTACAATATAATCCTTTATACATAAATCATTCACCCATTTAGGCTTAATTTTGATATATGGTGTTAGATAACAATCCATGCCCTGTTTCTGCCATACTCTATTCCAGTTTTCCCGGCAGATTTTGTCAAATACTGCATTCTTATCCCCAAAACTGGGGTCTTTGGGTTTATCAAAGAACAGATCATAATAGTCACTAACTGCTGAGTTTCATGTACCCGTTTTATTCTACTGATTCACGGCTCTGTTCCATAGCCAATACCAAGTAGTTTTTATGGCTGCTGCTTTATAATACAGATTAAAATCTCGTATAGCTAGGCCACCTTCTCAAGCATTTGTTTTCATTAATTCCCTTCATATTCTAGACCTTTTGTCCTTCCAAATTGATTCAGTTACAAAATTTTGTATTTCTATAAAGCAATTTTTGGTAAATTGATAGGTATGGCACTTACTATATAATTTAATGTAGGTAAAATTGTCAATTTTTATATTAACAAAACCCAGCCACAATTAATTAATGTTTTTCCAACTATTTAGATCTGACTTTATTTGTGTGAAAAGTTTTATTGTGGTTGTGTTCATATAGGTCCTAGGTTTGTTTGGCAGGTGGATTCCCAAATATTTTATAATATCTACAGTAACTTTGAATAGGATTTCTCTTTCTATCAATTGCTGTTGGGTTTCATTAGAAATATACAGGAATGGGGTGAGTAGAGCCAAGATGGTGGAAAGGAAGCAGTAACTTCTCTAAGCTCCATGAATCCAGTCATTAAACCTTAAAAAGTGAATCTGAATGAATTCTGGAGCAACAGAATACACTTTGAGACGAAGTGTGGCAGTATCCAACCCAGGAAAGTGCCCAGTGGGTCTGGACAGGGGGAGCAAAGAGCATGTAGGGTCTGCACAGCTTAGACTAGAGAGCACACAAGCAGACTACACCAGAAAGAGAAGAAGCCCCTGACTGACTTACCAAGAACTAATCACAGCTGCCTCTCATCAAGGGACAGGAGGAATCATTGGAGCCAGGTAAGAGAGGGCTCAGGGCCCCCAACAGATACAGCATCTTCTCCTGGGGCTATCAGCCCCCAGACGGGAAGTTTAGAAATCACCTGCCTGTATATCCAGGGGCTAGAATGGCAAAGTAAACTCTAGCTGCTCCCTCTTATTCCTCCTTCATGAAGTAGAAAACCCAAAGTTAAGTATCCCACCCAGAGAGAAATCCTAAGATAGTGGAAGTAGCCTCAGGCTTGGGAGTCATCAAGAAGGGGTGTAACTGAGGACACAAGGAATCTCAAGAGAAGAGAGGGAGGGGCTCCAACAAGCTTGACCTCACCTGACCAGCAAAAGCCCTCATGAGCTGTAGACCTGGGGTATAGAGGCAGAAATCTGAAGTGGCTAGTCACTGCTTCTCCACAGACTACTCTGTGCACATCAACAAACATCACTGAGACTCCTGCCTTAGCCGCAAATTAGTCACCCAGAGGCTACAGCATTCAGAGTCAACAACCAGGCCCTTAGCTAACAGCCTGAGAAATTAAAAAATATGAAATCACAATGGAAAGGAAGGAAGCTGAGAAGGAGAAGGGGAAAGCAAGAAAATGTGTGACACACACCTACATACATACATGAACACACCCACACCCATACACAGATGCACACAACTTGGTATGTAACAAGAGCAAAATGTTCACATTCTTATATGAGGACCTGATATTTATCAATATTGAAATTTCTACGATTATCATGAAAAAGGGTTATAAATACATAGAGGGTGTGGGTAAGAATGAACTAACATTAAGATTAAAAAAAAAAAACTTATTAAGGGGAACAAAGAAACTGTAATGGGATAAAAGGAAATGATGAAACAGGAAAAGGGTTAAAATATGCCAATTGAAGAGGCATAAAAAAACACTGTAGTAGAGGGGAAAGAGAGAGAGGAACAACATGTAAACACTATTATCATTGGTTCTGGTTCAAAGAGGGATCAACTTAATCAGTAAAGTTTAAGATTCCAATGTAAATAGACCCATGAATTCATTAAATACAGGAAAAGGAGGGAGGCAGAGGAGCACTGTTTGAAAATTTACTCTCATTGGTTTGGTGTCAAACAGGGATTAAATTACTCTGATAAGGATAAAAGTTTATTGTGTCCTATAGGCAGTAGGAGAGTAAGGGGGGTGGGAATAAAAAGAAGGAGACTAAAGGGGGAAATTAGAGGAGAGGGAAATAGTAGTAAGGGGAGAGGGTAGGTTAAGAAGGGGGGGTCACGAGGTGGGAACACTGAGGGAGGGGGTGGTCAAAAGGGAAAACTTCAAAGAGGGGAAGGGAGAAGGAAGAAACAAAGACATAAGCAGGGGAGGGAATAGGATAGAAGGGAAGAGACAGATAGTCTCCATTACTGTGAATGTGAATGGAATGAACTCTCCCTTATAACAGAGGCAGAGAGCAGAACACATTAAAAACCATAATCCTACAATATGCTGTCTACAAGAAACACATTTGAAACAAAGGGATACCCACAGAGTAAAGGTAAAAGGCTGGAGTAGAATTTATTATGCCTTAGCTAAAGTAAAAAAAGCAAGGGTATCAATACTTATATCAGATAAAGAAAAAGCAAAAATAGATCTAATTAAAAGAGATAAGGAAGGAAATTATATCCTGCTAAAAGGCACCACTGAGAATGAAGCAATATCATTATTTAATATATATGCACCAAGGGGTATAGCATCCAAATTCCTAGAAGGGAAGTTAAAGGAAGTAGAGGAAGAAATAGATAGAAAAACTAAACTAGTAGAGGACTTTAATCTCCCCCTTTCTGAACTTGATAAACCTAACCTCAAAATAAACAAGAACGAAGTTAAGTAGATGAATAGAATCTTAGAGAGAATAGGCATGATAGATAAAACCGAATTTGAGGAAACTGAATGAGGATAAAAAAGGAATTTACTTTCTTCTCAGCAATGCATGGTACATAATCAAAAATAGACCATGTACACGGGCATAAAAAGCTCACAGTTCAGTGCAGAAAGGCAGAAATATTAAATGCATCATTCTCAGATCATGATGGAATAAATTTTATATTCAATAAAGGGCCATGGAAAGATAGATAAAAAACTAATTGGAAATTAAACAATTTCATCCTAAAGAATGAGTGGGTCAAACAAGGAATTATAGAAACAATCAGTAATGTCATTTAAGAGAATAATGATAATGAGAAAGCATACCAAAATTTGTGGATACATTAAAGGCAGTTCTTAGGGTAAGTTTTATATCCCTGAGTACATATATGAATAAATTAGAGAAAAGGGAGGTCAATGAATTTGACATGGAATTGAAAAAGCTAGAAAAAGAACTAATTGAAAATCTGCAATTTAGTGTTAAATTAGAAAAATTGAAACCAAAGGAGAGATTAATAAAATTGAAATTAAGAAAACTGTTGAATTAATAAATAAAAGTAAGAGCTGGTTTTATGAAAAACCAATAAAATTGATATAACCTTAGTCAATAAGATAAAAAAGAAAGAAGAAAAACAAATTATGAGTATCAAAAATGAAAGGGGTGAATCTCCCACCAATGAAGAGGAAATCAAAACAATAATATGATATAAATATGACAATCTTAGTGAAATGGATGAATATTTACAAAATTAGTGAGATTAAGTGAAGAGGAAATAAATTACCTAAATTACCCCATCTCAGAAAAAGAAATCAAACAAGCCATCAATGAACTCCCTAGGAAAAAACCTCCAGGACCAGATGGGTTTAGTAGTGAATTTTATCAAACATTTAAAGAACAATAGATTCCAATACTCTACAATCTATTTGGGAAAATTAGTGAAGAAGGAGTCCTTCCAAATTCTTTCTATGACACAAATATGGTACTGAATCCTAAATCAGGAAGAGATAAAACAGAGAAAGAAATTTATGGACCAATTACCCTCATGAATTTAGATGCAAAAAATTTAAATAAAGTATTAGCTAAAAGACTGCAACAACTTATCAAAAGAACAATACACTTTGATCAGGTAGGATTTATTCTAGGAATGCAAGAATGGTTTAATATTAGGAAAACCATAAGTATAATTGATCATATCAACAATAAAACTAGCAGAAACCACATGATTATCTCAATAGATGAATAAAAAGGTTTTTGACAAAGTAAAAAATCAATTCCTATTAAAAACACTAGAAGGGGGGCGGAGCCAAGATGGCAGAGTAGAAACAGAGGATCCAATCCATTCTCCCCCCAGATAACCTCCAAACTATGTAAAAGGGGACTCTGAACAACTTCTGGAGCCCCAGCACCAAAGAATGACACAGAAAAGCTAACCTCCCACTGAGGACAGCCCAGGAGCCCTGCAGGAAGGACCAGTGCAGTGGTCTTGGAGCCAGCACCTCAGCAATCAGTGCCAGAGGAGCAGAGCACAGGTCCTCCTGCATCGCGGTTTCAGCCCCAGGGCTACTGGGCCAGCAGACAGCTGGAGGGACCCCAGAACACCAGCAGCTGTGTCGATTCCAGAATTATCAACATAGATATGCCTAGGACAAAGTGAGAGGTTAGTGCCCTATGGACTTTGGGACCAGTATTTGGGGAACGCGTTGGCTTCCTTCCTGGGGGCTAGAAGCCACTGAGGAGAGATGCCATCTTGTAGTTTTCAGAGGCAGCTCCAGCTCCTGGCCTGCAAACTGTAGGGAGATCTAGTGATCAGTCTTGGTGGGTAATCACACTTGCCTTAACCTCCCTGCATCTGGATTGTGATCTGGGGTGGAGGTCGTGGGTGGGTTTCCAGCTTGCCAGAAAAGGAAGCTGTCCCTCCACACGTTCAGGACAAAAGTTCCCCTTTCTGGCAGCAGAGGCATACCATGGCAATAAACCCAAAAGACAAGTAATTAAGTGGGAATATGCCAAGGTAAAGGAAACAAATTAAACCAAAAATGCAACCTTAGACTCCTATTTGGGGGAAAGCAGTGTAGAAGCATGGAGTGGGAAGAGAGCTGTGAGGTCAGAAATCCTACTCCAAAAGCCCCAAAGGAAAACATGAAAGGGTTACAGGCCATATAGGACCTTAAGAAGTACTTTAAAAATCAAATACGAAAAGTGGAGGGAAAATTGGGAAGAGAAATGAGAAGGATGCAGGAAAAGTACGAAATGAGGGTCAACAGTCTGACAGAGGAAAACAACACATTAAAAAATAGACTAACTCAAATGGCAAAGGAGGCCCAAAAGGGTAATGAGGAGAATAATGCCTTAAAAAGTCGAATTTGCCAAATGGAAAAAGAATCTCAGAAGTTCACTGAGGAGATTCATTCCTTCAGAGTCAGACTGGAGCAAATGGAAGCTAATGACTTTATGAGAAAAGCAAGATGCTGTTAAGCAGATCCAAACAAATAAAATATTAGAAGGCAATGTGAAATATCTAATGGGAAAAACCACTGACCTGGAAAACAGATCCAGGAGACACAATTTAAAAATTATTGTACTACCTGAAAGAATCTAGAAATCACCCTCCAAGAAATTCTCAAGGAAAATTGCCCTGATGTTTTAGATCCAGAGGGAAAAATAGAGGTTGAAAGAATCCACCAATCACCTCCTGAAAAAGACCCCCAAAAGAAAACTCCCAGAAATATTATAGCCAGGTTCCAGAATCCCCAGATCAAGGAGAAAATACTTCAAGCAGCCAGGAAGAAACAATTTCAATATTGTGGAAACACAATCAGAATGGCCCAGGACCTGGCAGCTTCTACACTGAGGGATCGAAGGGCATGGAATATGATATTCCAGAGGGCAAAAGATCTGGGAATGAACCCAAGGGTCACCTACCCAGCAAAACTGAGTATTTTGTTTCAGGGGAAAATATGGTCATTCAGTGGAATAGAGGACTTTCAAGCATTCTTGAGGAAAAAACCAGAATTGAATAGAAAATTTGACATCCAGACACAAGAAGGAAGAGATGCCTGAGAAGGTAATCAGGGAAAAGAAATCAAAAGGAACTTATCAAAGTTGAACTATTTACATTCCTATATGGAAAAGCAATAACTGTGACTGATGATATCTTTCTCACTATGAAAATAATGGAAGAAGGGGGTGTGGTCATATGAATACATATGTGAATGTGTGTGTATATGGTTACAGTTATATATGGATAGAGGGCATAGGTTGAATTTGTTGGGAAGGGAGAATACTCAAGGGATGAAATTATGAGGTGAGAGAGGAAAGTGGCAAGAGGAGATGGGGAGAGACATGGTAGGGTAAACTATCTCATGTAGGGGAAGTGGTTGCAAAGGAGGGGAGAATAAGGAAGGCTAAAAAGGCAAAACCACATTCACATTGAATTTGGTTCAGGGAGAAAATGACATACATACTAAATGGGATATCTCAACCTGCAGCAGGATAGGGGGAAGAGGGATGAGAGGAGGGATGATGGAAGGGAGGGCATCCTTGGGGTGAGGGGAGGTTGGAAGTATCCACTATAGAAGAGGGACAGGATCATGTAGGGAATGGACCAGGTGGTGGGTGGGATGAGTGGGAGGGAATTATAAGCAGCCTTGTACAATATATCTACCATGATAATGTTTTGCATAGCTGGACATGTACAACATATACTGAATTACTTATCTCCCAAGAGGGAATGGGTGACAAGGGAGGAAGGAAATGGATCTGAAATTCGAGGTCTTAACATTAAATGTTTCAAATATATATATAAATACTATTATTAATACTCTTTTGCCTATAATTGGGAGACAAGATGTGCAGGCATTGGGACACAAAGATTCATCTTCCTCTAATGGAAAAGTCGATGGGGGTATGGGAGAGAGCAGATTGGAGGAAGCGATATCTTGTAGGACTGCTATTCAGGGAGGTTGGGTAGGGGAATAATGGGGGGAAAATGATTGTAACTCAAAATCTGGCGGAAATGAATGATGTAAAACAGAAGTTAATAAAGCATTTGTTTTAAATATTAAAAAAAAAAACACTAGAAGGTTTAGGAACAAATGGAGCCTTCTTTAAAATCATTGATAGATCTATTTAAGACCATCAGAAAGTGTTATATGCAATGGATATGAACTAGAAGCATTTCCAATAAGATCAGGATTGAAACAAGGGTGTACACTATCACCCCTCTTATTCAATCTAGTACTAGAAACGTTAGCAGTAGCAATTAGACAAGAAAAAGAAATCAAAAGAATCAAATTAGGCAAAGAAGAGACCAAGCTATCACTCTTTGCAGATGATATGATGATATACTTAGAAAATCCTAGAGAATCAAGTAAAGAACAATTTGAAGTGATAAATAAATTTGGCAAAGCTGCAGGATATAAAATAAACCCACATAAATCCTCGGCATTCCTGTATACCTCTAATGAAATTCAACAGCAAGAGATAGAAAGAGAAATCCCATTTAAAGTCACTGTAGACATTAAAAAATATTTGCGAATCTACCTTTCAACACCAAACCAGGACCTATATAATCACTACTACAAAACACTTCTCACACAAACAAAATCAGATCTAACTAATTTTAAAAATATCAATTACTCGTGGCTGGGTTGAGCTAATATAATAAAAATGATCATTTACCCAAACTAAATTATTTAATGCCATAACAATCAATTTACCAAAAAACTACTTTATAAAGTTAGAAAAAATAGTAACAAAATTTATTTGGAATAACAAATGGTCTAGAATACCAAGGTAATTAATGAAAAGAAATGCTAGGGAAGTGGACTAAATATATCAGATTTTAATCTGTATTATAGAGCAGCACTCATCACAACTGCTTGGTACTGGCAGAGGAGTAGAGTAGTGGATCAGTGGAATAGATTGGGCGCATGAGACCAAGCAGTTAATGAATATAGTAATCTATTGTTTGATAAACCCAAAGACCCCAGTTATTGGGATAAGAATGCAGTATTTGTCAAAAACTGCTGGGAAAACTGGCATACAGTGTGGCAAAAACTGGGCATAGACTATTATCTAACACCACATACCAAAGTCAAGTCTAAATGGGTGCATGATCTAGGTATAAAGGATGATACTGTAAGCAATCTGGGAAAGCAAGGACTAATTTACCTATCATATTTGTGGAGAGGGAAAGACTTTAGGACCAAACAAGAACTAGAGAATTATAAAATGCAAAATGGATAATTTTGATTACATTTAATTGAAAAGTTTCTGTACAAACAAGACAATGTAAACAAGGTTAAGAGGGAGGTGGGAAATTGGGAAAGAATTTTTCCAATTTTTTATATCTCTGATAAAGGACTCATTTCTAAAATATACAGAGAATGGAGTCAAGTCTATATGAATACAAGTCATTCCCCAGTTGATAAATGGTGAAAGGATATGAACAGGCAGTTTTCAGAGAAAGAAATTCAAGATATCTATAAGCATATGAAGAAATGCTCTAACTCACTTTTGATTATAGAAATACAAATCAAAACAACTATGCAGTACCACATCTCTCCAGTCAGATTGAATAAGATGACAAAACAGGAAAATGACAAATTCTGTAGAGGATGTGGGAAAATCAGAACACTAATGCATTTCTGGTGGAGTTTTGAACTTATTCAATCATTCTGGAGAGCAATATGGAATTATGCCCAATGGGGTATAAATAATTTCATACCCTTTGACCCAGCAATACCACTACTAGGGTTATATCCCAAAGAGATCACAGAAGTAGAAGGAAAACCCATATGTACAAAAATATTTATAGCAGCTCTTTTTGTGATTGCAAAGAAATGGAGATTAAAGGGGTGCCCATCAATTTGGGAATGACTAATCAAGTTGTGGTATATGCATGTAATGGAATACTATCATGCTATAAGAAACGAGGATGAGATGGTTTTCATATTTACCTGAGGAGGCTTATACAAATTGATGCTGAGTGAGAAGAATGGAACCAGAAGAAATTTGTGTACAATCACAGACACAACATAAATGTGATGACCAACTATGACAGATTGTACTCTTTTCAGCAATGCCGTGATATAAGTCAATTCTGAAAGACTCATGAAGGAGAGAGCTGCCTACATTGTAACTCAAAATTGTAACTCAAAATCTGGTGGAAATGAATAATGTAAACCAGAAGTTAATAAAGCATTTGGGGAAAAAAAGGAAAGAAGAAAAAAAAAGAAAAGAAAATGCTTTCCAACCTCTTTTATTTTTATTTTATTTTTTTAACTTCTGGACAGCAGTTGGGGTTGTCTTGCCAAGAGTCACACAGCTCTTAAGGGTGTCAAGTTTCTGAGGCCTGATTTGAACTCAGGTTCTCCTGAATCCAGGTCTGGTTCTGTATTTATTGTGCTACCAGTTTCCCCCTAGCTCAATAATTCTTAATCTATTTTTACTGGATCTACTTTCCAGATCAGTTGTTTATCCAATGAAGTATTTTACATTTTCTTCTATTTTGTTTTATTCATTTGATTTTTTTTTACTAATTCTTGATATCTCGTAGTCATTAACTTCGTGAATTTTATTTGTTTCATTTTTTGCTTTTTGAGGTGAGAATGCAGGAAAATTGGGGTTAAGTGACTTGCCCAAGGTCATATGCCTAGTAAGTGTGTCAAGTGTCTGAGGCTGATTGTGAAATCAGATCCTCCTGACTTTAGGGCCAGTGCTCTATCCACTGCACCATGTAGCCACCCCCCCCCCCAATTCTAATTTTTAAAGCATTATTTTCTTCAGTTGATTTTTTTCAACTTTTCAATGTGGCTAATTCAACATTGAAAAATGTTGTTGCCTTTTATGATTTTTTTTTCCATTTGGTCAATTCTATTTTTTAAGATAAAAATATATTACTAAATTTATTTATTTTCTATTTATTTTCTTTATTTTTTCAAGCAATTTGTTTATTATACCTCATTGCTTCCATTAATGCATTACTTATGTCCAACACAGGATTTTTCTTCTTAAAGCATAGGTTACTATTTTTTTTTTCCAAAATGCTTTATTAAATTGTGCATTATATCCTCCATTTCTGCCAAATTTTGAGTTACAACTATTTTTCCCCATTTTCCCTACCAACCACCCCAGAATAACAATCCCACAGGATACCCCATATCAAATGTGTTCTATCCCATATCTTCTCCCATACCACCCTCGAATCTCCCAGTAAGGCAAGATGAAACTCATTGCCCCAATGCCTGTACATTTTATTTTCCAATTATATGGAAAATAGTATTAATAATTGTATTTATACATTTTTACACATTTGGTTTTAAAACTTTGAATTCCAGATTCATTCCCTTCTCCCCTTTTCACCCACCCGTACTGGGAAGATAAGTAATTCAGTATATGTTGTACATGTGTAGTTATGCAAAATATTACCATAGTAGATATATTGTAAAAGACTGACTATATTTCCCTCCCTCCTATCCCACTTCCCACTTGGTCTATTCCCTACTTTGATCCTGTACCTTTTCACAAGTGGGTACTTCCAAATTCCCTCCCCCCTTCCTTCCTGCCCTCCCTACCATCACCCCCCCTCTCATTCCCTGCCACCCTACTCTCCTGTATGGTGAGATATCCTATTTATTATATATGTCATTTTCTCCCTGATCCAAATTCAATGAGAATAAGATTTTACCTCTTTGCCTTCCTGTTCTTCCCCTCCATTGTAACCATTTCCCCTTGCCTCTTCTCTATGAAAGAATTTACCCCATTCTGTCTCTCTTCTCGTTATATTCCTCTCTCACCTCTTAATTTCAATTTTTAAGTATCATCTCTACTATCATCAATTCGACCTGTGCCTCTATGTATATTTGTAAACATATATAAACACATTCACATATGTATTCATATGCCCATATACCCATCTTAAACTATTTTCATACAGAGAAAGGTTCCATCAGTTACAGTTACCATTTTTCTGTGTAGGAATGTAAATATTTCAACTTTGATAAGTTCATTATCATTTCTTTTCCCTGTTTACCTTCTCAAGCATCTATTGCTTCTTTTATCTGAATGTCAAATTTTCTATTCAACTCTGTTTTTTTTTTTCCTCAAGAATGCTTGAAAATCCTCTCTTCCACTAAATGACCAAATTTACCCCTGAAACATGATATTCAGTTTTGCTGGGTAGGTGATTCTTGGTTTTAATCCCAGGTCCTTTGCCCTCTGAAATATCATATTCCATGTCCTTCAGTCCCTCAGTGTAGAAGCTGCCAGATGCTGTGTTATCCTGATTTTGTTACCACAATATTGAAATTGTTTCTTCTTGGTGGCTTGTAATATTCTCTCCTTGATCTGGGAATTCTGGAACCTGGCTATGGTATTCCTAAGAGTTTTCTTTTTGGGATCATTTGCAGGAGGTGATCACTGAATTCTTTCAACCTCTATTTTGCCCTCTGGTTCTAAAACATCAGGGCAATTTTCCTGCAGAATTTCTTGAAGGATGATTTATATGTTCTTTCCTTAATCATGGTATTCAGGTAGTCCAATGATATTTAAATTATCTCTCCTGGATCGATTTTCCAGGTCAATGGTTGTTCCCATGAGATATTTCACATTGCCTTCTATTCTTTCATTTGTTTGGATCTGTTTAACAGCTCTAGCTTCCCTTTGGTGCATTCTAAATCTGAAGGGAAGATTCTCCTCAGTGAGCCTTTGAGATTCTTTTTTCCATCTGGCAAATTCATCTTTTTAAGGCATTCCTCTTGTAATTGTCTTTTTAGCCTTTTTTTTTTAATATTTAAGTTAGTCTATTTTTTCAGTCATTATTTTCCTCAGTAAGGCTGTTGACTCTTCTTTCATAATTTTCTTACACATTTTCATTTCTTTCTCCAATTTCTCCTCCACTTCTCTTATTTGATTTTCAATATCCTTCTTAAGGTCCTCTATATATTCTAACCAGCTCATATTTTCATTTGGGGCTTTTGGTGCAGGATTTCTGACCTCCCAGTCCTCCTCCTGTTCCATGCTTTGATCCTCTTTGCCTGCAAAATAGGAGTCTAATGCTGAATTTTTCTTTTGATTTTGTTTCCTTCGGCTAGGCATGTTGCCATTCAATTACTTGACTTTTGGGCTTGTTGCCACCCTAGGACTCTGACACCAGGCAGGGGTGCTTCAGTCCCAAACGCTGGTGTTTTTCCAACTGCTCTTTATTATTTTGGTGCCCTCTCTGAAGCCCTCACAAGCTCTGGCAAGCTGGTCACAAACCCCGAGGCCTCCACCCCAGGCCACAATGCAGATCCAAGCAGGTTAAATCAATAGGGATTACCACCAAGACTGATCGCCAGATCCAACTACAATTAACAGGGTAGGAACTGAAGCTGCCACATGTGTCCATGGCTGTGCTGAAGCTTCTCAGTGGCTTTTTGCTCCCAGGGAAAAAGGCAAAGAGCTCCCCCAAATAATGATTCCTAAAGTCCGTAGGGCACTAACCTCTCCCTTTGTCCATGATATCTATGTGTTGGTAATTCTGGAATCGCCACAGCTGCTGGTGTTCTAGAGTCTCTCCAGCAATCTGCTCATCAAGCCACCCTGGGGCTACAAGCTCAGACTCAAGAGGGCCTGGTGTCGGCTCCCAGAGTGCTGTGCTGGCTGTTCCCTGCCAGGCTGCTGGGCTGTCCTCAGCTGGAGGTTAGATCCTCTGCATCATTTTGTGGGTTCTGGATCTCCAGAGGTTGTTTATAGTCCCCTTTTACTTTAATTTGGAAATTGTGGGAGTTGGAGCTGCAAAGAAGGGCTGTTTCTACCCTGCCATCTTGACTCTGCCCCCTTGGCCAATTCTCTTCTTTAAAGAATTATTTTCTTTAGCCAATTTTTGTGCCTCCTTTTCTAAGCTATTGACTTTTTCCCCATTATCCCCTTGCATAACTCTTAGTTATTTTCCCATTTTTTTCCCTCTAGCCTTCTTACCTGATTTTAGAAATTCTTTTTCAGCTCTTCCAAGAGGACTTTTTGGCTTGTGGCCAATTCATATTCCCTTTTTAGGCTTCACATATAGGTATTTTGACATTGTTGTCCTCATCTGAGTTTGTATTTGAATATTCCCTGTCTCCACAGTAGCTCTCTATAATTTGGGCTCTTTAAAAAAATGTTCATTTTTAAAAGTTGAGCTCTGGCCCTAGGGCACAGGGAGCAATCTACCAAGCTTCTTGTGCTGGGGGCAAGGGATCTGGTTACTGAGCTTTTGTGCCAGGGCCTCAGGTGATTTCATCTTCCCCATCGAACTTATGTGATCCGTCCTAGTTGTGACAGTTTGTACCACGAATCAGTGGAGGAGAGTGTATCTAAACCTTATTTTTCACCTTAGTTCTCATCTGTCTTGGGAAGAAAGTACAATATTAGACAGAACCAAGGTGGGAAATAGTATGGCAAATTCCTTTCCAGAAACTCTTCCAAATATAAAGTGTACCGCAGAAAGTTCTGATTGTGAAATCTAGAATAACTTAGGAGTCTTTCTTTCCAGCTAAGAATGTCATAGGGAAACAAATAGAGAAATATGTGGACTCTACCAATGAGAGCACACTAGCACCCAGGAAGAGATTTTATAAAAGAAAAGAGGAGATCCTCAACCCATATTTGAGCACAGTCAAATCCATTTTGTGACACTGCAGTGGGGACATGTATAAAGTAGCAGTTTTGTCTCCCACTACCCAGCTGAAGATCAGAGACTCAGGGAAGACTAAAAATTGAACTTGTGCAGAGATATTTGGGTAGTCGTATTCCTAAATTGGGAGTCTCTGGGCTATGTAACTAGTGCATAAATAATATATACTAAATATGTAATAGTAACAGACCTTCAGTGAGGTCTGATCTTTCACATGGGGAAAAAAAAAAACTTTAATAAGTGAAAGTCTGATTTTGAGTTCACAAGAAACTTAGCATTTATCCAAACACTACACATTTTAGCAAATCTGTCCTTGATAAATGAAATGTACATTTAAAGAACATTTTAATTGGCTTTACCATTTTAAAGTATTTCACCAAGATAGCTTTGTGGATAAAAAAAATCTTTCTATTCTTCTTGAAAATTACTAAGAAATATTTGATGATTTGAATACCTGACTGAGAAGACCATATGAATATTGAAATGTCTTTCTCAAAATGAACAATGGTACCAGTTGATTTTGGCAAAGCATTAATTACTTCCATCATAAAGAATACTTAGCTCACTCCCACAGATTTTATATTTATAAGTGAGTGAAGGTGATTTTGTTGAGTGCTTCAAGAAGTACATGTCCTTGAGTAGGAAGAAAGTTTAATGTATAGAGATATTTCTTTACCAGTCCTTTCCAGAAGTTTTGAGATTGAATAGATTGACATATTTTGACATCCTTAAAATATTTTAAGGCATTTTCTAAATTTAAATCATATAAGGAGGCTGTTCCTGATAAGCCTCCAAATAAATAAGGCCTAATTTGATTCTTGGCTGTGCTGAGGCACAATAAATATATAGAGAGGAGAGGAGGATAGCTAACTGTTGTTTTACATTTTGTGATTTGTGAGGTTTTTAAGTAACATTAAGAACCTGACTCTTCCTGACGCCTACTCCAAAATTCTAACCATTATATGATCCTGAACTTTGTAAATAACCTTCACTTCTCTCTAAAGACTATTTTTTTAATGCAGAATAAAGCAGACATCACTGCAGTTTTCAACTGTGGGTTCTCTAATTACATTAAATGTTTATTAGGGAAACAAGATTGACAATTAAAATTCAAATTCCTTAGATTTACCTAACTTCTACTGTATCAGCAAAAACTGCATCTCTTCCACCTGCATAATTGAGTTATCTCCTCTGCCTCAGCACCCCTTTCTATGATTGAGGGTAAAAAAAAATCACTCAATTTAAAATTAAGAAGTTTTTATTCTTCTGTCATTTTTCTATTTACTAACTGTGATACATTAAATAAGTCATTAAGCTTTCTGGATCTCAATTTTCTCATCTCTAAAATGGTAAAGTTTATTTTATTGCTATCTTAATCACCTTTCACAGAAAAGAAAATATTGTGGTGTACAACTGTCTTGAAAATGCCAAGGAGAACAAGATGTTGGAGATAAATGTTCATTGTTCAAGCAGGAACACTCATCTCCCCATATTGTCTCCTGGAGGATTTGCTCTGATCCTGTTACTTTTAGGATTTTAGTAGAGACTGATTCTGAGGGAGGAAAGGAAACTTAGGAAAGTGTGGAAGGGCAGCAGGAACAATGGACTTTGAACTATGGCTAGTTCGATATATTGGGCAGTGAGGATTCTCTAGATGGATTCTGTGTCACTCAAACAACACCCAGAACTGCAAAAAGCAAAACAGCAATTCATCATTTCCCTTCCTCTTTTAGACTCCTCCATAAAAAAAGGAATGACTAACTAGATTTATGTATGAAGTTTCACCATTTTCCACCACTTTCTTCCTTTTTTATTTGACTTGTTCTAAGAGGAAAACTTCCCCAGAAGTGTGGAGTTGAAATCGTGGGGGAAATTGCAATGTGAACAGAAATTGAAAGATAAATTATAGCATATTCAATTTTTCTTTACACTTCCTTTTTTCTGTTATTCATATTCTAATTTTACCAAGGCTTAATATATATTTTTCATTGGCTTCTTCTCAAGTAATGTAGATGAATAAAACCAAAGCAACTTTAATGATGATGACAACTTTCACATTTGTACAAAAAGACTACAAATTATAGAGTTGAAGGATCTGAATTAAAATTCTGCCTCTAATGCCTACTGTGTGGTAAGAGCTAAGTCACTTAATTGCCCTGGGCCTATTTTGAAGAGCTGGGCGTAGACTAGGTAACCTAGAATGATGCAGATGGCACTTCTAGTACATATATATCATTGTGTCATCCAAATTTAAAATAATTGCTTCTTAAAAGAAACACATTCGATGGCAAATGCCTTTAGAAAAAAAAATTTGTAAATATTTCAATGTTTATGTAATTGCATCATCATAAATACTATTCTAATTCCCTTTTGTCTCATCTTTGTTCCTGATGTTTCCACATTGTCCCCTGTGTGCCTTCAATCATTTTATCACTCATTAAAACATCACCTATATTCCAAAGAGGAAGCATGGTTTGTTTGTTTCTGTCTTTGATTTTTTTGAATCAATATTCTAGATATCCTGCTATTAACAGAAACAAAGAAAAGCCAGCAAATCTGGAAAACTTGCCTTTTCATGAGAGAAAAATGTGTAACTTATCTTTGAGTTTAATGATTTCTAAAGCATTTTGTTATGAGATATCTTTTAAACCTTTGCATAGTATAAGTGATTCATGGTCACGGCCTATGTGACATTGTCAGATATGATTAAATCATCATTATTTTTTGCCTTATGAGTGACAGTTGTTACTAGGAATACAAGTGTCAATTTTCTTTTTTTTTTGGCTTCTGCTCACATCATTACAGTTATCTTTAATCTATAGTTTCTTTTCAGGAATCTTTTTAACGCCTGTCCTTTTTTTAAATGAAAGTTAGTCTAGTAAAATTTAGATAAAATGATTCCAACTCTATTTGACTAATACATATAAACTGCTATGATGCATGCTGAAAGCAAACAAATGGGTGAGAGCGCCATTTTCATTTTCTCTGTTGTGTATCTCAACATGCTTCCTTTAGGATGCACCATGCTCCATATGTGATTATCAGAAATACGGATTTAGTGCGGGTACCAGTGTCAATCTTTATATTAAATGCACATAGAGCTTAATTATCTTCTTAAGAATAAATATAAATATAAGTTCTGATATTTTCTTCCTACACTGTAGTTGGTTTATCCTGTACGCTCCATGGAAAATGTGCAGAATATCTCAGTAATCATTACTCTAAGAAATGACAGTGCTGGAATATAAAAGTATATATATATGTATATATATATATATATATATGAAGATAATAGTTGAAAAAACTGTACAAGTTACCATTTTGGCACTTTTAGATAACAGGGATGTTTAGATGATTGAATATAACAGTGGAATATGATCCTGAAAGATTTTTAAAATGTATGTTTTGTTATAAATATATAGAGATTATCTAAAGACCCTTCTTATTCCCTTATATACTCTGGTCATTGAATTTTATTATAAAGGATGAGTAAAAATGGAAGTTGCATTTGTATGACTCATGACAAATGAAACAAGAGAATGAAAGCCATGATTGAACTTTTGGAGTTTGAGTGAGGAAGGATATAGGAGTTACAGATATTGGAATCTATATTAGAACTACCTTTGCTAAAAACATTCTAGGTCATCACTTTACTATAATATGTCCGTCTTCTGTTGTTACTCTTTTTAGCATTACAACCCTGGATATCAGCTCTGTGAACACTTTTCTATCCTACCATGATCTCTTCCTTTGACCCTTTTATAGATGAGTCAGCTTGAACTTTATTGCCTCAAGTACTCACAGGGGTCAATAAGATCAGCCTGTCTAGTCTTCTTTGCTGACCATTCTTGCATCCTTGATTTCTAATTTGTACTTCATGGCATTCTGATAAAATTTTATGTTGGACTAAGCCTGAATTTGGTTAATTTCCGGCAATACTCCTTTGTTTTCCCAGCAAAGGAATCTAGTGAACTGAAGAGAAATATGCTAGCCAAGTGATGACTTGAATAAAGTATAAGTTGGATTTGTTAAGTAGCCTCACTCTCTTTTCCAAGGTCATTGAAATCCGGTGTCAAGACAAAAGTCAAAATGACTGCTGAAGTCCCAGAATGCATTAGCTGACCTTGGAGTCTTGATGTCTGACCATGTTCTAAGTGTTTCACAGTGCTTCAACTGTATTCAAGGGAATTGGAACAAATTATTCTTAGCTAACCATTCTGACAGAAGAAGTCAACATTTCCTTGCAGTAGACTTTGTCTTAACGCTGTTTAGATATTTGCCAAGTTGTGATCACTGCCCATGCTACATCTTCTTGGAGTCGCACTTGAGAGTTGAGTGACAGGTGGACACCAAATGTGAATGAGCAGCTCTTAAATGGTTTTGCCTTCACACAAAAGGTGCTAGTCTTCCCTGAACACTCCATATGCCCCAGTATAAGTGATTGCAAAGAAGAATGAGTTCACATCTAAAGTTAAGGTTTACTCAGGCAAAGTGCAATAAATACTCACTGTTATGACAGATGCTTTTCATGTCAAACTCTCCCGTGAAATTTTGATAGTCACTCAAATTTTATTACATGATGTCTCCACTATGTTTTAAAGTGAATTCTTGGAGTTTGAAGTAGCTTTGCTAACCTCTGCCATTACTCTAAAAGACCATCTTATAGTTCAATGGCTTTTACAAGTCATCCATAAACACCACTTGATTCCACTATCATTTATCAAAGTGTTCTGAGTGATTTCTTCACCTAAAAGATCATTTTAAAAATATTTTAGTTGCTCAATTGCCAAAAAATATGACTGTAACTAAATTGTTTTTTTCAATCCAACTTCTTGGTCAAATTAATAGTAAGATAAACTTTATAAAATAAAAATGAATATGAAAGTCACAGACTATGGCTTTAATAGAATTAGAGCTTGCTATTGAAGAAATGAGACATCTGTTTTAGTGATTTCAAGTATTATAAACAGATGGAAAAATGAATAGGCCTTCAGTAAGCCGCTGAGGACAAATGCCATTTTGTAGTTTTCAGAGGGAGCTCCCGCTCCCAGCCTGCAAATTTGTAGGGAGATCCAGGGATCAGTCTTGGGGGGTAATCGCTCTTGCTTTAACCTCCCTGGATCTGGATTGTGATCTAGGGTGGAAGTCGTGGGTGGGTTTACAGCTTGCCAGAAACGGAAGTTGCCCCCCACACATTAGGGACCAAAATTCCTCTATCTGGCCTTAAAGCCATAGTGTGGCAACAAGCCCAAAAGTCAAGTAATTAAATGGCAACATGCCAAGGCAAAGGAAACAGAAAAATGCAACCCTAGACTCCTGCTTTGGGGGCATAGAGCAGGAAAAGGACTGTGTGGTCAGAAGTCCTGCTCCAAAAGCCCCAGGGGAAACCATGAGCGGGTTGCAGGCTATAGAGGACCTTAAGAAGGACTTTAAAAATCAAATAAGAGAAGTGGAGGAAAAATTGGAAGAGAAATGAGAAGGATGCAGGAAAAGTATGAAATGAGGGTCAACAGCCTGACTGAGGAAAACAACACCTTAAAAAATAGACTAACTCAAATGGCAAAGGAGGCCCAAAAGGGCAATGAGGAGAAGAATGCATTAAAAAGTCAAATTTGCCAGATGGAAAAAGAATCTCAGAAGTTCACTGAGGAGATTCATTCCTTCAGAGTTAGACTGGAGCAAACAGAAGCTAATGACTTTATGAGAAATCAAGATGCTGTTAAGCAGATCCAGACAAATGAAAGATTAGAAGGCAATGTGAAATATCTCATGGGAAAAACCACTGACCTGGAGAATAGATCCAGGATAGACAATTTAAAAATTATTGGACTACCTGAAAGCCATGATCAAGGAAAGAACCTAGAAATCACCCTTCAAGAAATTCTCAAGGAAAACTGTCCTGATGTTTTAGATCCAGAGGGCAAAATAGAGGTTGAAAGAATCCATAGATCACCTCCTGAAAAAGACCCCAAAAAGAAAACTCCCAGGAATATTATAGCCAGGTTCCAGAATCCCCAGATCAAGGAGAAAATACTTCAAGCAGCCATGAAGAAACAATTTCAATATTGTGGAAACACAATCAGAATAGCCCAGGACCTGGAAGCTTCTACACTGAGGGATCAAAGGGCATGGAATATGATATTCCAGAGGGCAAAAGAACTGGGAATGAACCCAAGGGTCACCTACCCAGCAAAACTGAGTATTTTGTTTCAGGGGAAAATATGGTCATTCAGTGGAATAGAGGACTTTCAAGCATTCTTGAGGAAAAAAACAGAATTGAATAGAAAATTTGACATCCAGACACAAGAAGGAAGAGATGCCTGAGAAGGTAATCAGGGAAAAGAAATCAAAAGGAACTTATCAAAGTTGAACTATTTACATTCCTATATGGAAAAGCAATAACTGTGATTGATGATATCTTTCTCACTATGAAAATAATGGAAGAAGGGGGTGTGGTCATATGAATACATATGTGAATGTGTGTGTATATGGTTACAGTTATATATGGACAGAGGGCATAAGTTGAATTTGTTGGGAAGGGAGAATACTCAAGGGATGAAATTATGAGGTGAGAGAGGAAAGTGGCAAGAGGAGATGGGGAGAGACAGGGTAGGGTAAACTATCCCATGTAGAAGAAGCAAGGGGAAGTGGTTGCAAAGGAGGGGGAGAATAAGGAAGGTAAAAAAGGCAAAACCACATTCACATTGAATTTGGTTCAGGGAGAAAATGACATACATACTAAATGGGATATCTCAACCTGCAGCAGGATAGGGGGAAGGGGGATGAGAGGAGGGATGATGGATGGGAGGGCATCCTTGGGGTGAGGGGAGGTTGGAAGTATCCACTATAGAAGAGGGACAGGATCATGTAGGGAATGCACCAGGTGGGGGGTGGGATGAGTGGGAGGGAATTATAAGCAGCCTTGTACAATATATCTACCATGATAATGTTTTGCATAGCTGGACATGTACAACACATACTGAATTACTTTTCTCCCAAGAAGGAATGGGTGACAAGGGAGGAAGGAAATGGATCTGAAATTTGAGGTTGTAACATTAAATGTTTCAAATATATATAAATACTATTACTAATACTCTTTTGCTTGTAATAGGGAGATAAGATGTGCAGGCATTGGGATGCAAAGTCTCACCTTCCTCTAATGGAAAAGTCGATGGGGGTATGGGAGAAGGTAGGGGAGAGAGCAGATTGGAGGAAGCGATATCTTGTGGGATTACTGTTCTGGGAAGTTGGGTAGGGGAATAATGGGGGGAAAATGATTGTAACTCAAAATCTGGCAGAAATGAAAGATGTAAAACAGAAGTTAATAAAACATTTGTTTAAAAAATAATTTCAAACATTTCACAGAATTTGGGTGAAGTCAAAGCATAAGCTTGGGTAGACCTATTGCAAGTGCCTTATGTGATATCCCAAAATAAGAAAACTGTTGGTGGATCCTTGGATTTTTTTTCCATCATTTTCAGTTTTCATCTCCCCATTTGGGGTTTTCTTGGCAAAGATACTCCAGTGGGTTGCTATTTCCTTCCCCAGTTCATTTGAAAGATGAGGAGACAAAGGCAAATAGAATTAAAT
Source organism: Gymnobelideus leadbeateri (assembly GCA_011680675.1). NCBI lineage: Eukaryota > Metazoa > Chordata > Mammalia > Diprotodontia > Petauridae > Gymnobelideus > Gymnobelideus leadbeateri. The sequence goes on from WOXC01001374.1 coordinate 141,253, forward strand.
TATCTGAACAGGCAAAGGGGTGGGAAACCTGTACACTTGATGCCAAATGTAACCTTTTAGGTCCCAGGTTACAGTCTTCTGACTAAGTCCAAGTTTCACAAAACAAATATTTTATTAAGGAGATTTGTTCTGTGAAGTTTGGATTCAGTAAAAGGGATGAACTTGAGGACCTAGAGGACCAGATGTGGCCTTGAGACTGCAGGTTCCCCACCCTTTGTCTAGGTTCAGACATCTAGTGTCTGAGGCAAAATTTGAACTCAGGATAATGAGTCTTCTTAACTCCAGGCCCAGAAATCTCCCTGCTGCACCAGCTGCCCATCCTGGACTAGGGGGGGCATAAAATGTAGTGGTCTCCGGCATTCCTATAGACTTACTGGAATCATGTGACATTTGGATTGCAGACAACCTTTAATCATATAGGACTGGATTTAAACAACATAATTTTTTTCCCAAAATACAGCGTAATAAGTCATTTTTCCATAATATTGACTTCCAACATTTAGAGATAAGATTTGTCTCTATCTACAAAGTCATTAAAATTAGGAGAAGCAAATTAACATATATTATTAGAAATGATAGGGTATAATATTCATCATATTTCCAATGACTGGTATAGGACTGGAATAATTACAGAAGTTTCAGACATAATTGAGAGTGCTTTTAAAAGAAAGTTGGCTATCATTAATAAGTTTTGACATTAAAATATTTCTGAAAAATCAATATAGACTTGACGACGGCTGCTTTTTTACTTCTGACAGTAAGTTATATGATTTAGGTAAGGTTTGTTAGGAAGTTTGATAAGTGAAGGCAGTTTTAAACTATATTCTTTCATGGTTTCTTCGGTACTAGAACCAGGACACCACATTATCTAATGATAATGAATGACTTTTCTATGGTACTTTACAATCTTCAAAGTAGTCTCCATTTATTATCCTTTTTTAAGCTTCACAACAACTCTATGAGATGAGTACTACAGGCATGGATACATTTATGCTAATATGAGAGAACTGAGGTTCAGAGAAATGACTGTCTCTTGTTCACATAACTAGTATCAGAGGTAGACTTTGGGTCTATATCACCAAGCTCTGTTCCAAAATTACAAATAGAAATATCATTAGTTAGCAGCATGGTTTGAGTTCAGTTAACTGTATGAGCAAGATTCTGAAGGTGATAGCTTATTGACATTATGAAAACCATATTTGTTAAAGACACTCCTATGCCATAGAAGGCAATGAAGTTTACAATGATTTCCTTTTGTGGGAAAAAAAAAATGAAGGAGAAGAAGAATAGCCTCAGAAAAGCTTTTAGATCTTTCTCCCATTATAAGAGTAAAAACAAACAATCTTTGTTGAGATATATACCATCGAGGCATAGCAACACCAGATAATCATACTGGAAGTTCTATAAGGTTAATTAATTTTTTTTCTTCACACTCAGATGCCCGATTACCAAAAAAGTATATGAATATCTTAAACCTTTTCAAGAGATCATCCTCTATTGTTCTCAAAATTAATGAGACCACAGTACTAAGACAGCCCTATAAAAAAGTACATCTTTTTTCCTCTAGTCATTTAGAACCTTCCTGCTGAGTCTTATATCCATAGCTCTTTGTAAATCAGAAATCATCAGAAGGAGTAATGACCAATAGTCTTATGTGTATGTGTGTGTGCTTGTTGAAAGTTCATTTTCGGGGCAGCTAGGTGGCGCAGTGAGTAGAGCGCCGGCCCTAGAGTCAGAAGGACCTGAGTTCGAATCCGGCCTCAGACATTTAACCCACACACACAAAAATACAACCTAGCCGTGTGACCTTGGGCAAGTTACTTAGCCCCAATTGCCCTAAAAGTTGCGGCTAGGTTGAGCAGTGAGTAAGAGCGCCCGGCCTCAGAGTTGGGATGACCTGAGATCAGATCCGGCCTCAGAAAATGAGCACCCACACATAAATAATGACTAGCCATGTAACCTTGAGCAAGTTACTTAACCCCAATTGCTTAAATTAAAAAAAAAAAAAGAAAGTTCATTTTCTTTCTTTCCCCTCTTTATCAGGTCTACTTTGCCAAGTGATCAGTAATCAGAAAAGTCTTGCTAATTATTGAAATAAGTTTTATTGCAATTAGTAGAGGTAGTTAGCAATTATCTGTGAGATAATCTTCCAAAGAATTCCTCACTTTAAGAGGGGTTTTTCACCATGTCAAAGAAGGCAAGAGAATTGATATGTGAGTAATGAAGGTCTTAGTACTACCATTACTCAAAGTAAGGATATCAGATTTCCTCCCATTCTGAGGATACATAATGGTCATAAGAACTAATGTATTGTAGATTTTCCAGAATCTACTCTTTTCTAAAGTAGCCTTTATTCTCTAGAGTTAAGTGATTTGATGATTGAGGTGTTTGGTGGAGGTTGAACCATGTAAAAATTTGCTAGGCAAGAACTGTCTAAATCACTCTGGTGGGTTTGGTTACTTGTGCAGCTTTTGTTGTGTGCCTTTGTTGTGCACCCCTTGTCCTTCTTTTTAGTCCCTGATGAGAATGCCATGCATTGGACTGAACTAAATGGTAAGGAAATACAACAATATTTTTTGGGGGGCACTGATTATGGTTTTTCCTGATGTAAGGAACAATTCAGACTTTGAAAACATCCTCAAATCTGCCTTTTTCTACAAGCTTATCTGTATCATGGGTAAGAGGTTGTGGTAAGACCCTAACATTTTTTTTTAACAATTTAAAACTCTTTCTGGTTTTTGTTGATCCACTGGATTACATTTCATATTAAATTGAAAAGAAATACAGTTTTAGACAAACAGGAATTTCCTCTTAGTATATCTTAAACACTTACATTCTGTTCTATTTGTCCTTTATAATTTATACATAAACATACCTACCCATTCCAACATAAGTAATGCTTCAGAATCACATTATCTATGATCTAGAAGAGAACTGAGAGGAAATCTAGTTCTAATCATACTTGGACAAGAAACACTTCAACAATATCCCTAAAACAGATAATCAGGCAAGACAATTTCTGCTTGATGACTTCTATCAAAGGGAAATCCACCCCAAAAGCAACCTCCTCTTCTTTTGGATATTATCCATTTCTTGGATTTTTTTTAATATAAATCCCCTTTGCAAGTTCCCTCCACTGATTCTATCAAAATTGTACCTTATAGTATTAAATATAATGAGCATGTTTCAATATACCTCTTTATTTAACTTAAGCCAGTCATCATGTCTTCCGATTATTCCTATCTTCAGGCTATACATCTCTAATTCCTGAAATTGATATTTCTATGGCATGAACAATAGTCCCCTCACCATTGTCGTCATTATTTCCTGAATATCACTTAGCTTATCAAAGTCTTTCCTATAATCTGGAACCTAGAACAAAGACAATTCATCAAATGTTGCCTGAACAAGGTCTACAGGATCTATGATCTAGAAATCTCATAGGGTAATCTCTTTTTTTTTTTTTATGGAATAAGCCATGGAGTAAGTGTGGGGAGAAGAATATGTTCATAGATGCAGTTTATATGAAAGCAAAGTGGTTCAATAAACTTTTACCCTTAACTAATCCAACAGTATTTCACTAATTCTCTATAATCTTTCAAAGATTAGTGACACCCAATGAGCTATCTCACTTGCTAGCTCTAACAGGTCTCAAAAACTTTACCCAAGCCTAGACATGTTAACTCATTCCATGCTGCTAAATGCTGATTGATCATATTTTCACTTCCCATTTTCATTGCTCTCTATAGTTTGTAAAGCAATTCCGCAAGTATAGTCTCTTCTGAGTCACACAGTCATACAGTGATGTAGGCATTGAAAATAATTCTCCCTAGAACCCAGGTTTTGGAGTCTTGGTCCAGTGTTCTCTTTGTTTTGCCATGCTGCCCATTTTTCTCTGAGAGATAACTAAAACAGAGTTCTCATTCAATTTACTTAGGCAACCCTATATATATATGGGCCACTCCATTGCAAATTGCTCTTTTCAATGTCAAACAAACTATCAGCCACACTTGATAATTGATTCTCTGCAGTAAAATAGAACTATGAAACAAAGCATATTTAAGCTTAAATATTTAATTTCAGATCAAATCAACCAGATCCACTCTCAAATCCAGAGGCTTAAAAGATGTCAAATGAAAGAAAGGGGTGGGGGAATATTGTATAACCTGAAATTTTACATTATTCAGTTAGTACAATTTTTCAGTTTGGTCTTCATTCACTTGCATGATATGTTCTCCCCATAGTCTGAGGCCAAAACTTACTTTGTTTCTTTGCCCAGAGTCAGATCAAGAAAATTCCCTCAAAAATGAGTTCACAGCTGGAACTCTTAAATTAAATCCTAAATATTTAATGGCAATTACACATCTAGATATTCTTCTCACAGTCTGCAATTATTTAGTTCATCAGAGCAGTACAAATAATTATGAAATAGCATTAGAAATCCAGCCTGACTGGCTGCTAAAAGTTCCAAACCACGGTGGCACTCAAGCATACTACTTATGCTGCACCACTGCTGTTAAAATAAGAACCTAATAATATTAAATAAAGCAACATTAATGCACTTAAATTTTAATAATTTTTTTCATAATGACACAAAATAATTTATAATGAAGTTTTAATTCTATATCTACTTTGAAAGGAATGCATGAGTACTTTAATTTATGGGGAGAATTAAAAAAAATGGAACACCCACAACTCTTGTACTTTTTCAGTACAAATATTAGTGACACTAATATTTCAATCGACAAATTAACAAAATGCGCATGAAGTTAAGAGAGTGAATTCAATTCAGTCAGTTGGTCCTTTTTCTAACTTTATTCTTTCATTCTTCTTCCTTCCATACCTACCCCACCCCTTACAAGTGATTAGCTCTACCAAAGGACTATATCCATTTCCACTCTAGTTTTTTTTTTTTAATATTTACATATGTCCTTTCTTCTTTTAGTGGTAGGGGTGGCATTCTAGTCATTCAGCTTCAAAATAAACCTGAGCAATGCTTCAAAGGCTCCTATCCCTAAGATGTTTACTGATTATTGTTTCCAGATGCTCCTAAAATAGACAAGAAATAAAATGGAAATGTTAGAATTATTTGACTTTTCTATTTGCCCAGTTCCATTTTATATGAGGAAACATACCTGGATTATTAAAGACAAAGGTAGATTATTATAATATATAGAGTGTTTCATTTGGAGTCAAGAAGAACCACTTTTGAATCCCATTGAACTCATATACTCACTTTATGTCCTTGGACTGGTTATTTAACTTCTTTTGACCTTGGTTTCCATATCTGTAAAAAGAGGGGATTGCATTCAATTGACTCTAAGATCCATTCCACTTCTAAATCTATGATCCTTTATGTAACAATAAAGATCAGACTATTAGAAAAACACTATTCCTGGACCTTTCTGACTGGCAGTAGGAAACCAAACTAAATAATATTCAATGATTACTAAAAATATGACAGAGATCAGAAATTTAGGGGATATTGTCTTCAATTTAGTTCTGTGAAGAGTTGTACAGAAAAAGTGAATATTATCTCAGAGATGTGCAATAAGAAATGGAAGGCAATGTAAAGCCAAGCACAATCAGCTTTTCAGAAGCATGCTGCTGTGAACAACTTTTTCAAGGTTCTGATTACATAGTATACTGAACATTCTATTTATTCAATAACAAGTCAGAGCAAAACATTCACAGAAAATCAAGGTACAGCATTCATAATGTTATAACTTATCACAGAAAATCAAAATGCAGCATTCACAACAGCTTATCACTAAAATGGCCATATATTTTTAACCATAGTGGTCACAAAGTTTTCAACAAAGTATATTCATTTAGTCAATCAATTACTTAGTAAGTCAATAATACAATCAGCTAAATCATTCAATCTTCCTTAAGGAGGTTTGCCTCCTTAAGGGTCACAAAATACAAAAGTCAAAGTTCTCCATTCATGCGGCACGCTAAGTTACAAATCAGTCATGTATTCAGTCATCAATCACTATTCAATCATCAGTCCCTACTCAGTCATCAGTCACTATCCAGTATATGTTTCTATTAACTATCTAGTTATTCATTTCATCTACTTATTTGTTATTAATTGGTGGAAGGACTGATTGATTTAAAAGCCTGGGTCTCTCCCATATCACGAAATTGGGAGTAAGAGGCTATTTACAAGGTTAATCAATCATACTGCTGTTTGTCTATGATAGTTGGTATGCTCCATTTCTACCATAAACCTTAGGCAACTGGTAGTCCCCTGCTCTTGGAGCCTCATCATACTAATGTTGCACTTAGCTACTGGAAAACCGAATACCTATGCTTAAGAGATTCACCTGACTCAGCTTCCCCAGGACTTGAGATTACAGGTCTGCACCATCTCTCCCAGTTATTAGAACACTTCAGACTTTGAACCTTAAGTTCTGAGTCCCAACCTGGAATGTTTTAACACTCTACTAATTTTTCATTGTTGCTGGCACTAAAAATAATATGAATGGGATTTCAGATAATTGGGGACAGTTTGGCATAAAGATCATAGATCTAGTGGTAATCTTTATTTGAAAAAAAAAATTGAGACATTTATGGTCTTGACAGTGTTGTAGAGGTAACAAATATCAAGAGGTAGAGAATATTTCAGCCCATGTATTTTGACTCCAGAGTCAGTATTCTTCCCCCTGTACCATAATGGTGAACAGTATATTACATGCAAAATGTACCAATATTATCATATGCTTTTTTTCAAAATTTAGTTATTTCTTTTTTTCCTCTATGACAGATTTTCTTGGTACATTTTTACCTCTGTAATTTCATGAAAAAAGAAAAATCAATGACAGTGCAAAAATGATCCTATTTAGAACTCTTATTCTACTAATACATTTAAACAAGAAAAAATGTAGCCTACTGTTTAGATACAGAAAATAAGACTATTGTTGGTCAGCAGGGCATTGGACCTACATGCTCTCTTTTCTGGAATGACTGTTAAATTGAAGAGCATTTTGCAAAGATTGAGCATAGAGTTTCCTACTTTTGTGGGTTTTTAAAAAAATGGTGAAAATGAGGTCATGAATTAGAAATTATTTTGGCCAGTCTTTCAAATACGAATGTGGTATTTGGATACTTTTAAATGTGTATTCTCTTAAAGATTCAGACAATTTTTTTAAAACAACTTGCAAAATTCACTACAATTCTCTATGCTTTTTTCCTGAATTGTAAAATTTGAATTATTTTGGACCAAATAATTTTTGATATTGTACATGCTAATTGCAAACAACTATATTTTAGAGAACAATATTGCAATATTAAAGGGAAGACTACTTTTAGCAAGTAGAGAACAGAATAAAGCACACAAAAAAACCTATCACCTACTCATTTTTTTTGTTGTTACTGCATTTTTAAGAGTGATTGAAATTCTAGCTTTATTCAGGAGCTTGATGACCCATTTACATTTGAACAGTACTTTTCTTTCTGAAGGAAATTATAATCCTTAATAAAGAATACATCACTAGCTACTATGAGTTTTTCAACAACAACTAATCAAAAGCTATCCAAAAACACAGAAAAATAAGATTTTAATGCCTCAAAATATGTTTCAATTTCAATTATCTCCTCTGTTTGGTAGTGTTCTTTACAATGCAAATCCATTTTTCAACTCTGTCAAGTGGTTAAAATCAAACATTTTCTTATTATAGTTCTAATTAGAACTTTTAAAAATTAACATTCTGTAAAAATTTTTCTTCCAGATAGGATTATTAGAATTCCATTTCATTTCTAATATTTGAACATCATTTGTCTTAATTTGATGTTTTTTTCAATGTTACCTTCTATATTGAAAGTATGATTAGATTAGTTGATTAGACTCTGGTGCCAACAAAAAGAAAGGTCACATGATTATCTTTGTCTGTGCAAGTGAGCGTTCCTATTTCATAACCACAGAAAGAGCCCCAACTCTAACCAACTGCCAAGAAAATTTGTGTTTTTGAGAGTATTGGGAATTAGGTCAGAGATATGAAAACTAATGAAACTCAAAAGTATAAATTATTTATCCTTATCATAAACACAATAAAATTCATCCCTCCAAATTGTGAGATAACTGTAACATATTTGGATGAGAGACAGAACATTTTTTATGCCTCTAAATAAGAGACCAAAGCAAGAGATGGCTTTTTTTTTATAATCTGTTTTTTCTTTGTTTTTTGGTAATCTGTCCCCCAGCACTTGTACACAGGACAGAAGTTCCTCAGACCTCTCCCCTCCAATAATGCCCCTGTACTGCATTCCAATATCTTAAAGCTCTTCACTTCCTTTCTAAAATGACATACTGAATTGAATCAATAGTCCATGCTAATGTAGGAGCAATTGATACTCCAATTTTTTCTCATCCCACCCTGAAATAGCATGTGCACATTTTAGCAATCCCTGGAAGAGTCTCAAAGTAATGATAGCAGTGACTGTAATATCATGCTATGGTATGAATTCAAGAAGATACAGATTTAAGTGAAAGTGGGAGAGTTTGACAAGTCTTACCACTTGGGTACCTACTTATCATACAAGTAGGGACACAAGAAGTAAACTAAAACAAAAATATACTGTAGGGGGTTGTGGTGAGAAGGAAGAATGGTCAAAAAGGGAAGGAAACGGGCAGAAAAGAGAAAGGGATTGAGAGAAAAAAGAAAGGGAAGAAAGGAATACAGTAGATATTGAGGAGCATAAAAGTAAAGGAAAGAGGAGAGACAGAAAATTTTTTTTTTAAGATTTGATGATTAGCCACAGTCATTTAATTTTCCATTCTGATTTCACTGTGGGAATAATAATATAGTCTCATCTTCTCACTTATATTTTCTGGTTTTAATTATTTTCACTTCTGACTAAAAGGGGAACAAATAACAAATTGACACAAATTCAGATTGATTCACATTCAGATCCATCAAACATATGGATTCATTTATTAAAGCCATTTTGAGAGGGCAAAATTGTACTACAGTCAAACTAGTATACACTGAGGTAATTTAGAAGTATGGTCATTAGTGTGCTGGTAAATATTTAACAGTAATCTTTCCAACCAACAATAAAATATGCAAAGCATACTTCTATGTTTAATCTTCATTATTTTTTAAACATAACTTTATTAAATCTAGACAATGGATAAAAACCTGGCCCTATTCTGTAATGTTTGCTCACACTGAAAATTTAACAATTAGCTCTTGGCTGATGGTTCAAACTTGTTCCTGCACATTCCTGGATCATTGCTCCATAACTTAATCCTCAAGGGAGATGATTTAAAATTCTGAATTGTTGAAAAATAAAACATAGGGAGGGAAGAAAATTAAAGATTTGGTAGTTAGAAAGAGAATGAAAGAAAAGGAGGTAAAATAGCAAATTGACTTCACTGTGGTAAAGAACCTTCAGAATATTTGAAGACCTGTGGGAAATTTAATTTATATTAGGACTATGTTTTTCTATCTTTCTCTCTGTACTATTTCCCATTCCCATTTCTTCTCAAAATACGATCCTTTGTTATGTTTGCAGGCAAAAAGAGACACAAGGAGCAAGAGAAAGTCACTAAGGAATTTGTGTATGTAAAACATAATAGGGAAATGGAAATTGAGGTTAAGACAGTTATCTATCGGCCAGCCATGACCCACCAAAAACTTTCAGGTCAGGTTTTAAAACTCCCTGGCCTTCCTTTCTTGAAAAGTAGGTAACAGTTTTGGATAGTTCTTTATCAGACACGAACTAAAAGCCAAAATATCACTTAAACTTGTTTCTGCCAAAGATACAAGTGAATAAGTCTAAGTGGAATTTGTTTTCTTATTTGCTATGATTGTATCTGCAAGAATTAAAATTAAACATCCTTCTTTGGGCTATTAAATGCAACCTTATTTTTTAGTTTCTACATTCCACCTGAAACACAATTGTGGGTCCCTCTGACTGACATGTTGATTTAATCTCAGCAAGAGTCCTATAATTAATGTGACCTTTGGATAAGTTGGGAAATATGGGGTGAGACAAGTGCTCTCATGAGAGCTATTAGCAACTTCTGAGCAATTTGCTAATAGTAGACTTACTTTTTGAAAAATACAGTTTAGAAGATAATCGACAGCCATGATAACAAGAATGTATAGTTAAAGAAGGAACATAGATGCAGAAATGTTAATTACTCAAAAATAGATAAGTCTTCAGTGCTAAGAAAACTGTTCCTTTTGGGCTATGGCCTCTAGAATACAATTAATAAAACTAATAAAATTACACAAATTGTGTTGTAGCCCTTTGTGGTCCAGAATAAAGCTCAGTTTCATCTGTTTTGCGCATTTCTATGTGGCAGAACAGGTGGTTTTATTTTTTTCTTATCAGATGGCATTTGGACCAAGGGATTTTTCTCATTTCCCTCAATGTCTGGTCCCATATACAGCAATGCTAATACATAATACAGTGATGACAGACTTCCACTAATGTTACCCAAGGCTCTCCTTCCATTCTCAGATAACAAACTTGCCATATAACACCTAGAAGTCAGTTTATAATTAGCAGAGTAGTCATAAAACCCTGGATGAGACAAAAGGGCATTTGACAGTTTTTGACACTTTCTTCCCCAAAATAAAAATTATATGAAATTAAATGAACTATTAAATGTTTTTGTCTGGATAATCAGTGGCATCACAATGTTGCTTCTAATACTGAGGAAATGTTTGTCTATTCCACACCTAAAATATGTTACTCCCCTGCCTTTTTCCTTTTCTTTTTTTTCCTCTGATTGGAAGCACAAAATTGAAAATATTTAGGAACATTTCAGTAATAGATGTGTGATTGTTCATTGCAATACATATATTCTGCTTAATTTTAAGTGGAACGAACCCATCAGCTGGGGAGAAAACATTCAGAGAATAACATAAAAGGGAAGGTGGTCACTACAGAAAAAAGGCAAAACAAACCAGAAAAGAAAAAGAGGTTAACACTATTTGTATTTCTTCTCAAACAACCATAATACTCCTGAAGGGAGAAGTATTGATAGCCCAAAAGAACAAAGTTCCCCCTTTTCCGACTGTACAGACATATAAAGGTAGCAAACTTCTCCCATGCTATCTGACCGTGTGGTTGAACCTTGATTTAGAATGATTATATATAGCAGAAAAAGAGTATTTCAGTTTCTAGGTCTATTCACTCCTTGCTCTTTCTACCAAGACTGTTAATAAGGCTATTCATTTGTGGATGCAGCATTTTTGTCTTATGTATGTTTTGATACAAGTCCCATGGCAACTGGATGGAAACATCTGATTCCTTTCATGTTACACAGGCACCAAGCCATCCAATGATAATCAGTAATTGCTGACCTAGACTGAAAGTCATGATTATCTATCCTGAACTTTTTTCTTCCCCTTTTACAGCAGAGATTTAAAACAAGATTAAGAATAAGGATCAGGAGAATAATATAAACTAAATTATTTTTTCCAGTGATTCCTGCATTATGATGAATTATGATTCCCAAATTTTGTGGGGGTTTTATTGTTGTTGTTTTGGTGGTAGTGTTGTTCTATTTACTTGCTAAATCACAACATATTTCCACAGTACTCTATGTAGAGATAAATAAGTAAAATAAGTGCAACCTATCTTTTCCTGCATATAAACCATAGTAACAAAATTACATAAAATCACTGATAATCTTTTACTATTGAGAATGTTTTCAAGCATTTTTATGTACTTTGTCAATATCCCTTTTTATTAAGTAGGTGGAAAGAATTGTGTTAGACTATAGAAACAGAAGAATGTATTGATTAAGTGGTTTACCATTTATTAATAGAAGTAAACAAATACTTTCAATATTTAGACTTTAATCAGGCTTGTTGACAGAAAATTTTAAGATTGAAGGTTGAATAACCAAATTTCTACATTTAACAATGTTCTCAGGAATGGAGATGATCTAAATTTACCATATCATCTAAACTATCACACATTTCGGTATGTTGTTTCCTTCTGATTTGTATTGACTATTTTGCGAAGCTAGGTGTCACAGTGGAAGGGGTACTGGACTTAAAGTCAGGGAGATGTAAAGTCAAATCCTGACTCAGACATTTACTACATGTATGACTTGGGCAAATGATTGAACCTCTCTGAGACTCAGGTTCTTCATTGGTAAAATGGGGATAACAATAGGACTTATTTTATAGGGTCGTTGTGAAGATCAAATAAGATAATATGTGAAGTATTTTGCAAATCTTACAATGTTATACAAATACTATTTTTCCTTATTGTTTCAAGTGTATTAGCTTTACTTTTCTATCAACAGCTTCTATTCCTTGGAGGCAGCAAGAATACTATATATATATATTTTTTTTTCAATTAACATGCATTTTTCTGTCCCTCACACTTTAAACAAAATGAATAGTACCAAGGGTCCCTTATGGGAATATCACAACTCAGTAGAACATATTCCTGGACTGGAAATATAAAGACTAAGGTACAGTCCAAGTCTCTTACGACTGTGTGAACATAAGAATATCATTTCACTGATTGGTGTCTCAGTTTTTTAAAAACAAGTGAGAATTGAACTAGATAATCTAGAGGGACCTCTTTACCCCCAAATATATGATCCTATATGTCCTAAATGTATTTTTACTAATAATAAATCGTAAAGAAATTTACTTTAAAGCCATTCTTTGATCAATATTTTGATTTTATAATAATTAAAGGTGAGAATGTTGCTTCACATAGATATGTAATAAAAATGACAGAAGTATGTTTAGGGCCATTTCAGAAATTCTTTAAAATTATGTCTTAATACCAAGGCAAAATTCATTTAATGATTTTTTAGGAAACTCATGTTTTAAACCCATGTTATTTGATAACTCAGCAAATTATTTTTAAACTTTAAATGGCATATGACTGATACTTTTTATATCACTTTAATATGGTTAAGAAACTCAATCTTAGTTTTCTACACTCAAAATTTCTAGACCCTAAGAGGGGAGTATTTCTTTTTTTTCCTCTTTTTCATTTTTTATTTTACATTATTCATTTGCACAAGATTTTGAGTTACAAATTTTCCCCCCATTTTCTCCTAGCCACCACCTTAAAACAGCAATCCCAATGAATATCCCCTTTCCCCTAATATGCTCTCTCCATTGTCTTCACCCCCACCCCTCCGACTTGCCAGTAGGGCACAATGGATCTCTATGGCCCAGCGCTTGTATATCTCATTTACCAATTACATGAAAAATAATAATAATGTATATATAATATATATAATTATATATAAACACATATATGTTTATATATATAATATATATAAACATATATATACTATATTATATATAATTATAATTATGTATATAAATATATTATATATAATTATAATTATATATATATATTTAAACATTTGATTTTAAAACTTTGAATTCTAGATTCTTTCCTTTCCTCCCTCATCACCCACCCTCACTAGGAAGATTAGCAATTCAATATAGGTTATACATGCATAGCTATGCAAAACATTACCATAGTGGATATAGTGTGAAAGAATGACTATATTTACTTCCCTCCAATCCCACCTCCCACTTGTTCTATTGTCTACTTTGATCCTCTCCCTTTTCAAAAGTGGGTGCATCCAAATTCCTTCCCCCCCAGCCAGCCCTCCCTTCCATCATCCTGCCTCTCATCCCCTTCCACCCTACTCTTCTGTTGGGTGAGATACCCTATTTCATGTGTATGTCATTCCCTCCCTTAGCCAAATTCAATGAGAATAAGATTGACCCATTCCCTTTTTCCTTCCTGATTTCCCCCTCAATTGTAACATTTTTCCCTTGCCTCTTCTATATGAGATCATTTACCCCATTTTGTCTTTCCCCATCTCTTCTCACTATATTCCTCTCTCCTTGTAATTTCACCTTTAAAGTATCATACCTTCCTATTCAATTTTCCTGTGCTCTCTGTGTATACCTGTACATATATATGTATGTATGTATATATATATATATATATGTATGTATGTATATATATATATATATAATGTGTGTATGTATATATATATATACACATACTTGCATATGTATTCATATGCCCATATACCCTAATATATAGACATACATATACATGTATACATATATAGAGAGATATGCATTTCTATTCCCTTCAACTATTCTCATACTAAGAAAAGTTTCATAAGTTACAATTATAATTTTCCATGTAGAAATGTAAATAATTCAACTTTGAATAGTTCCTTATGATTTCTTTTCCCTGTTTACCTTGTCATGCTTCTCTTCCTTCTTGTATCTGTCAAATGTTCTATTCAACTGGTTTTTTCATCAAGAATGCTTGAAAATCCTCTATTCCACTGAATGACCATAGTTTTCCCTGAAGCATTATATTCACTTTTGCTGGGTAGGTGATTCTAAGTTTTAATCCCTTCTACTTTGACCTCCAGAATATCATATTCCAAGCCCTTTTATCCTTCAATCTAGAAGCTGCCAGATCTATGTTATCCTAATAGTTTCCACAATATTCAAATTATTTCTTACTGGCTGATTGTAATATTTTCTCCTTGATGTGGGAACTCCAGAGCATGGCTAGAAAATTCCTAGGAGTTTTCTTTTTGGGATAATTTTCAGGACGTGATCTGTGGATTCTTTCAACCTCTATTTTGCCCTCTGGTTCTAAAACAACAGGGCAATTTTTTTTTTTTATGCGAATTTCTTGAAGGATGATTTCTAGGTTCTTTTTTTGATCATGGCTTTTAGGTAGTCCAACAATTTTTAAAAATGATCTCTCCTGGATCTATTTTACAGGTCAGTGGTTTTCCCAATGAGATATTTCACACTGTCTTCTATTTTTTGATTTGTTTGGATCTGTTTAATAGTATCTTGATTTCTCATAAAGTCACTAGCTTTCATTTGCTCCAATCTAGTTCTGAAGGAATGATTTTCTTCAGTGAGCTTTTGAGATTCTTTTAAGGCATTCTTCTCCTTATTTCCTTTTTGAGCCTCCTTTGCCATCTGAGTTAGTCTATTTTTTCTTCAGTAACACTATGTTTTTTTTTTCCAATTTGGACACTGTAGATTTAAATTTATCTTCTACCTCTCTAATTAGGGTTGTAAAATTTTTCTTGAGCTCCTTCAAGAATGTTTTTTGGTCATGAGACCAGTCCGTATTTCCTTCTATGGTCTCAGGTGTGAGTATAGTGTCCATTTTTTTGTCTGTATTTGTTTGTTCTTGCTCCCTTAAATAAGCTCTCATCAATTTTCTTGCCTTCCTCTTCTCCTTCTCAGCTTCCTCCTTCCCATTTAATTTCCTATTTCCTAATTTCTCAGGTTGGGAGCTAAGGGCCTAGTTGTTGGCTTTGTATGCTGTAGCCTCTGTGTCTCTAGACTGATGCTGAGGCCACAATTCTAAGTGTTTCCCCTGAGTTACCCTGAGGCTCAAGAAGTAACCTGTGGGGGAGAGGTGGTCTGGCCACTTCAGATTTCTGCCTCTATGCCCCTTAGCTACAGCTCAGGCAGGCTCAGTAGGTGGCAGGCAGCATTGCTGATGTCTTCAGATTCACCTGGTAGTACTGAGGTTCACCTGGGCTTCTGTTCTTAACACTTGCTGGCTCCAACCCTTGGGCTTTGGGAACTCTTGCTGGTCAGGTTAGGTGGGGATTGTTGGGACTCTTTCTGCCCTTTACTTCCGGCTCCTTTCTGCCTCAGTTACACCCTTTCTCTGTGGTTTCTAAGCCTGGGGCTATTTTCCCTAATTCATGATTTTTCTCTGGGTGGGACATTTATCTCTGGGTTTTCTAGGTCAGGGAGGGGGAACTGGAGCAGCTAGAATTTACTTTGCCATCCTGGCCCCTGGAAAATCAGGTAGTTGATTTTTATACATCCAGGATATAGGCTGATAGTCCCAGGAGAAGCTTTTGTCACTGCTATGGGCCCTGTGCTTTCTTTTACCCAGCCCTGACAGATCCTCCAGTCCTGTGGTGAGACACTTGTGAGACTGTTGTGAATTGCCCTTGGGGTGGTTGAGTCTGCTGGCTGGGGCTCCTTCTCTCTCTGCTGTAGTCTGCTACCTAGTCCAAACTGCTGCAGCTCGCACATGCTCCACACTCCCTCTGCCCTGACCCACATGGGCACTTTCCTGGGCTGGATTCTGCCACGATCCATCTCTCAGTGTATTCTGCCACTATAAAATCCATTCAGATTTACTTTTTAAAGTTTAGTGACAGGATGTATGGAGGAGCTTAGAAAAGTTATTGCTTCTGTTCGGCCATCTTGGCTCCACCCAGGAGTTAGTCTATTTTTTAATGTGTTATGTTTGTCAGTCAGGTAGTAGACTCCCATGCATCATTCTCATTTCTCTTCCCAATTTTTCCTCCCCTTCTCTTATTTGGTTATCAAAATCCTTTTAAAGCTCCTCTATGGCCTATAACCCACTCAAATTTTTCTTGGAAGCATTTGGTGCAGGAGTTCTGACTTTGCTGTCTTCCTCTTGTTCCATGCTTTTATCCCTTTTGTTCCCAAAATAGGATTCTAATGTTGGAATGCTCTGTTTGCTTTGCTTCCTTTGCTTTCTCATGTTGCAACTCAATTACTTGACTTTTGAGCCTTTTGCCATGGTGGAACTCTGCTACCAGCAAATGGGGCTTTGTTTCAATTGCTGGGTTTTTCTCAGGCACTAGAGCTATTATTTGGGTTTCCTCTCTGAAGGCTCCACATACTCTGGCTGACTGTTCTCGAACCCCAGTAACTCCATCCTTGACAGCAATCAGATTCAAGAAGGTTAAAGGAAGAGTGATTACACCTCAGACAGTCCCTTGGCCCCCTACAAACTCTGAAGCAGTCATGGGGCAGATGGCTGCATGGCCATGAAGCCTCAGCTGCTTCTTGCCCCAGGGGCAAAGGTGGGACTGCACTCTCGAATTCCCAGGTCCCAAAGTCCACACAGCACATATCTTTCACTTTGTTCTTAGTAATTATGAGTTGATGATTCTGGAACTCACCACAACTGCTAGTGATGTGAAGTCAGTCAAGCCAGGGGCTGTTCAGGCCACCCTGAGGCTAAAACTTCAGGCTCCAGCAGGGCTGGGCTCAGCTCCCAGAGTGCTGCCCTAGCCATTCCCTGCTGGGCTGCCAGGCTGCTGGGCTGCTGGGCTTTCTTCAGTGGGGGTTTAGCTTCTTTGTGTCATTTTGTGGGTTCTATAGCTCCAAAGTTTTTCTAGAGAAAATTTTTACGTGAATTGGAGGAGGTGGGAGGCGGAGCTATGCAGAAGTCCTGTTTCAACTCTGCCATCTATGTCCTATATATTTTCCAGAACAACTTAGATATCTTAAAATTCTTTCATGCATTGCTCTGACTGAAAGATTCATCATCTTGGCATGCATCTTCTGATCATAAGGTGCACAGAGCTTAGTCAATTTGTTGTTTAAACAATTGGCCCGGGGGGCGGAGCCAAGATGGCAGAGTAGAAACAGCATTTCCAATGTGCTATGCCCCACACAAATTTCAAACAATGTGAAAGTGAGCTCAGAACAACTTCTGGAGCCACTGCACGCACAGAACAGCACAGAGAAGCTAACCTCCTGCTGAGGATAGCCCAGCAGCACTGCAGGGAGCAGCCAGCGCAGGGCTCGGAGAGCAGGCAGCACAGTGGGCTGGGAACTATCAGCGCAGCATGCAGAGCCAAGCCCAGGTCTGCGGTTTTAGCCCCAGGGTGGCCGGGCCTTCAGCTGGCTGGTGGAACCCCAGAACACCAGCAATTGTGGCGATTCCAGAATTATCAGCACAGATATGCCTAGGACAAAGTGAGAGGTTAGTGCCCTATGGACTTTGGGACCAGTATTTGGGGAACACGTGGCTTCCTCCCCTGGGGGCAAAAAGCTGCTGAAGAAACTGCTGCACAGAAGCCATTTTGCAGCGTCAGCAGTGGCTCTAGCTCCTGGTCTGCGAACTGTAGGAAGATCCAGCAATCAGTCTGGGGGTTAATCGCTCTTGCTTTAAACTGCCTGGATCTGGATTGTGGTCTGGGGGGGAAGTTTGGGGTGGGTATCCAACTTGCCAGAGTGGGTGGAGGCTTTACAGAGGCCACCCAACTGGCGGAAGTTGTGAAGACCCCACGTTTGGGCGGAAGCTCCCCTGTCTGGTGGCAGAGTCCTACTGTGGCAACAAGCCCAAAAATCAAGTAATTAAGTGGCAACATGCCTAGGCAAATGAAACAAAATAAACAGAAAAGTTCAACATTGGACTCCTATTTTAGGGGCAAAGAGGCTCAAAGCATGGAGGAGGACTGTGAGGTCAGAACTCCTGCACCAAAAGCCCCAAATGAAAATACAAGCTGGCTACAGGCCATAGAGGACCTTAAGAAGCAGATAAGAGAAGTGGGGGGAAATTTGGGAAGAGAAATGAAAAAGATGCAAGAAAAGTATGAAATGACAGTCAACAGCCTGACTGAGGAAAATAACACCTTAAAAAATAGACTAACTCAAATGGCAAAAGAGGCTCAGAAAGGCAGTGAGGAAAAGAATGCCTTAAAAAGTTGAATTTGCCAGATGGAAAAAGAATCTCAAAAGCTCACTGAGGAGATTCATTCCTTCAGAGTTAGACTGGAGCAAATGGAAGCTAGTGACTTTATGAGAAATCAAGATACTATTAAACAGATCCAAACAAATGAAAGAATAGAAGGCAATGTGAAATATCTCATGGGAAAAACCACTGACCTGGAAAATAGATCCAGGAGAGATAATTTAAAAATTATTGGACTACCTGAAAGCCATGATCTAAGAAAGAACCTAGAAATCATCCTTCAAGAAATTCTCAAGGAAAATTGCCCTGATGTTTTAGACCCAGAGGGCAAAATAGAGGTTGAAAGAATCCACAGATCACCTCCTGAAAAAGATCCCAAAAAGAAAACTCCCAGGAATATTATAGCCAGGTTCTAGAATCCCCAGATCAAGGAGAAAGTACTACAAGCAGCCAGGAAGAAACAATTTCAGTATTCTGGAAACACAATCAGAACAGCCCAGGACCTGGCAGCATCTACATTGAGGGATAGAAGGGCATGGAATATGATATTCCAGAGGGCAAAAGAGCTGGGACTGAACCCAAGGGTCACCTATCCAGCAAAACTGAGTATCTTGTTTCAGGGGAAAATATGGTCATTCAGTGTAATAGAGTACTTTAAAGCATTCTTGATGAAAAAACCAGAGTTGAATAGAAAATTTGACATTCAGATGCAAGAAGCAAGAGATGCTTGAGAAGGTAATCAAGGAAAAGAAATCAAAAGGAACTCATCAAAGTTGGACTATTTACAGTCCTACATGGAAAAACAATAACTGTGTTTGATGAAACCTTTCTCATTATGAAAATAATTGAAGAGGGGTACGTGGCATATGTTCACAGGTATACATGGATAGAGGGCACAGGTTGAATTTGATGGGAAGGGATGATTATTTTTTTTTTGGAGGGTAATTGGGGTTGGGTGATTTGCCCAGTTTCACGTGGCTGAGTTTTTGTTTGTGTGTTGGGTGTCTGGGGCTGGATCCTGGCTCAGGTCCTTCTGGCTCCAGGGCTGGCTCTCTGCTCGCTGCGCCACTTAGCCGCCCCAAGGAAGGGATGATTCCTAAGGGGTGAAGTCAAGAGGTGAGAGAGTAAAGTGGCTAGAGGAGATGGAGAGAGACAGGGTATGGCAAACTATCTCATGCAGAAGAGGCAAGGGGAAGTAGTTGCAGGGGAGGGGAAGAACAGGAAGGCAAAAAGGCAAAAGCATATTCTCTTTGAAGTTGGCTCAAGGAGAGAATCACATACATTCTAAATGGAATATCTTACCCTCACTCACTCTCCTGAGTAGGGGAAAGGGGGATAAGCAGGGGGATGATGAAGGGGAGGGCATTCTGGGGGGAGGGGAGGTTGGAAGTACCCACTATCAAAGAGGGACAGGATCAAAGTAGGGAATGGACCAGGTGGGAGGTGAGACAGGTGGGAGGGAAATTTAAGCAGTCTTTTACAATATATCTACTATGGTAATGTTTTGCATAGATATACATGTACAACACATACTGAATTGCTTATCTTCTCAGAGGGAGTGGGTGACAAGGGCGAAAGGGAATGGATCTGAAAATCGAAGTTTTAAAATTAAATGTTTCATAAGATGTCCAGGCAGAGGGGCTCAGAGATTCACCTTGCCCTAATGGCAAAGTTGAAGCGGGTATGGGAGGAGAGATGGGAGAGAGCAGATTGGATGAGGGGATATCCAGTGGGACTGCTATTCTGGGAGGGTGGGTAGGGAAAAAATGGGGGAAAAATGTAACTCATAATCTGGTGGAAATGAATGATGTAAACCTGAAGTTAACAAAGCATTTGTTTAATTAAAAAAAAATAAAATCATATATTGTGGGCAAAAAAAAAAACAGTTGGCCCAGCAGTCTCATATAAAATCCTTTCCAGTTTGTTAGGATGTAACCGAGTTTGTTTGTTACTAAGGTAGCCTACCACAATCAGGTCTCATCTCTATACCATGATGATACCTCAGAGGAGGATTTTCATTTACAAATCTGTAATTTAATTTAAAAATGATCCGGGAGCCAAGATGGAGGTGTAAAAACAGCTCAACCTAGCCACTCTGCCCCCAGATTTCCTCCAAACTATGTAAAAGGGGACTCTGAACAACTTGTGGAGCCCCAACATCCACAGAATGACATAGAGAAGCTGGCCTCCCACTGAGGACAGCCCAGCATCCCTGCAGGAAGGACCAGCATAGAGCTTTGGCAGCCAGCAGCTCACAGCATGAAGAGCAGGGGGAGCCGGGTCTAGCCGAGCCCAGGTCCTCTTGAGCCGAGGTTTTAGCCCCAGGGCGGCAGGGCCAGCAGTCAGCTGGAGAGACCCCAGAACAAGAGCAGCTGTGACGATTCCAGAATTATCAGCATAGACATGCCTTAGGCAAAGTGAGAGGTTAGTGCCCTATTGGCTTTGGGACCAGTATTTTGGGAACGCGATGGCTTCCTCCCCTGGGGGCTAGAAGCCACTGAGGAGACATGCCATTTCTATTTTTCAGAGGCAGCTCCAGCTCCTGGCCTGTGAACTGTAGGGAGACCCAGTGATCAGTCTTGGGGGGTAATCTCTCTTGCTTTAACCTCCCTGAATCTGTATTGTGATCTGGGGTGGAGGTCGTGGGTGGGTTTCCAGCTTCCAGAAATGGAAGTTGTCCCCCACACGTTCGAGATGAAAATTCCAGTCTGGCAGCAGAGCCATTGTGTGGCAATAAGCCCAAAAGTCAAGTAATGAAGTGGCAACATGGCAAGGCAAAAGAAACAAATTAAACAGGAAAATGCAACTCTAGACACCTATTTTGTGGGCATAGAGTGCGAAAAGGACTGTGAGGTCAGAAATCCTGCTCCAAAAGCCCCAGGGGAAAACATGAGAGGGTTGCAGACCATAGAGGACCTTAAGAAAGACTTTAAAAATCAAATAAGAGAAGTGGAGGAAAAATTGGAAAGAGAAATGAGAAGGATGCAGGAAAAGTATGAAATGAGGGTCAACAGCCTGACAGAGGAAAACAACACCTTAAAAAATAGATTAACTCAAATGGCAAAGGAGGCCCAAAGGGGAAATGAGGAGAAGAATGCTTTAAAAAGTCTAATTTGCCAGATGGAAAAAGAATCTCAAAAGCTCATTGAGGAGATTCATTCCTTCAGAGTTAGAGTGGAGCAAATGGAAGCTAATGACTTTATGAGAAATCATGATGCTGTTAAGCAGATCCAAACAAATGAAAGATTAGAAGGCAATGTGAAATATCTCATGGGAAGAACCACTGACCCGGAAAATAGATCCAGGAGAGACAATTTAAAAATTATTGGACTACCAGCATTATATGTATATGTATACATACATACATATGTGTATGCATGTATTTACATATTTCTGTGCATACATACTTTATTTGCATGTGTACCTGTCTATTCCTCTATTTATAAACACATATTTAGAATGTTTGCATGTGCATGTGTGTCTGTATATGTGTACAGTGGATTAGATGAATTTGTAATCAAGATGGCTCCAGGCCTACATAAATAACAAAATCATTCAAGCTTTAGTGCTCATAAGATCAGTGTGCAAAATGAATTAGGTATTTCAGGAATTATAATAGAGTGTTTATAAAATATATTTAAAAATACTTCATAAGATATATTATGGCACATAATTTAGAAGTGTAATTTAAAGTGACACTAACAATGACTACAATTCAGATTTCTCTTCCTTGTTGAGACTAAATGCTATTTATCTTTTGGTTCACTTCTTTCATGTAAAAGGTATATAACTAGGCCTATTTCCTTTCTTTGTCTAGACATGTAGATATCCTCTAGGTTTTTTTTTTTTTCCCTCCATCTTCCTTTACTGGATATAATGAAAACCACTGAGTCAATACTTTGACATTTCAGAGGAGAAATGTGCAAAATTAGGATCCAGTATTATTTATACTCTCATTTGGCAAAGCTTCAGGCAGTGATGATAGGTTTATGTCAAACTAAATTAAATCCATTATTCTCACAGTATTACAAATCCTACTTACCTATTTTAATATCCTCTCTGCTATTGAGATAAATCACTGAGAAACTGATTTTGTGTGTATGTCACCAATATGCAGAAAAATACTTACATCTAATTTATGTTAACCAGAAATTGACATCCTAGCTGCCTTTAGTTTTCTGTGAAATTACCTCTTAGATGAAGTATAACTGAATCTAGCTGTATCTCCTGCATGTCTAAAATGATACTTATCTGCTAAAACTTAAATGTAGTTTCTGTAAGGACAGAAAGGCCATACCACCATGACAAAGGTACCAAGAACTTCCACTGACCATTCCAGTGTGACCCACAGCTTATAAAAATTAATTACTTCCCCGGTATATCTTGATGCTCAACCCTAATTCCTTCCAAGTTTCCCTGGACATGGGCTTGATTCAGTTTTATTCAAATACTAAGCACGACAGCAATTCTCTCACAATAAAAGATGAGACTGATGACTTCATGTAGCACTGCCCTACTCATTTCCAATTCACCCACAAGTCAAGGCATCACCCTTGTGCTGTCATTGGTCCTTTTCAAGAATGAAGGATTAATAACAACAGCGGCAGCAGCAGTAAAAGAATATAGGGACAAAAAGGCAACAACACCTGGAAGAGAGTGCAGCAGTCCACCTACTGTGGAAGGGTGTCTACTAAGGCTGAAACATGTCATGTTAAATCTCTTCTCTGTGAAGTAGTTGATAAATCCTTTGATTTAAGGTCGTAAATGAGAAGGCATATGAATGTCCAATTAATTTTCACACTTCTTGGTCAGACAATAGCTAGCAACAATTGTTTAATTTAAGTTGTTAGATACCACAGGGAATTTCTTCTTGGTTATTCGTATATAAAGTAATAACTTTGCTTTCTTCTTACATACTGGAAGTTGCTGTGAGCATTTAAAAAGCAACATGACACTTCTCACTCTTGTTTCATGCTAAAAGAATTCATTTGTCAGAACTCATAGCTATTTTTATGATGAAAATTATAAAAGTAGATAGACAGGCACATTTTCCCTTCCTACACGGTATTCATGCAATCGTCCCATTTTTTTTTTTTGCGTTATTTAAAATACCCAATTATATTCTTAGCTTCATGTAATCATGTAATCGTGTTACATGTTCCAGTAAATATTTTATTAAGAGCAAAGGCAATCAAATAAAGAAGTAAAAAAAGTCCTCTCTCCCTCTCTTCTCTCTCTCTCTCTCTCTCTCTCTCTCTCTCTCTCTCTCTCTCTCTCTCTCTCTCGCTCTCTCTCCTCTCTCTCCTTTCTCTCCCTCCCTCCCCATATGTGTGTGTGTGTGTGTGTGTGCGCGTGTGTGTGTGTTTGAGGGGATAGAGACTGAACTTGGGATTTCTTTACTGTAGGGAAATTTTACATGAAAGAGTTAGGAAAAATCTTTAACACCTTTCTTATAGAGAGTTACCTAGAGAATCAAGATATCACTTGACACAAAAAGGGTAACATAACCCATATTTGATGCAGGATATGAACTCATGTTTTCCTACCCCTGAAATCAACTCTCTATACTGCTACTTCTCTATTCCTATTGAAACAGTTAAAAAGGTATCTCTTATTGAATCCTTTAATTCTATTTTCATTTCATGAATAATTTCAAATATCTTTTGCCTGAGAAACCAAAACAAATACCTAGGGATTTGCTTAAACGAGATCACCCAGTTATGTTGAGCTAATTAGAGACTGGAAGGCAGACGACTCATGAATACAAAGTTTTTTTTTTAAATCTTATATATGAGATTATGATGAACAAAACTATTTCTTCTTCTCCTATAATTCTTCTATATCCTTTCTCTCTAATCTTACATGTACATGTGATTGTAATTCCATTATACAGTATTTCAAAAGAGACAGCATGACATTAAGCAGAAAGAACAACTGGCTTGGAGTTAGGAAAACATGAGGTCTATTCCTACCTCTGACATATATGAGCTTTGAGGCCTTAGGGAAGACACTTAACTCCTCATATAATTGTCTATTAATATGTTGCAGAATAGGTGCTTTTTTGGCATTGATAGAAGTTTCCTTACATTAATCTGTACAGATCCCTACATCAATGAAATAATAAATCTGGTCCATTATTTTTCCAGCAGCAGGAATGATGTTTACAGTATGATATTTATAATCATAATACCACCTATATCATTTATCTCTAATATCAGACCTGTTCAAATCTCTCTGGGACATTTACTACCAAATATTAAATTCCCATACCTTTTTTAGGGTCTTTATCAGATGAATATCTCAAAACTACCTGTAAGATGAACCAACACATTTAATATCTTGTTCCCCTGTGCAATTTTTCTACAACCAATATGCTTTTATTAATAGCCTATTATGTGTCAAACATTGGGTAAGGTGCCAAGAGTACAAAGACATAAATATGAAATAGTACTTCCACTTACAGAGCTTACATTTTATCAGCAGAGAACTGTTTATTTGCTTGTATCACCAGTAGTTTCCTATTACACAAAAGATTTAAGACCAAGCTATTAACTATGATCTCAGAGGTAATTTGTGAGTATCACCTTACCACCCTATTCATTCTTCGTTGAATTAATTTTCTTTAGGTCATCAACTAGCTAGCACAGGTCAAATACAGATAGTAGCATAGTTTATTCACTCGGAGTATAGCATAGTCTGCCAATAGTTGATGGGAATGTGTATCATTTACAATTTGGGTTGTATTATCTGTAGATTATGTGAGAAAAGCAAAAATAAAAGATCACTATTCCTTACAATACAGGTGACTAGATCTGACATTTCCTCATTTCTCATCTGCTTTTACTATGTTGGTACATCTTTGACCAATGTCTCTTCTATGTCCTATGAAACTTTTGGGGATAACCTGGTTATCCTATAAGATCTTATCAGCCTTGATATACCTCCTCATCACTTCCCTTTACTCCTCTGATTGGAGATTGAGCCCATCAACTCTAAACCTCAATTTAAGTAGGGAATTCAAATTTGACATCTCCCTATTTCTTACCTGAGTGCATTACCTTGGGAATTTTCTGTCTGACTTTCTCTCCATGTTCCTGTCTTTCCCCACCCCTCCCCCTTATTTTCAGTTTTGTTTTGTGTATAGTTTTCTTCCAGTAAATCCTTAACTCCTTGAGTGCAAGGATTATCTTTTTTTGAATTTGTATCTCTAGTACTTACCACAGTGTCTGGCACATAGTAGGTATTAATAAATGATTGTTGATTGATTGATTTTACAAATAAAAATATAATATGCTTTTAA
The DNA here is from genome assembly GCA_011680675.1 of Gymnobelideus leadbeateri. NCBI lineage: Eukaryota > Metazoa > Chordata > Mammalia > Diprotodontia > Petauridae > Gymnobelideus > Gymnobelideus leadbeateri. Next base: position 167,030 of record WOXC01001374.1, read on the forward strand.
GGAAAATATATATATCATTAGCAATGGGAGATTGAGAAGGGATGCATCCTTGTTAGTGAAACTATTTGCACTAAATCTAAAGGAATAAGGAGTGTGTGTGTGTGTGTGTGTGTGTGTGTGTGTGTGCATGTACATATCACTTATCAGGTTAGGCAACTGAAATAATTTCTTAATCTTTTGAAATAGTCTTTTTTTTTAGGTAGCAATTTAGGGGCAAAAGAAAACATTGAAGGGCTCTGTAATCTGAAATACTCATTGGTCCAGTTCATGCAGGACTTATACATAGCAAAATGTCAATTACAAAATGAAAAGGGAGCCTGTTAGTTCCTCAAAAAAATCCACTTTCAACACTACTAAATAATGTGTGTACAACACTGACAAAGGCTCTGAATTGTTATACAAATTTAGGCATTTTTTATCCCACCACACATGTACTCGTGAAGAAGGAGTCATAAACAATAATTATTTAATAATTTTTAAAATATCCCATATCATATATTCACCATATGAATACACTACATATTCACCCACTGAGCATTTCCTTTTTATTTTGAAATAAACATATTTTCAAGGTATTTTTATATATTGAGAAGTAATCTCTGATATAATATTTTTTATTGAATTGAATGATTAAGTTGTATAATATATAAACATTTAAGCAAACTTGAGTTTTCATCATAGTAGGGAATTCCTATGTGGAAACTCCTTCTTATTCAGATTTCAATTTGTCTATAACTTATAATATCATATAGTATCTTGGAGGCATTGGAAAGTCATGTGATTTGTTGATGATCACACAGCTGGGATATGTCAGAGGAATAACCAGAAGACTAGCCAACAAGTGATGATTGTTTTTCTCTAACTACTCTAACTACTACTTTTTCTCTAACTACTACTTCTGAACTTGAATACAATGAAACACTGGATTCTTGAAATATTGAAGCACATAGAAATATTTTTTTTATTAAATGCACATATTGTCAGTGTATTTTGTAGTCAAACTGAATTAATCCCTTTTAATATGCCTATCAAGTTACTAATCATGCAGTATAAAAATAATGCAAAAAAATGCAATTTTGATGCTAATGAGATTAAATTCTAATGAAGTAAGAAAATATAGACAAAGAAAAGTAAAAAGAGAGTGGAAGGCCTTCCTCAATATCTAGGATCTAGGAAGTATTCACCAATGGCAGAAGAACATTGTAAGGGCAGAGGAAGGAAGTTGAGGTATGGTACACAAGTCCAGAAAATGCAAAATGTCTGGTTTAGGCACGTCCTAAAAATAAAAAACAGTTCTGGCATTTTAAATGTTTATCGATAGTCTTTAATCCAGTTGTGCAAAAAGATTCCTACTACTATTATTATTTTGAAGGTAATCTAAACCACATAGGAATTATTTACAAATAACCACAAATTCCAATAATATAAGATAGAGTATTCCTATTGGTTGGCAAAGTGAGGAGAATATAGTTACTTTTGTTTTGTTTTCTGTGATAGAGATGTCATGTGGTACAGTGCATTTTAGTTTTTTTGTTTTGTTTTAATTTTATGTCAACATGCATCAGTAAGAAGATTTTATTTATTTTTTCATGAGTTGCTAAGTATCTTCCAGAAATGTTGTGAATGTTTAACACCAAATCTGTGTAATTTTTGACAAGATATTTATTGACAGCTCATCTTGGTTCACCTTGCTTCATAAGATAAAACTCCATACCTTAGCTCTCTCTTAGGAAGAGTAGTGGAGTATGCCAAAACACTGAAAAGGAATTATACACACACACACACACACACACACACACACACACACACACACACACATATGGGTAGGTATGTGTTTTATATGTGTGTGTGTGTGTGTGTGTGTGTGTGTAGTTGTCTGGAATATACACTTATATATCAAAACCAAAACAAAAAAAGCAAATTAATGGTTATGGAATGGAAGATTCCAAAATTCATTTATTTGAATTAATTTTCACCAAGCAGAAAACATAAAATTTAACAAAAAACTTCAAAAAAGATAATGACTTATTACTTGATTCTATGGATTTCAGTGAATGTGCTAGGCTCATAAGTAAGTTTGCTGATGTTATTTTTTCAGAATAATGTGAGTAATCCAACAATAGTAGATTTTAAATTGGTGAGATTTCCAATTAATAGGTATCAGGTAACCTGGTTTCTTTTTGTTCAATATGAATTTTCAAAAGCAGAGGAAGTCATTAAGGAAGAAAAAGACATTGGACAATATATTTTGAACATTTTATTTCAATGTCCCTATAATTCAAGTAAATCAACAATTTAATTCATTTTATTTTCTACTATATTGACTGGATCTTTTCTGGAACGATTTGTATCAAACTCTTATTTTGCTTACAGATAATTTGTCTTCTGGATATAATAAATAATGTTTCCCGCATACCTGTATCATCTGAAAATACAAAATATATAGGTATTATAGTCCATTTAAGTACAAAAGGTCATATAAAATATTCATAGCAAATTAAGAAAAAAATGTCTAGTACATTGCTTTGCAGGGTTGGGAACCAACACAACATTTTGGCTGAGGAAAATAGTAATGCCACTAAGGTAGTTTCTTGAACATTACTTTATTGACATATAATTCTCAATACTATTATCACAAATCCATCTAATCATATCAGCTCTTAAGTGAGAATGAAATAGGATTTAAGAAAATCCACATATAAATAACAAAGGGATTCACCAATTAAAATCACATTGAATTGAAGAAATTATAGATTGCACATACTGTGGGAGTTACAAAGATTATGAAGGATATGGGTGCTTCCTATAAAATTCATACTCACCAAAGAGCCCATTGTGTAGACCAAACACCTGGTTAAGTGCCTAAATATTTTTTTCTTCTTACTTAGATAATTTGGGTCACTATTTAACATAATATTCAGGAAAGTAGAACACACAATGGATAGATTATTGGGCTTAAAAGCAATAATGACTCAGTTCATATCCTGCTGCATATTTTTTTTAGTTGTGTGTTCCTGAGCAAATTGCTTAATTGCTCTCAGTCTTAGTTTCCTCATATATGAAAAGAAAATAACAATAGCAAATAAATATGTTGTTGTAAAAATTTAATAAGAACAGTAAAAAGAATGTGCTATATAGATGTTAGTTGTTGTTACTGTCATTACTATTGAATTAATTTTTATTCAAATATGAACATGGAGAAGAGAGACAAATCTTGATAACTGTCTATGTATCTCACTTTCCCTAAGAATGTTTTCAGCATTGTATTGAAATGGTCATTGTATACATTCAAGTTTCAGCCTACAATATATCCATACATTGTCATACATAATACATTACAAGTGGAGAGAGGATTATGAAAGTCTGACCAGCTACAAAAAAGATTATGAGCTAATTTTTCAAGCACTGATGGTAGTGGTGCCCAGGAGTATAGGCAAAGCAAAACAAAATAATAATAATAATAACAATAATAATAATAACAACAATAATAATAACTGAAATAGTTAATGAGAAAAGAAAAGGCATAATGTCAGATATGAGTAAGATTTTTGGTATCCAGTTTAAATGATCAGAGGTGAAGAAGCCACTGGGATTTGAAGGAGCAAATGAGACTTCCTTCCCTTGCTTCTGGAAGTCATTTTCTTTGTCTCAGAAAACTATTTCCATTAAGCTAATATGATGTTAGCTAGTAAAAACAGACTAAGGGACCCCTGACTGATATGGGGAATATAGCATCTGGGCATCCGCAATTGCTCCTTTTGAATAAATTTTAATGTTATTGATTATGAAAGGCAATCACTTGACAGGAACTTTATCCTTACATCTGACCTCCATATTAAAAACAAAACAAAACATACTAGATTTAGGGAAGTGACAGAGAAGCTGAATAAAATGGTAAACTCAACATTCTGAATATGCTGAAATAAAAACAGAGGTTCTAGGATTAGACAAAAGAAAGAAAACCAGCATAATATTTTTTTATTCCTAAATGCTTTGATAAATTGTGGTTTACATCATTCATTTCTGCCAGATATTGAGTTACAACCCTTTCCCCCATTTTTCCCTACCCTCTCACCCCATAATACCAGTCCCACAGGATATCCCCTCATCGAATCTGCTTTCTCTCATATCTTCTCCCATACCCCCCTCAACTGTACCAGTAGGGCAAGGTGATTCTCCATGCCACAATGCCTGTACAAATTATTTCCCAATTATATGCAAAATAGTATTAATAATAGTATTTATACATTTTATACATTTGATTTTAAAACTTTGAATTCCAGATTCATTACCCTCCTCTCTTTTCACCCACACTTACTGGGAAGATAAGCAGTTCAGTATATGTTGTGCATGTGTAGCTATGCAAAATATTACCATAGTGTATATATTGTAAAGGACTGACTATATTTCCCTCCCTCCTATCCCACCTCCCACTTGGTCTATTCCCTACTTTTATCCTGTCCCTTTTCATAAGTTTGTGCTTCCAACTTCCCTACCCCCCTTCCATCCCATCCTCCCTCCCATCATACCCCCTCTCATCCCCTTACCCCCTACTCATCTCTAGGGTGAGATATCCTATTTAGTATGTATGTCATTCTCTCCCTGAGCCAAATTCAATGAGAATAAGGTTTTACCTTTTTGCCTTCCTGTCCTTCCCCTCCCTTGTAACCATTGTCCCTTGCCTCTTCTTTATGAAATTGTCTACCACATTCTGTCTCTCTCCATCTCCTTTCATTATATTCTGGTCTCACCTCTTAATTTCACCATTTAAGTATAATCCTTAACATAATTAAAAATAGACCATGTACTAGGGCATAAAAACCTCACAATCCAGTACAGAAAGGCAGAGATATTAAATTCATCATTCTCAGATCATGATGCAATAAAAATCATATGCAATAAAGGGCCATGGAAAGATAGACTAAAAACTAATTGGAAATTAAACAATTTAATCCTAAAAAATTGGTGGGTCAAACAAGAAATTATAGAAACAATCAATAATTTCATTCAAGAGAATGATAATAATGAGACAACATACCAAAATTTGTGGGATGCACTAAAGGCAGTTCTCAGGGGAAGCTTTTTTTCCCTGAGCGCATACCTAATTAAAGCAGAGAGAAGGGAGGTCAATGAATTGGACATGCAATTGAAAAAGCTAGAAAAAGAACAAATTGAAAATACCCAATTTAGTACTAAATTAGAAATATTGAAAACTAAGGGAGAGATTAATAAAATTGAAATTAAGAAAACTATTGAATTAATAAATAAAACTAAGAGCTGGTTTTATGAAAAAAAATCAACAAAATTGATAGACCCTTAGTCAATATGATAAAAAAAAAGAAAGAAGAAAACCAAATTATGAGTATCGAAAATAAAAAGGGTGAATCTACCTCTAATGAAGAGGAAATAAAAAAAAATAATGAGGACTTATTTTTCCCAATTGTATGCACATAAATATGACAATCTTAGTGAAATGGATGAATATTTACAAAATCACAAGTTACCCAGATTAAATGAAGAGGAAGTGAAATACCTAAATAACCCCATCTCAGAAAAAAAATTCAAACAAGGCATCAATGAACTCCCTAGGAAAAAATCTCCAGGGCCAGATGGGTTCATTAGTGAATTCTAACTCATATTTAAAGAACAATTGATTCCAATACTTTACAAACTATATGGGAAAATTAGTGAAGAAGGAGTCCTACCAAATTCTTTCTATGACGCAAATATGGTACTGATTCCTAAATCAGGAAGAGGTAAAACAGAGAAAGAAAATTATAGACCAATTGCCCTCATGAATTTAGGCGCAAAAATTCTAAATAAAATATTAGCCAAAAGACTCCAACAACTTATCACAAAAATAATACACTCTGATCAGGTGGGATTCATTCCAGGAATGCAAGGATGGTTTAATATTAGGAAAACCATCAGTATAATTGAGCATATCAACAATAAAACTAGCAGAAAACACATGATCATCACAATAGATGCAGTAAAGGCTTTTGACAAAGTACAACATCCATTCCTGTTAAAAACACTAGAAAGTATAGGAATAAATGGAGCCTTCCTTAAAATAGTTGATAGCATCTATTTAAAACCATCAGCAAGTATTATATGCAATGGGGATAAACTAGACGTCTTTCCAATAAGATCAGGAGTGAAACAAGGGTGTCCACTATCACCTCTCTTATTCAATCTGGTACTAGAAACACTAGCAGTAGCAATTAGAGAAGAAAAATAAATCAAAGGAATCAAATTAGGCAAAGAAGTGACCAAGCTGTCACTCTTTGCAGATGATATGATGATATACTTAGAGAATCCTAGAGAATCAAGTAAAAAACTACTTGAGACAATAAATAAATTTGGCAAAGTTGCAGGATATAAAATAAACCCACATAAATCCTCAGCATTCCTGTATATCTCTAATAAAACTCAACAGCAAAAGATAGAAAGAGAAATCCCATTTAAAGTCACTGTAGACATTATAAAATATTTGGGAATCTACTTGCCAAAACAAACCCAGAATCTGTATGATCACAACTACAAAACACTTCTCACACAAATAAAATCAGATCTAAATAGTTGGAAAAATATCACTTGCTCATGGCTGGGTAGAGCTAATATAAGAAAAATGCCAATTTTACCCAAACTAAACTATATATTTAGTGCCATACCAATCAATTTACCAAAAAACTACTTTGTAGAGTTAGACAAAATAATTACAAAATTTGTTTGGAAAAACAAACGGTCTAGAATATCAAGGGAATTAATGAAAAGAAATGCTAGGGAAGGTGGGCTAGCTATGCCAGATCTTAATCTCTATTATACAGCAGTAGTCATCAAAACTGTTTGGTACTGGCAGAGGTGTAGAGGAGTGGATCAATGGAATAGATTAGGAGCAGGAGACCCAGCAGTCAATGAATATAGTAATCTATTGTTCTATAAACCCAAAGACCCCAGTTTTTGGGATAAGAATGCACTATTTGACAAAAACTGCTGGGAAAACTGGAATACAGTATGACGGAAACTGGACATAGACCATTATCTAACACCATATACCAAAATCCATTCTAAATGGGTGCATGATCTAGGTGTAAAGGATGATACTGTAAGCAATTTGGGAAAGCAAGGAATAGTTTACCTGACAGATTTGTGGAGAGGGGAAGACTTTAGGACCAAACAAGAATTAGAGAGCATTATAAAATGCTAAATGGATAATTTTGAATACATTAAATTAAAAATTTTCTGTACAAACAAAGCCAATGTAACCAAGATCAAAAGGGAGGTGGGAAATTGGGAAAGAATTTTTACAACTTGTGTCTCTGATAAAGGACTCATTTCTAAAATTTATAGAGAATTGAGACAAATCTATATGAATACAAGTCATTGCCCAATTGATAAATGGTCAAAGGACATGAACAAGTAATTTTGAGAGAAAAATTAAAGATATCTATAAACATATGAAGAAATGCTCTAAATCACTATTGATTAGAGAAATGCAAATCAGAACAACTCTGAGATACCACATCTATCCAGTCATATTGGCTAAGATGACAAAACAAGAAAGTGACAAATGCTCGAGAGGATGTGGACAAATATGAACACTAATACATTGCTGGTGGAGTTGTGAACTTATCCAACCATTCTGGAGAGCAATCTGGAATTATGCCCAAAGGATTATAAATAATTTTATACCCTTTGACCCAGCAATACCACTTCTAGGGTTATATCTCAAAGAGATAATAGAAGTGGGAGGAAGACCCATATGTACCAAAATATTTTTAGCAGCACTTTTTGTGGTTGCAAAGAACTGGAAATTAAAGGGGTGCCCATCAATTGGGGAATGGCTAAACAAGTTGTGGTATATGAATGTAATGGAATATTATTGTGCTATAAAAAACGAGGAGGTGATAGATTTCATAATTACCTGGAGAGACTTATACAAACTGATGCTGAGCGAGAAGAGTAGAATCAGAAGAAATTTATATACAATCACAGACATACCATATCTGTGATGTCCAACTATGACAGACTGGACTCTTTTGAGCAAATCAGTGATATAAGTCAATCCTGAAAGATTCAAGAAAGTGAGAAATGTGCCATCCAGAGATATAACTAGAAAGAATTGAGCCTGAATACTGATGGAAGCAAACCAAATGATATTGTTCTTTTCATTGTTTGGTTTTATTTCTTCCTTACCATCTTTCATCCCACCTAGTACAATACACCTTTGTAATTGGAATAATGTCTACTATGAATGCATTTGCAGACCCTATACTTTACTATATGTTGTCGTGAGGGGAGGGGAGAGGGAAGTAAAGGAAATTTGAAAATCAAGGAACTATGGAATTGAATCTTCTTAACTGAAACTAAACTAATAAATTAATTTAAAAAAAAGTATCATCCTTTCCTATTACATTCGACCTGTGACCTCTATCTATGTATACCTTTAACATATATACACGCATTCAGATTTCAATTTTCCTGGAGTATTTCTTGAGAGATGATTTAGAGGTTCTTTCTTTGATCATGGCTTTCAGGTAGTCTAATAATTTTTAAATTATCTCTCCTGGATCTATTTTCCAGGTCAGTGGTTTTTCCCGTGAGATATTTCATATTGCCTTCTGTTCTTTCATTTCTTTGGATCTGTTTAACAGCACTAGCTTCCCTTTGGTGCATTCTAAATTTGAAAGAAAGATTCTCCTCAGTGAGTCTTTGAGATTCTTTTTCCATCTGGAAAATTTGACTTTTTAAGGCATTCTTCTCCTCATTGCCTTTTTGAGCCTCTTTTGCCATTTGAGTTAATCTATTTTTAAGGTGTTATTTTCCTCAGTATGGCTGTTGACTCTCCTTTCATGATTTTCTTGCATCATTTTCATTTCTCTTCCCAATTTTTCCTTCACTTCTCATATTTGATTTTCAAAATCCTTCTTACCTTCCCCTATGGCCTTTAACCAATTCATATTTTCATTTGGGGCTTTTGGTGTAGGAGTTCTGACCTCCCAGTCTTCCTCCTGTTCCATGCTTTGATACTTTTTGCCTTGAAAATAGGAGTCTAATGGTGAATTTTTCTTTTTATTTTGTGTCCTTTGCCTAGGCATGTTGCCACTCAATTACTTTACTTTTGGGCTTTTAGTCACAGTAGGACTCTGCCACCAGCCAGGGGAGCTTTCTTCCCAAATGCTGGGGTTTCCCCAACTTCAGGAGGTATTAGTTGCATGCCATCTCTGAAGCCCCCACAATCTCTGGCAAGCTGGTCACACACCCCAAGACCTTCACCCCAGAGCACAATCCAGATCCAAGAAGTTTAAATCAAGAGTGATTATTTCCAAGACTGATTGCTGGGCCCCCCTATAGTTAGAAGGGAATGAACTGAAGCTTCTTCAAATGTCCTCGGGTATGCTGAAGCTTCTCAGTGCCTTCTCAACCCCAAAGAGAGGCCTATGTGCTTCTCCCAACTAATGAGTCCCAAATTCTATAGGGCACTAACGTTAACTTTTTCTGTGGCCTCTATGTATTGGTAATTATGGAAATGCCACAGCTGCTGGTATTCTGGAGTCCCTCTAGCCTGCTGTTGGTCCTGCCACCCTGGGGCTAAAATCTCTAACTCACTGAGTCCTGGGCTTGGCTCCAGAGCACTGTGCTAGCTGCTTCCTGCTGGGCTGCAGGACTGTCCTCAGCAGGAGGTTAGCTTTTCTGTGTCATTTTGTTGGTTCTGGAGCTCCAGAGGTAATTTAGAAACCCCCTATAACATAATTTTTAAGTGGTGTGGGCAGGAACTCTGTGGAAGTGATGTTTCTACTCAGCCATCTTGACTCTTGCCCCCCAGCATAATAAATATTGATTTGAAACTATTCATAATATAATATCTGAAGTTGTAGGGATAGATAGAAACTTTAACATTAAAAAAAACTTATTTACTTTTAACATATAGGCTGTTCTTGCCACTGCTTCCCATCTCTTGAACAAAAAATAAAATAAAAAAGTCATTATTATAAAAATGTATTGTCAAGCAAAAGAAATCCCTACATTGTCAATGCCCTAAATCTCTCTCTCGTTCTCTCTCTCTCTCTCTCTCTCTCTCTCTCTGAATGTTAAATTCTTGACCTATGTGGACAGAGTCAAAATGCTTATTGCTTATTTTATTAAAAAAAAAAAAAACAAAAACAATCAGATTTGATCTAATAGGAAAAAATGAGTAAAGGGAAATACAGAAAAATAAATTCAAAATACCCATTGGCCAGGATTAGCCTATTCCTAGAAATTTCCTGAGGTATGACACCACTGATACTGCAGCAACAATGGCTCTAAAATATAATGCATGCATGTTAGAAAACTCCAACAGAATTAAAAAAAAATTTGTTTTAATTATATTATATTTTTGTAATTTCTGCATCATACACCCTATAAATATAACACACCCTTAAGTTATACTTCACTTTTGTTCAAAAATAAAAATAAAGAAAAATCAACTAACAAAATGAGAATATCTGAAAATAGGTTCCAGATTCTATAACCTATAGTACCCCTTCTTTTTTTTAAAGGAAGATTGGACTTACAAATACTGGATTGGCATTTTTTATCTAATTTTAGTGGATATAAATAAAAAAATTAAAATAAAAATTTCAATCTTTAGATGAAAATTATAAGACAAAATTAGGTTTTCTTCCCCCTTTTGTAATACTTTTTTTTTCTCTTTCCCTTTGACCCCTTACCATTGAAAAGTTTGGGGGCATGGAGGAAAACCAATAACAAGAGCCTAGTAACAAACATATGAACTAGGCAAAACATATTCACTCATTGGCCACATACAAAATTGTATGCTTCATTCAGCTAGATAAGTATTTCACTTCTCTGTTGAAATGATGAATAGCATGCTCTTTCACCACTGGTCCTCTAGAATCATCATGAGTCTTTGTATTCCGTTTTGTTTATAAATCTATAATAATGTTCACCATTGAAGAAGCATTTATTAGGTGCTTTTGGTGGTCTACTATCTGCTAAACAATGGGAGTGTAAAGGCAGAAACAGGATTACTTTATTCAATGAGCTCATATTTTAATGAGCAAAAACATGAAAACAAATTATGTTCATATAAGATATACACAGAGTATGCAGTTGTTCTTCAGTCCTGTCTGATAATTTGTAACCCCATTTGGGGTTACCTTTTCAAAGATACTAGAGTGGTTTGCCTTATTTTTTTTGTCTCCATTTCATTTTACAGATGAGGAAACTGAAGCAAAAAAAAGGCAAGTGACTTACCCAGGGTCACACAGCCAACATATGTGGGAGGCCAGATTTGAACTCAGAAAGATGAGTTATCCTGACTCCACCCCCAACACTGTTATCTACTGTGCACCAAGATGGCCATATATAGAGTAGGTAGAATGCAACCTCTAAAGTAAAGGCCTGAGCATAGAGAGTGGGACACAGCATGGGGCTTACTGCTGGATAAGAAGAAAAGCAGAAAAAAACAAAGAACTGAGCAAAGGTGGCAAGGTACAGAATGAGATTCTGTTGAACTCTCCCAATATTTCCTTCAAAAAATAACACCTCAAATCAAATTTTGAAGCCACATGGCCAAAAAAGATCAGAGGGAGAAATTTATCGAAAGAAAACTGAGGAGCTATGCAGGAGAAGTCTTTAACACTAGTGGGCACAGGTCTTAAGCTTGCAGGAGCACCAGCTGAGAGCTTAGAGGTAGTTGGGATAGCAACAAAAGTAATAGCAGCAGGTTTAGATGTTCTCAGCAAAGAAATTAGAAAGAGTTTAAAAGTGACCCGTTACTGTCACTGGGAGTGGCTAGAGCTGATTGGTAATTCTATTGAACACAAGCAGATATATGTTCCAGTTCCACGGAGATGAGTGCTATACTTGAAGCTGCAGAAGAACAGGGACCCTTCCTGGATAAAGACCAGAGCAAAGACTGAGAGAACAGTAACCACACTTCTCCCATGATAAAGACATCTTAGAAGCACTGAAAACTTACAGACACCCCCACAAACACAACACTGCCTCATCCCTCTCCCCTCCTCTAGAATTAGTTCTGAAAATAGTTGCATGAAAAAGCCTGAGAAAAGCCCAACATTATCATAAAATTCAAAATCAACAAATAGACTGGAAAACTGAGTAAACAACAACAGCAATAAAATAACAATTAAAAGCTATTATAGTGCCAAGGAAAAACAAGAGAAAAACTTTTTACAAAGATAGCAATGTGAAAAAAGCTACAAGCAAAGCCTCAAAGAAAAATGTCACAAGGAGAGCAAGAATTTATGGAAGAGTTAAAGAATGATATAAGAATGGTAGAAGAGGGGAGACTAGGTGGCACATTGAATAAAGTACCACCCCTGAGTTCTAATCCAGCCTCAGACACATGACACACTTACTAGCAGTATCACCTTGGGCAAGTCACTTAACCCCAATTGCCCTACCTTCACCCATCCAAAAAGCAAAAAACAAAAATAAAAACATAAAAAATAATTTTAAAAAATGTTAGGAGAAAAATTAGGAGAACAAAATTATGAAAAGAAAGTTAAAAGCTTACAAAGGCCAAAAATACAAAAGAAATAACATTTTAAAAGATATAATTGTCTAATGATGAAAGAGTCACAAAAATTCACTGAAGAAAAGAACTTCCAACACAACAGAAATAGTCCAAATGGAAAAGGGGGAAAATTCACTGAAGAGTACTTTAAAAGCATAATTGAACAAAAGGAAAAAAGAGGTACAAAAGTTCATTGAAGAAAATAATTCCTTAAAAATTAGATTTTGTACAAATTTAGGCTAATGACTTTATGAGACTTCAAGAAAGAATAAAATGAAATCAAAAGAATGAAAAAATAGAAGAAAATGAAAAATTTCTCATGAGAAAAACAACTGACCCAGAAGATAGATCAAGGAGAAATAATTTAAGAATTATTGCACTATGTGAAAGCCATATTTTACACACACAGGTATGTCTATGTGCATACACACACACGTATGTGTATCTATATACACATGTGTGTATGTATTTATATGATCAATTGTGTGAAAGAATCTATCTTACCCAAGGAAAAGGGTGGGAAGGTGATTAAAGATATGGAGTGGGGAATGATAAAAGAAAGGTGGATTAGTGGAGTTAGTGGTCAAAAGAAAAACTAACTTTTAAGGAGGGCCAGGATATATTTGAAACAGAAAGACACATACAGAGTTAAAATAAAATGCTGGATAAGAAGCTATTATGTTTCAGCTGAAGTTAAAAAAAAAAAAGCAGGGGTAGTAGTCATGATTGGAGACAAAGCAAAAGCAAAAATAGACCTAATGAAAAGAGATAATCAAGAGACTACATTTTGCTAAATGGTAGTATAAATCATGAATTAATATCAAACATGTTTACAGCAAGTTTCTCTAATAAGGATCTCATTTCTCAAATATATAGGGAACTGAGTTAAATTTATGAAAATAAAGCCATTCCCCAATTGACAGTTTGTGAAAGTATAAGAGGCAGTTTTCAGAAGAAGAAATCAAAGCTGACAATAGTTATAAGAAAAAATGTTCTAAATCACCATTCATTAGAGAAAGGCAAATTGAAGCAACTCTGATATATTGCTTACACAGGTCAGAAATGACAAATGCTGGAAGGAATGAGATAAAATAAATACCTCCCCCAAAAAAACGGTTTGGAAAATATTTTGGGAATGGGCCAAAAGACTATAAGACTGTGCCTAGCCTTTGACCCAGCAATACCAGGTCTGTACCCCAAAGAGATTAAATAAAGTGGGAAAGACCTATACGTATACAAATTTTTATAGCATCTTTTTTTGTGGTGACAGAGAATTGAACAAATTGTGGCATAGGATTTTGATGAAATATTATTATGTTATAGAAATGACAAGCAGGGTATTTTCAGGGAGAATATATCACAATACTTATATGAATTGATGCAAAGTGAAGTACAAAGAACCAGAAGATCATTTTGTATAATAACAGACATTTTGTGATGATGTGATGATTAGCTGGAAGAGACTTGGCTACACAATCATAATAGAGTCAAATCCAAGACACTTTCAAAACACTCATGATGAAAAAAGTGCTATCCACTACCAGAGATAAAGAAGTGATAAACTCTGAGAGTAAATTGATGTCTATTTTTTCTCCTTATTTTTTCATTTTTTTATTATATTTAATATGAAAATGTTTTGAATGATTTCACATATATAATTAATTGATGTAATTTTGCTTGCCTTCTCAGTGAGTGAAGGAAGTGTGGGAAGAAGAAAATTTGGAACTTAAAATTTAAAAACAAAAAATTGTTTGAAATAAATGATTATATTTTTAAAATATTTTATTTCAACTTTACTTCCTTAATAAATACTTATTTCTTTACATTTTTTTTACAAAGAAAGAATAATAAATGATAGTTCTTTGGCAAAGTCAAACAAAATATAAGCCTAATTTATTAATAGCAATCATTTCAAGGTTTGCAAAGCACCCTCTACATATTATCTTTTTTTTTTTTTCGGTTTTGTGAAAAATACCATGATTCTCTTCGAGGTCTGGTCAATTTTCCAAAGAGTGATCATTGAGCTCTTGCTCTAGGAAATGAAAAACATAGTTTTCTTTGTCCTTGAAACACCTTGGGTCTCTAGATACAGATCTCTGCCACACCTTATCACCCTTATTATTTTTCTTCCTTCTTTGTCCATTGCCACCCCAGGAAGATGACCAGTTGCAACATCCATTCTTTCTTTCCCTTCTAATTTTTCTCCTATGCTACCCATAGCATAGGTAAAGATAACTAGTTTTTAAACCATGAAAATCTGAGTTCAATCTCAGATACATACTAGCAATGTGACTCTGCTAAGTCACCAAAATGATCTGTGCCTCAGTTTCCTCATATGTAAAATGAGAAGTTTGGACTTGTAGGCCTGTAATTTTCCTATTAATTCAAAATCTATAGTCCATGATCATAAAACCATGTCCCACTTCCAAAGAAGAAAACATGGGTCCCCGGAGAAAGTCAGCACCTGGCATGTCAGGGAAAGCATAATTGCAATGATAAGATATTTCGATTAACCTTAAATGTTATAAGTTTTTGTCACAAGGGGATAGGTTGTAATCAAACATATGGCTCCTAGATTAATTTCACAACGTATCACCATTTACATCAAGAATTTATGTTTTTTAGAATGATTTAAAGTAAAAGATATAAAAGGAAAAGCAAATAAAAATGGACACAGAAGTGGACAATGACACAGAATGGGAAAGAAGGGTGAACTCTAATTTGCTACTGCACAGTGTGTCCCTAAAGTTTGGACACAGGAAATATAATTAAGTATGCATATTTTCAAGAATGAAATGAAATGAAATTTTCAACAATATTTAATTAGCATAAATTTTAGCCATGATAATTTCATATAAAATAAAAACTTTCATTAGCTATTGGGGATTATTTTCCATATTAATGATATTAATTTAATTTAATTAATGAGTTTTCCTATGTGTCTCCTATGTCTTCCTATGACTTTCTGTGAAATTTCATTTATGCTTATTAAATAAAATGCTAAAAATTTCATTAATTTCATTTCTTTAAAATATATATGATGAGATTTCCTGTAAGTCCAGATTTTAGGGACACCCTTTAGACATTCTAGTTCTCACAAGGGAAATAAAAACAATACTAGAGGAAGAGTTAAGAGGAACAGTTAAGATCTCATACATATGAGAAAGGAAATTTAACAAAACAGAAGGTAAGAAATTAAAGATGAAGACTAAGTAAATGAACATTTCTTGCAAAATGGAATTCAGTTAAGTTGGGACAATTTGTATTTATTTAGAACTTATTGTGTCCATGCACTTGATAGTTATTGAGAATATAAACACAAGCATACAAAATGGCAGTCTATTGCCTCCATGAGTTTATATTCTAATGGGAGGAAGACAACATACAAAAGGTAGATGAAAAACAGGGAGTGGGAGTGAAGGGGGTGATCACCACTCAGGGCAAGAGAGAGATTGAGGAGGAGGTGTGCAGGCTCTCTGGCTCAGAGAATGTAACAACCCTCTTGACCACACTGCCCAATCACAAAGTATCTCCTGAAAAATAAGCCTCTCACCACCAGCTCCAGGTGCATTTAAGCCTATCAAAATGGCCTAGGGGCAGGGAATATCTTCCACAATACAGTCTTAGAAAGATGGCAACAACATAAATTTACATTCCCATTACAGTCCCATAGAAGTAATTTACTTTTTGCTTATAGCAAGCATGAAAAGAAGGTAAAAGTCATCTTTTTAAGTTGATGTAGCAGGGTAAGAGTGACTAACTTTGAAAAATGAGTAAGATTAAGCAACTAAATAGCCAAATACTTGGGGGTAATTAGGTGGTCAGGAAATATAAACTGGAAACTAGAACCCTGTCTGGACCATGAGAAGTGTTTATCAATCCTTTATGCTGCCCAAAACTAAAACAACACAACAGCAATGAGAAAACATGGTTTTTCTTTTAAAGTCCATCAATTTCTATACATTTTGCAATTATTTTGTCATTTACTTGTCAGGGCAAATGTTATATCAAATAGATTTTCTCCCTTAAGAAGTTACCTAAAAACATAGGTGAAAAAGGCCCTATAGGTTCAGGTTAGCAAACCAAAGTATGCAGATGCTAGACATTTGCTTTCAGACATGCCTTACATTTTTCCTTTTTTTTTCTGTTTATGAGAATGAGTTACAGATATATTAGAAATGTTTGTCATTTCTAAAATACCAATCTATGAAATTTAATTATGGTAATATTTTGTGTGAATAGATCTTTTGAATACTATTTTTTTCTTAACTCCACAACAGGTGAATTAGGAAAATTATGGCCAAAACATTAGTTCACACAAGACACAGTCACATTTATGGTGATTTGAACTATTCTATCCAAATGTCAAAAAAGTAAAATGAAAAACTATAAAGATGCATTATCTCTTAGAAAAGTAAGCAGTAGTAAGCTCTTTGAAATACTTAATTGGTATCCAAATAGAAGAAGAAGAAAAAATTATTGGAGGTTTCTGGCATTCTACCTAAAGATGGAATTTCTGCCAGGGACTTTCACATTTATGGATCAGAGATGAAACGTTCCAGAAAAAGATGATGTGCTATGCTGTGGAGAGTAAACATAAAGGGACTGCCCTGGAATGTATGAATCTGGTGAGAGTTTCAATAATGGATTAAACCTCAGTATAAAAGAAAATCCTTGTCTGGCATTGGCATTGCACCAAGAGAAGAAATACATACATACATATATATATATATATATATATATATATATATATGTGTGTGTGTGTGTGTGTGTATATATATATATATATATATATATATATATGACTGACTTGAAAAAGAGAAAGCTCAGGTTCACTGCCTAAAAATTTGCCTTATACTAAAACACTAGTAACAAAGGGAATTTGCCTTACTGGGAAGACGCCTTAGGACATTTATTTGCACAAATATTGCCTAGAAGTAACAGTAATAGCTACTGTCTATATATTAGTTAAACATTTTCAAAATGCTAACATATATTATCACTTTTTTGCTTACAACAATCCTATGAGCTATGAAGTAATATACCCATTTTACAAATAAGAAAACTTATGCTAGGAAATGTTAAGTCACTTGTTCAGGGCCCATGGCTACTAAGTATTTGAGGGTAGATTTAAACTCAGTCCTGACTCAGAGTAATAAACATTTTGTCTACTTATACTACCTCAGTATTTCAATAGGGAGGCCAAGCAAAGCAATAGCAATTCTAAACAGAGGAAACTTTTTTTGGATAAGTAGAAAGGAAAATTTCCATGTGAGATCTTTGGGATGATATGTTTATTAGTGGCGTTGATTTTATTTTATTTTATTTTATTTTATTTTATTTTATTTTATTTTATTTTATTTTATTTTATTTTATTTTATTTCTGAGACACAGTTTCGTTTATTTTGTCCAAGGTGTAAAACATCAACCAATCATAGCCTCAAACCCACTAATGGTATGCACTGAAACTTTGACCTGCTCAGTTTCCAATCATGGACAATTTATATTTCTTTAGGCAGCTTAATGGTTCCTCCACCCCCACTCAGGACTGGTGAATATAGTACCGAAAACCAATGCCATAACTCTATTCCAGTTTAGAGCTTCTGAGCTCAAATGATCCACCAGCCCCAGTCTCTCAGTTTCATACCTAAATATTCATTAGTTTTTGGTTTTAGATTTTTATTTTGTCTTGTTTCCTTCAGGAAGACACTTCTTCTGAGACAGTGTAATCTGGATCTTCACAAAATCAAGTATGCGGGGAGGCTAGGTGGCACAGTGAGTAAGAGCGCCGGCCTCGGAGTTGGGATGACCCGAGATCAAATCCGGCCCCAGAAAATGAGCACCCACACATAAATAATGACTAGCAGTGTAACCTTGAGCAAGTTACTTAACCCCAATTGCTTAAAAAAAAATCAAGTATGCAAATTTATAAGGGATATCAGAATTCATCTAATCCAAACATCTCACTTTGAGGAAAATAAAGACTAGAAAGGATGAGTGATTTCACACAAGTAAAGGTAGCTTAATTGTCAGTGGAATTTGAACGCAGATCCTTCATCTCAGGATCTAGTGCTTTTTGCACTGTACTATTCATTCTGCGTTTTAGTGGAAACTTGATGCTAGTCCACTAGATTCACAATATAAGAAATTGTGGTAGGTTTCTGAATATGGGCATGAGCCAAGAGAAATATAAAATCACCAAAAAAGTAAACTTGGGGCTTTGGTGACAAAGCATCTCTGACACAGAATTAAATAAAGTAACCTATACATGAATAAACTCAGGCAAAAAAAAAAAAAAAAAGAAAGAAAACATCTTAGAGTAACAGTCACTTTAATAAACCAAATGGTAAGCTGCATTTTTTCCATAATTCAAGCAGGGCTCAGGTGCTAACTTAGATGAGGACATTACAAATCTATTGGAATCAAAAAACTGAAAAATCCATAAAGCTGAATGCACATCTGCAAATTGGAAATATTGTTAAAAGTTTCATTCTGCATGGATGAGTCTAATAATAAGGAGTAATAGTAACCATTATAGTAGGGCAAAAGTATTCATTTATGAAAGTTGATGCAATCAAAACAATTTTTATATGCATTCAAAATGTTTTTTTCAAAGCTTTTCTGAAGGAAAAAATATTTGCAATAACTAAATAATATAGGCTTCTAGCACTATGACATAAATAAAATGTGAAGTGGTCAAAGCATGTGAACAATATTCAAAACAATTGTAAACTAGAGGTGACCATTTAAAATCATTAATAGTAATAGAAATACAGGTTTAAAGGCTTTTTATATTAAAATATTTTCTCCAAAAATAAAAAAAGATTAAATTTAGGGAATTTGATAGCTCAAAAATAATTTATTTTTTCCTCTTTAAATATAATTGTTGCAATTTCATGTGCAAGATATATTTAAGGGTAAAATACTCCTTATCCTAAACCAATCTTGTTGTTGAGCTGTTTTCAAAACACTTCGAATAGTGACTGGTACAAAGTAGATACCAAGAAATAGTTATTCTATACCTTCTTGTAATAAAGAAAAACAACTGACTATGATGCCTGAGACAAAGGTGCCTGTGATATTTTATTATTTTAAATTGAATTTTATGTCTATTTTTAGTTTACATCATTCATTTCCACAAGATTTTGAGTTACAAATTTTCTCCCCATCTTTCCCATACCCACCACCCCAAAACAGTGATTCCACTGTATACCCCCTCCCCTTAGTCTGCCCTCTCCTAAATCCTCCCCCATTCTGACTCTGACTTTCTGGTAGGACAAGATGGATCTCCATACCCTAGTGCCTATATATCTTATTTCCCATTTGCATGTAAAAATAATAATAATAACAATAATTTTTAAACATTTGATTTTAAAACTTTGAATTCCAGATTCTTTCCCTTCCTCCCTTGTCACCCACCCTTACTGGGAAGATAAGCAATTCAATATAGGTTGTATATGTGTACCTACACAAAACATTTCCATAGGGGATATATTGTGAAAAACTGTATTTCCCTCAATCCTATTCTGCCCCCACTTGTTCTATGTTCTGCTTTGACCCTGTCCCTTTTTAAAAGTGTGTGCTTCTAACTACCCTCTCCCCTCTAACCTGCCCACCCATTCATCCTCCCTCTTATACCCTTCCCACCTACTGTTCTATAAGGTGAGTACCCTATTTAGTGTGCGTGTCATTTCTTCCCTAAGCCAAATCCAATGAGAGTAAGGTTGACCCATTCCCTTTTGCCTTGTTGTTCTTCCCCTGCATTGTAACAGTTTCCCCTTGACTCTTCTATATGAGATAATTTACCCTATTCTGTCTCTCTCCATCTCTTCCAATTATATTCCTCTCTCACCTCTTAATTTCACTTTTAAATATTATCCCTTCCTGTTCAATTGATCCTGTGCCCACTGTCTATGTATACCTGTATATATATATATACACAAACCACATATGTATTCATACTCATATATACCCTCCTATATAGACATATATATATGCATATAAGTATATATATATATATATATTCCCTTCAACTATACTCATACTGAGAAAAGTTTCATAAGTTATAATTATTGTTTTTCCATGTAGTCATGTAAGTTCCTTATAATTCCTTCTCCCTGTTTACCTCCTCATGATTCTCTTGCTTCTTGTATTTGAAAAATCAAATTTTTCTATTCAACTCTTTGTTTTTTTTCAAGAATGCTTAAAAGTCCTCTATTTCGTTGAATGACCATATTTTCCCCTGTAGCGTTATACTCAGTTTTGCTGTTTAAATAATTCTTGGTTTTAATCCCAGCTCCTTTGACCTCCAGAATATTATATTCCAAACCCTTTTCAATCCATTAATGTAGAAGCTGCCAGATCCTCTGTTATCCTGATTGTGTTTCCACAATATTCGAATTGTTTCTTCTTGGTTGGCTGTGATTTTTTCTCCTTGATCTGGGAACACTGGAACCTGGCTATAATATTCCTAGGAGTTTTGTTTTGGGGATCTTTTTCAAGAGGTGATCAAATAAATACTTCTATTTTGCTTTCTGGTTCTAAAATACCAGGGCAATTTTCTAGGCAATTTTCCTTGAGAATTTTTTTTTTTTTTTTGCTTTTTGGAGGGCAATTGGGGTTAAGTAACTTGTCCAATGTCACACAGCTAGGTTTTTTTTTGTTTGTTTGTTTTTGTGCGTTAAGTGTCTGAAGCCGTATCCAAACTCAGGTCCTTCTGACTCCAGGGCCGACGCTCTACTCACTGCGCCACCTAGCCGCCCCAAGAATTTCTTGAAGAATGATTTCTAGTTTCTTTTTATGATCAGGCTTTCAGGTAGTCAAGTAATTTTAAAATGATCTCTCCTGGATCTATTTTTTCATTTCAGTGGTTTTTCCAGTGAGATATTTCACATTGCCTTCTATTTTTCTTTTGTTTGGATCTGTTTAATAATATCTTGATTTCTCATAATGTTATTAGCTTCCATTTGCTACAATCTAATTCTGAAAGAATTAATCTCTCCAGTAAGCTTTTGAGATTCTTTTTCCACCTGGCAAATTCAGCTTTTTAATGTATTCTTCTCCTCATTGGCTTTTTGGGCCTCTTCTTCTATTTTATTTAATCTATTTTTAAGGTGTTATGTTCTTCTTCGGGTTGTTGACTATCTTTTTATGATTTACTTTCGTCATTCTCATTTCTATTCCCAATTTTCCTTCCACTTCTCTTACTTGATTTTCAAAATCCTTCTTAAACTCCTCCATGGCCTGTAACTAATTCATAATTCTCTTGAAAGCTTTTGTTGCAGGAGTTCTGACTTTGTTATCTTGCTCCCATTCTACACTTTGAACGTCTTTTGTCCCAAAAAAGGAATCTAAAGTTGGATTGCTGTGCTTTCTTTGCTTCCTTTGCTTGCTCATGTTGCCACTCAATTACTTGACTTTTGAGCCCTTTGCCAGAGTAGAATTCTGCTTCTAGAGGGGTGAGCTTTGTCCCAAATCACTGGGATTTTCCCATCTGCTAGAGCTATTAGGAGGATGCCATCTCTATAGCCCCCACAGACTGGCTCATTGGTCACATATCTCTGTACCACAACACAAGACTGTGATCCAGATCTAGGCAGTATAAAGCAAGAGTAATTAACCACTGAAAGGTTGCTTGGCCCCTCCTATGATCTCTAGGCCAAGAGCTCTGAAGCAGACATGCTGAGGTGGCTGCAGGGCTGCCACACCTCTGCCATTTCTTGACCCAGATGGCAGGGGCCAGACCCACTCCTCTTTCCCTCCCCCCACTTTCAGCATAATTCTACACTGACTTTTTACTTTGTCTTTGTCATTTATGGGTTGATATTTCTTGAAACCGCCGCTCATATTTCTGGAAATCCCCAAGTCTGCCCTGAGGCTAAAACCTCAGGCATATGTGGGGCTGGGCTGACCTCCCAGTTTGCTGAGATGGACCTTTCCTGTCCACCTGCTTGGGTGCCTTCAGCAGGAGATTTGTTTCTCTCTGTCACTTTGCAGGTTCTATAACTCTAAAAGTTGTCTAGGGTCATCTTTCATAGATATTTGAGGTGGTCATGGGTGGAGTTCACAGAGTTTTCCTGCTTCTATGCCACCATCTTGGCCCCACTTCTGCCTGTGATATTTTATACAACACTGTGCCTAGTAGTCCCCTGCCTCTTTGCTATGAAAAATGAAAAGAGAGGTATTTCTCTTTACCTTTTCTGTAGGTCAACCATGATTTCTACAATTATTCAGAATTTATTTTTTTAAGAGCAATTGGGGTTAAGTAACTTGCTCAAGGTTACATGGCCAGTCATTATTTGTGTGTGGGTGCTCATTTTCTGAGGCCGGATTTGATCTCGGGTCATCCCAACTCCGAGGCCGGCGATCTTACTCACTGCGCCACCTAACCGCCCCTAAGAATTTAAATTTGTAAAATACATTTTTATTCAAGAAAGCAATCTACAATTACATAAAATGTGGTAAAAATATCCATAGTCTTTGACCTAGAAATTTCTCTGTAATTCAAGAATTAGAATACAGAAGTATGACAGTGGGTATTTGAAATCAATATAGATAGTAAAAGAGGTGATTTTTGACACCAAGGATGTTGAATTCACTTAGGTGGAAAAAGTTCATTGAAATAAATTAATATATAATACAACATAGATAATGTTAACTTGTAATTTTCAAAATCAATAGATAGTTATGGATATCTGTTTCTATCTTGATTTGACCAAATTGCTATAGACAACCTGGATAAAAACAGGTCAAAAAATAAGAACTTTATATATCAATTCACCAATATAGCACAGAAGTGGGATAGGATACTGAGAAGGAGTTTATAATCCATCCATCTGTTAAAGCTCCTTGTCAATATTAGAGAACCCATTAACTTCTTACTATACTTCAGTAATAATTTCATCCTTCAGAAGGTGGGAAATTATATTCTGGATTTATGAGAGGAAATATTTCCTGTGCCATAAATAGTAGAAATCCTAGGAGATTAAATAACATTGGGCCACACACAGATCCACTGAAGATCTCCTATCATATTATTATTGAACCAATAACAGATAAAAAAACTTTTAATCCTACTATCCAACCTATTCTTAATCCATGTAATTTTATATTCATCTACAATATATAACTCCATATTACCATCAAGAGGAGTCTGAGATACATGAACCATCTCTTCAATCATCCATCCCATTATTTTACCAGTAACTGAAGTCAACATAAAAGTAGTTTAGCCAATGAATATTAAATAGGTGTAAAGCTAAAGGTTCACTTGTTTTTGAATACTAAGTCTTTTGAAATATTCCACCATAAAAGAAAGCAGATACAAATGAAGCACAGCATAAGGTGATTGTCTCTTCTTCCTGCCTAATTGCCTATCCCCAGGCTTTAGCTAGCTGGTTCAACAGATAGAGCTCTGGGCCTGTGAAGTCAGGAAGACCTGATTTCAAAAACAGCCTGAGACACTTTCCAGCTGTATGACTCTGGGCAAATCCCTCAACCCTGTTTCCCTCAATTTCCTCATCAATAAAATGAGCCAAAGAGGGAAATGAGAAACTACATTAGAAACTTTGCAAAAAAAAAAAAAAAAGAACAAAAGGGGTCCCAGAGAGTCAGACAAGATGGAAAATATCTAAACAATAAAAGCTTAACCTGAAGTCTCAGAGGGGCTTTGAGAGATCTATACCTTTACACTTTAAAAAAAAAAAGGAAAGTCTTTGAGACAATATTTATAATCATGTAAAAGCCTCAAAGGATTGGGGAAAAGTGAGAGAAGAGTTACAGAAAATTAGTATAGACAAGGCTACATAATCTTATGTAGATTATGTATACATGATCTTATGAACAAATGAATAAATGTAGTGGGTCTATATCTATAGCTCTAGATCTATAATCTTTTGAACAAATAAGTAAGAGCAATGGATTGTATCATTGGTATATGTTGAGAAATAGTATTGCTGTTTAAAAATAAAATCTAGAAATATAAAAAATAAACATAACAGGAGAACAATGTACATAACATGATATACACCAAACCTATTTTGTTTACCTTTTTTGGAGAATTTGTTTTTAAAAACATATAACCATTATAGTTTTGCAACTGAAGAAGTACTTGAATCTTCTATCACATAGTGATAAATTAAGGTCTCTCAGGATTATCAGCGGAGATTTTTGTATAGAAAATTCATCTTCCTGAGTTTAAATCTGGACTCACACACTTCTGAGCTTCATGACCCTGGGCAATGCACTTAAGACTCTGACATGACTGAAGCAAGTGAACAACAAAAGTTGGGGGAAATAAAAGAGACATTAGGAAAAGTCTACTTTGGATCTCAATTAAATAATTGGCTTCTTAAATCTTGCTAAAACTGAAGTCATATTTATCAATTCTGTATTCTTGTATAGATTACATATCTTACGCTATAGTTTGATAACAGGAAAATTATCAAACTGTCAAAAGTGGGGTATTTAAAAGGTTAACTTTCTTTGTGCATAATTCACATCATGAATGTATCACCTATATGGTCAATATTCTAGTTATAAACAAGATGGCTTTTTTACTCATATATTGGTTAATGATATTACTTTATATAGTATTTATACAAAATATCTTTTTTATTGTTTGGTGACATCTAAGAGTATTGAAAGAACTTGAATGGATTAGTAAGGAAATTATCAAGTTTTTCATTTTAGCAAAATTTGCCTCAAGGCTAAGTTTGAATTAAGAAAAAAAATGCAATCAAAAGCTATTTTAAGCCAAATATACTTAAGAATTTATTCAAAAATAAGACAACTGTTGTAGTACAAATGAGAATTTGTCTTAAAAAATAAACACTGTACTTTTTTTTTTATCAGGGAGAATTCTCCTGGTATTTTATATTTTCTAAATTTAATACATTAAAAATCAAATTTTGTTAGTTTACTTGTTCATTCAGAATCAACAGGAGAAAATAATAAAGTCAATTATTATTTTAATTATTTGAAAAAAATTATGAATAGATCAGTGATCCTTAAAACTAACCCAAAATTGAAAGAAAATGATGATGTTATCCCATCTTTAAAGTTCTTGTTATTATGCAAGAATAATTAGTTTTTAACATATAGTAACTGTAGCCTTGATGTGTCACATGGGCTTGATGGTTTAATTCCAAATACCCTAAAGATCTAAAGACTAATCCTGGCAGGAAAGGCTAGCAAATACATTATAAGACTTAGGAGGAAGAATATAGAAATAGCTATTGGATGAAAAACTAAGGCTAAATATTCCAGTGCCCAAGTCAAATATCTTGATTATGTTCCCCTTTTAAGTTAAAAGGGAAAGTTATTGAGTAGGACTCACTCTATCCTGTACCCTTCTCTTGCAGTGCAACAATATGCTTCTTGGTATTTGAGGATATCCTAATCTATTAACCTGTTTCAATATAATTGAGGGCAGGGGTGGAATCACTTTTAATTTGGTATCTCTAGTAATTAGAATATTAAAATTGTATTTATCTCTGCCTTTATCTACCTCTATCTGCCTCTATCTATGTCATCTATATATAATCTCTAACTATTTATATCTATAATTCAATTCAATAAACATTTATTAAGGTCCTACTGTGTGCCAGGCATTGTGCTAAGTACTAGGGACACAATAAAGGGCAGAGGCAATTCCCTGCCTTACTGGAGCTTACAATCTAATAATCAAGACAACATACAAACTGATAAATACAAAGCAAGCTATATATAAGATAAATAGTAAGTAAATAACAAAGAGAAAGCATTCGAATTAAGAAAGTTTGGGGAAGGTCTTTTGTAAGAGGTAAGATTTTGGCTGATACTTAAAGGAGTCAGAGAGGTCATTTGTCATAATGGAGCAAAGAAAGTATTAAGGCATAGTTGAATTTTGGAGAGAATGCTGGAGCCACGAGATGGAGGGGCTTATTCAAGGTAGAGCCAGGATAACATTGTCAATGGAGAGAAGTATCTGTGTTGGAGAGTAAGGTATAAGAATACCGGAGAGATAGGAGAGGGCTAGGCTATGAAGATCTTTGAATGCCAAACAGAGCATTCTGTATTTGTTCCCAGAGGCAATGAAAAACCACTTCAATTTAACGAGGTGGGGAAAGAGTGAAATAATCAAACTTTATGAGTATCAAAAATGAAAAGGGAGAATCTACCTCCAATGAAGAGGAAATCAAAACAATAATTAGGAATTATTTTTTCAATTGTATGCACATAAATATGACAATCAGTAAAATGGATGAATATTTACAAAAATACAAGTTGCCCAGATTAACTGCAAAGGAAGCGAATTACTTAAATAACCCCATCTCAGAAAAAGAAATCAAACAAGCCATCAGTGAACTCCTTAGGAAAAAATCCCCAGGGCCAGATGGGTTTACTAGTGAATTCTATCAAACATTTAAAAAACAATTGATTCCAATACTCTACAAACTATTTGGGAAAATTAGTGAAGAAGGAGGCCTACAAAATTCTTTCTATGACACAAATATGGTACTGATTCCTAAATCAGGAAGAGATAAAACAGAGAAAGAAACTTATAGGCCAATTTCCCTCATGAATTTAGATGCAAAAAAGTTAAATAAAATATTAGCTAAAAGACTGCAACAACTTATCACAAGAATAATGCACTCTGATCAGGTAGGATTTATTCCAGGAATGCAAGGATGGTTTAATATTAAGAAAACCATAAGTATAATTGATCATATCAACAATAAAACTAGCAGAAACCACATGATTATCTTAATAGATGCAGAAAAGGCTTTTGACAAAATACAACATCCATTCCTATTAAAAACACTAGGAAGTCTAGGAATAAATGGAGCCTTCCTTAAAATAGTTGATAGCATCTATTTAAAACCATCAGCAAGTATTATATGCAATGGGGATAAACTAGACGTCTTTCCAATAAGATCAGGAGTGAAACAAGGGTGTCCACTATCACCTCTCTTATTCAATCTGGTACTAGAAACACTAGCAGTAGCAATTAGAGAAGAAAAATAAATCAAAGGAATCATATTAGGCAAAGAGACCAAGCTATCACTCTTTGAAGCTGATATGATGATATACCTAGAGAATCCTAGAGAATCAAGTAAAAAACTACTTGAGACAATAAATACATTTGGCAAAGTTGCAGCATATAAAATAAATACACATAAATCCTTGGTATTCCTGTATATTTCTAATGAAATCCAACAGCAAGAGATGGAAAGAGAAATCTCATTTAAAGTCACTATAGACATTATAAAATATCTGGGAATCAACCTGACAAAACAAATCCAGGACCTATATGATCACAACTACAAAACACTTTTCGTACAAATAAAATCAGATCTAACTAATTGGAAAAATATCAATTGCTCGTGTCTGGGTCGAGATAATATAATAAAAATGCCAATTTTACCCAAACTAAACTATATATTTAGTGCCATACCAATCAATTTACCAAAAAACTACTTTATAGAGTTAGACAAAATAGTAACAAAATTTATTTGGAAAAAAAAATGGTCTAGAATATCAAGGGAATTTATGAAGAGAAATGCTAGGGAAGGTGTATTAGCTATACTAGATTTTAATCTGTATTATACAGCAGCAATCATCAAAAGTGCTTGGTACTGGCAGAGTAGATTAGTGGATAAATGGAATAGATTGAGTGCATGAGATCCAGCAGTTAATGGGTAATCTATTGTTTTATAAACCCAAAGACCCCAGTTTTTGGGATAAGAATGCACTATTGGACAAAAACTGCTGGGAAAACTGGAATATAGTATGGCAGAAACCTGGCATAGACCAATATCCAACAGTATACACCAAAATCAAGTCTAAATGGGTGTATGATCTAGGTATAAAGGATGATACTGTAAGCAATCTGGGAAAGCAAGGAGTAGTTTACCTGTCAGATTTGTGGAGAGGGAAAGACTTTAGGACCAAACGGGAACGAGAGAGCATTACAAAATACAAAATGGATAATTTTGATTGCATTAAATTGACAAGATTCTGTACAAACAAAACTAATATAACCAAGATCAAGAGGGAGGTGGGAAATTGGGAAAGATTTTTTACAACTTTTGTCTCTGATAAAGGACTCATTTCTAAAATATACAGAGAATTGAGTCAAATCTATAGGGATACAAGTCATTCCCCAATTGATAAATGGTCAAAGGATATGAACAGGAAGTTTTCAGAGAAAGAAATTAAAGATATCTATAAGCATATGAAGAAACGCTCTAAATCACTATTGATTAGAGAAATGCAAATCAAAACAATTATGAGGTACCACATCTCTCCAGTCAGATTGGCTAAGATGACAAACCAGGAAAATGACAAATGCTGGAGAGGATGTGGGCAAAATGGAATACTAATGCATTGCTGGTGGAGTTGTGAAGTTATTCAACTATTCTGGAGAGCAATCTGGAATTATGACCAAAGGGATATGAATAATTTCATATCCTTTGACCCAGCAATATCCCAAAGAGATCATAGAAGTGGGAGGAAGACCCATATGTACAAAAATATTTATAGTAGCTCTTTTCGTGGTTGCAAAGAATTGGAAATGAAAGGGTTGCCCATCAATTGGGGAATGGCTAAATAAGTTGTGGTATATGCATGTAATGGAATACTATTGTGCTGTAAGAATCGAGGAGGAGACAGTTTTCATATTTACCTGGAGAGGCTTATACAAACTGATGCTGAGTGAGAAGAGTAGAACCAGGAGAAATTTGTATACAGTCAGAGAGGCAACATATGTGTGATGACCAACTATTACAGACTGGACTCTACTCAGCAATGTAGTAATATAAGTCAATCCCAAAAGACTCATGAAGGAGAGAGATGACTACATCCAGAGAAATAACTAGAAAGAATTGCATCTGAATCCTGATGGAAGCAAACTAATTGATCTTTTTATTTTCATTGTTTGTTTCTATTTCCTCTTTACCATTTTTCATCCCATCTAGTACAATATGCCTTTTTAACCTGACTAATGTCTAATGTGAAAATATTTGCAGATCCTATACTGGACTATATGCCATTGTGGGAGGTGGGGGGAGGGAGGGTAGAGAAATTTGAAACTCAAGGAACTATGGAATTGAATCTTGTAAATTAAAATAAACAAATAAATAAATAATTATATGCTGATTCTAAAAAAATGAAATCACTTTAGTTCCTGAATAGAGAATGTATTATAATGGGGAGATATTTCATGCAGCTAGATCCACCAGCAGAATATTGCAATAATCAAGTTTTGACATGATGAACACCTGTACTAGAGGGGTGATAATGACAAAAGAGGAAAAGGGCATATTCAGGATATGTTGCAAAGGTGAAAGTGCAGATCTTAGCAACAGTTTTCAGAGTTAGAGAGACTAAGGAATTCAGGATTACAACTAGATTGTGATCTTCCTAGGAGAATGGTGTTACCTTCTATAGTAATGTGAAACATAAGAGGAGAAAGGTTAGGGGGAAATATAATGAGTTTTGTTTAAATATATAAAATTTAAGACACCTACTAGATATCTAGTTTGAAATGTCTGAAAGGCAATTGGAGATGTGAGATTTTAAATCATCGGAGACTAGAGGAGGAAAAGTAGATCTGATAATCATCAATATAAATATGGTAATTAATTCCATGAGAGATGATCATATCATCAAGCTAAATAATATAGGAGAGGAAAAAGGAACTCAAGTCAGAATACTTAGGGATATCTAGAGTTAAAAAGCATGATCTGGAGGAGGATCCAGCAAAGAAGGCAGAATGCATGGTCAGTTAAGTAGAAGAAAAGACAAAAGAGAGTAGTGTCCTGAAATCCTAGAGATTTCAGGAGAGTATCAACGAGGGGGGTGGTGAACAGTGTCAAAAACTGCTTAGAGTTCAAGGAGAATGAGCATTGATAAAAGACGATTAGATTTGGTAATTTGGAGATAATTTTTTTAAACAAATGCTTTATTAACTTCTGTTTTACATCATTCATTTCTGCCAGATTTTGATTTACAATCCTTTCCGCCCCATTATTCCCCTACCCAACCACCCAGAATAGTAGTCCCACAAGATATCGCTTCCTCCAATCTGCTCTCTCCCATACCTTCTCCCATACCCCCATCGACTTTTCCATTAGAGGAAGGTGATTCTTTGTGTCCCAATGCCTGCACATCTTATCTCCCTATTACAAGCAAAAGAGTATTAATAATAGTATTTTTATATATTTGAAACATTTAATGTTACGACCTCAAACTTCAGATCCATTTCCTTCCTGCCTTGTCACCCATTCCCTCTTGGGAGAAAAGTAATTCAGTATAAGTTGTACATGTCTAGCTATGCAAAACATTATCATAGTAGATATATTGTACAAGGCTGCTTATAATTCCCTCCCACTCATCCCACCCACCACCTGGTCCATTCCCTACATGATCCTGTCCCTCTTCTATAGTGGGTACTTCCAACCTCCCCTCACCCCAAGGATGCCCTCCCATCCATCATCCCTCCTCTCATCCCCCTTCCCCCTATTCTGCTGCAGGTTGAGATATCCCATTTAGTATATATGTCATTATCTCGCTGAACAAAATTCAATGGGAATGTGGTTTTGCCTTTTTAGCCTTCCTTATTCTCCCCCTCCTTTGCAACCACTTCCCCTTGCTTCTTCTACATGGGATAGTTTACCCTACCCTGTCTCTCCCCATCTCCTCTTGCCACTTTCCTCTCTCACTTCATAATTTCATCCCTTGAGTATTCTCCCTTCCCAACAAATTCAACCTATGCCCTCTTTCCATATATAACTGTAACCATATACACACACATTCACATATGTATCCATATGACCACACCCCCTTCTTCCATTATTTTCATAGTGAGAAAGATATCATCAGTCACCGTTATTGCTTTTCCATATAGGAATGTAAATAGTTCAACTTTGATAAGTTCCTTTTGATTTCTTTTCCCAGATTGCCTTCTCAGGCATCTCTTCCTTCTTGTGTCTGGATGTCAAATTTTCTATTCAATTCTGGTTTTTTCCTTGAGAATGTTTGAAAGTCCGCTATTCCACTGAATGACCATATTTTCCCCTGAAACAAAACACTCAGTTTTGCTGCGTAGGTGACCCTCGGGTTCATTCTCAGTTCTTTTGCCCTCTGGAATATCATATTCCATGCCCTACGATGCCTCAGTCTAGAAGCTGCCAGGTCCTGGGCTATTCTGATTGTGTTACCACAATATTGAAATTTTTTCTTCCTGGCTGCTTGTAGTATTTTCTCCTTGATCTGGGGATTCTGGAACCTTGCTATAATATTTATGGGAGTTTTCTTTTTGGGATCTTTTTTCAGGAGGTGATTGGTGGATTCTTTCAACCTCTATTTTTCCCTCTGGATCTAAAACATCAGGGCAGTTTTCCTTGAGAATTTCTTGAAGGGTGATTTCTAGGTTCTTTCTTTGATCATGGCTTTCAGGTAGTCCAATAATTTTTAAATTGTCTCTCCTGGATCTTTTTTCCAGCTCAGTGGTTTTTCCCATGAGATATTTCACATTGCCTTCTAATCTTTCATTTGTTTGGATCTGCTTAACAGCATCTTGATTTCTCATAATGTCATTAGCTTCCGTTTGCTCCATTGAAGGAATGAATCTCCTCAGTGAACTTCTGAGATTCTTTTTCCATCTGGCAAATTCGACTTTTTAAGGCATTCTTCTCCTCATCACCCTTTTGAGCCTCCTTTGCCATTTGAGTTAGTCTATTTTTTAAGGTGTTGTTTTCCTCAGTCAGGCTGTTGACCCTCATTTCATACTTTTCCTGCATCCTTCTCATTTCTCTTTCTAATTTTTCCTCCACTTCTCTTATTTGATTTTTAAAGTCCTTCTTAAGGTCCTCTATGGCCTGCAACCCGCTCATGGTTTCCCCTGGGGCTTTTGGAGCAGGACTTCTGACCTCACAGTCCTTTTCCCGCTCTATGCCCCCAAAATAGGAGTCTAGGGTTGCATTTTTCTGTTTCCTTTGCCTTGGCATGTTGCCACTTAATTACTTGACTTTTGGGCTTGTTGCCACACTATGACTTTAAGGCCAGATAGAGGAATTTTCGTCCCGAACACGTGGGGGTGCAACTTCCATTTCTGCCAAGCTGTAAACCCATCCATGACTTCCACCCTAGATCACAATCCAGATCCAGGGAGGATAAAGCAAGAGCCATTACCCCCCAAGACTGATCCCTGGATCTTTCTACAATTTGCAGGCTGGGAGCTGGAGCTGCATCTGAAAACTACAAAATGGCATGTCTCCTCAGTGGCTTCTAGCCCCCAGGGGAGGGAGCCGACGCATTCCCCAAATACCAGTCCCAAAGTCCATAGGACACTAACCTCTTACTTTATCCTAGGCATGTCTATGTTGATAATTCTGGAGTCGCCACAGCTCCTGGTGTTCTGGGGTTCCTCCAGCCGGCTGCTGGCCCTGCCACCCTGGGGCTCGGCTTGGCTCCTGGGTTCTGCACGCTGCTTGCTGCCAGGTCCCAGACCGCTGCGCTGGTCCTTCTTGCAGGGCTGCTGGGCTGTCCTCAGTTGGAGGTTAGCTTCTCTGTCTTGTTCTGTGGGTGGTGAGGCTCCAGAAGTTGTTCAGAATCCCCTTTTACATAGTTTTGGGGGAATCTGGGGGCAGAGTGGCTTGGACAAGCTGTTTCTACTCCGCCATCTTGGCTCTGCCCCCCAATTTGGAGATAATTAATATTTTAGAGAGAACAATTTCAGTGTAATGATAAGGCCAGAAGTCAGATTTT
The DNA here is from genome assembly GCA_011680675.1 of Gymnobelideus leadbeateri. Lineage (NCBI taxonomy): Eukaryota > Metazoa > Chordata > Mammalia > Diprotodontia > Petauridae > Gymnobelideus > Gymnobelideus leadbeateri. The sequence goes on from WOXC01001374.1 coordinate 200,328, forward strand.
GAGGGATTAGGAAGGGAGGAGAGAGAGGAAAGAAGAGAAACTAGAATGACCTCTTATAGATGGCCTTTTCAACGAGTTTAGCTACAAAGACCAAGAGAAATTGGATCAAGTGAGAGTTGCTTTATTTTGTTTTGTTTTAGATAGGAGAGACATAGTGATGTTTATAGGCAATAGGCCATGAGCCAATAGAGAAAGTGAAAATGAAAATAAATGAGAGAGTGGGGATGACAGAGGTAACAATCTGTTGGAGGATACCTAATATAATTGTATCACTTGAACAAGTAAAAGATTTGGCCTTGATATGGAGCAAGGCCACTTTATTATATGAAACAGAAGTAAAGAGGAGAAAGTGACAGAAGTTATGTGAGAGATCAGAGATGAGGAAGAGGGAAAAAAGTTTTCATGGTGGATGGCCTCAAATATTCCTGTACAATAGGAGGCAAAATTCTCAGGTGATAGAGTTGGGGAAGAAGGAAACATATGAGGTTTAAGGAAGGATGAAAAGATTTGGATGAGCTGTTATGGAGAGGGGGATAGTGGGAAGTATAATTGCTTTGCCTATTAGTAGTGAAGGCCCAGTTGAGGTTACACAACATACTTTTGCAATGGATCCAGTCAGAATGTTTCCACGATTTTCTCTACCTTTATTTACCATTATGTGTATAAGAATAAATGTGACAAATGACGGGAATGATATAAGGCTGAGGCTTGACTGGGAATACATGAAAATATGATAAGAATGAAAGGGGATCAAGAAAAAAGGACAGTTTAGAGTTTAATTGCTTTGTCAAGGAGCAGATGGGAGGGGTCAATGGATTGAAGATCATAGTGAGGATGAAAAATAGGGAAGATTATGGAAGGGAAAGTGGAGGTAGAGGGGAAAAGTCAATAGATTATTGTCAGATAAGTGGATTTCATAGTTCTTGAAGAGAGAGGCAACAAATTTGTTGGCTTAGGACAAGGTGGAGGATATGATCATCTTGTGTGTGGCTAAGACATAATGGAGAATTTGCTCTTCAGAGGGTAGCAGTTTGAGTAATTAAATGGTTAGGGTATTTGGGAAGGAATCAATATGTATGTTGAAGTTCCCTAGTTTGAGAGGAGTTGGGGGACTTATTGAGAAATGAAGAAGAGCAATTTGGGTGTCTGCAGATAACAGATACCAATATTTTTATTGAGTGGCAGATATCAATAGCATTAACCTCAAAGGAAAAAAAAATGACTACTAAGTATAAGAGGAAGGGGAAGAAAATAGTTGTAGCCACAAGGAGCAAGGAATATTTTAATTCAGTTACCTTGACCAGTAAGTCAAGTAGAATGAGTGAAGATACAGTCAGCACAAGGAAAATAGCCAGGGTTGCAGTATCATCAGAGCAAATCCAGGTTTCATTAAGAGCTAGAAGATGGAAGGAGTGGGACATGGATAGATGTAAGATGAAGGGAAATTTGTTGCCTGTGGAAGAGTCATTTCAGAGGGCACAGTGGAGTTAGAAGGAAATTCTGAGGTGGGAGAATCGAGGGGAATGGCAATGAGAAAGAGTGTGGCAAGGGGTACTGAATGGGCTTAGATATTGATCTACAGGAGTCTGAGGCACAATCTTAGATAGTCTCCTTTGAACAATCAAGCTGTTTAAATATCCTTTCTAAAATTTATATTTTTCATAACTTAAAAAAATATTCTACTTGTGATCTGACTTAGAAAAAATACAGGAGAATTATAACTTCCCTAACTCTGAACTATAAAAGTAATATTTATGTTTTTTTGCTTGTTTATTTTCTTATACAATCTTATCTATTTAGGGCTCCACTATCTTTCCTGTTTATTTTTTTTCAATTGCTTTATTAACATGTGGTTTACATCATTCATTTCCACCAGATTATGAGTTACAAATTTTCTCCCCATTTTTCCCATACCCAACAACACAAAATAGTGGTCCCACAAGATATCCCCTCCTCCAGTCTGCTCTTTCCTATATTCCTATATCTTTTCCCTTACTCCCTTTGACTTTTCCAGTAGAGCATGGTGGATCACTATGCCCCAGTGCCTGTATATCTTATTACCCAATTTCATGTAAAATAGTGTTAATAATAGTATACACACACACACACACACACGTGTATATATATATACATACATACATACATGTGTAAAAGTATGTATGTATGTATGTATGTAGATTAAGTATTATATATATATATATATAATATACATTAAACATTTGATTTTAAAACTTTGAATTCTAGATTCATTTCCTTCCTCTCTTGTCAACCACCTTACTGAGAATATAAGCAATTCAATATAGGTTGTAAATGTGTAGCTATTCAAAACATTTCCACAGTAGATATATTGTAAAAGACTGACTGTATTTCCCTCCCTCCTATCCCATCTTCCACTTGTTCTATTATCTGATTTTATCCTGTCCCTTTTCAAAAGTGGGGGCTTCCAACTTCCCACTGCCTCAGCCTGAACTCCCTTCCATCATCGCCCCTCTCATATGCTTCCCCCTACTCTCCTATTTAGTGTGTATGTCATTCTCTCCCTAAGCCAAATTCAATGAGAATAAGGTGGACCCATTCCCTTTTGCCTTCCTGTTCTTCCCCTCCACTGTAACCATTTTTCCTTGCCTCTTCTATATGAAATAGTTTACCCCATTCTGTCTCTCCCCATCTCCTTTTATTATATTCCCCTCTCACCTATTAATTTCACCTTTTAAATAACCCTTCCTATTCAATTGGTCCTGTGCCCTCTATCATGTATACCTGTAAACATATATGCAAACATTCACATATGTATTCATATGCCCATATATTACATGTAGGAATGTAAATAGTTCAACTTTGATAAGTTCCTTATGATTTCTTTTCACTGTTTACCTTCTCAAGTTTCTCTTGCTTCTTGTATCTGAATGTCAAATTTTCCATTCAACTCTGTTTTTTTCATCAAGAATATTTGAAAGTCCTCTATTCCAATGAATGATCATATTTTCCTTGAAACATGATACTCAGTTTTGCTGGGTAGGTAATTCTTGATTTTAATCCCAGCTCCTTTGACCTCCACAATATCATATTCCAAGCCCTTCTATCCCGCAAAGTAGAAGCTGACAGGTCTTATGTTATCCTGATTGTGTTTCCACAATATTCTAATTGTTTTTTTTTTTTTTTTCCTGGCTACTTGTAATATTCTCTCCTTGGTCTGGGAACTTCAGAACTTTTCTATAATTTTACCTAGAAGTTTTTTTTGGGGGGGTGATCTTTTTCAGGAGGTGATCATTGCATCCTTTCAACCTCTATTTTGCCTTCTGGATCTAGAAAATAAGGGCAATTTTCCTTAAGAATTTCTTGAGGGATGATTTCTAGGTTCTTTCTTTGATCATGTCTTTCAGGTAGTCCAATAATTTTTAAATTATCTCTCCTTGATCTATTTCCAGGTCAGTGTTTTTTTTTTTTTTCAAACAGATATTTCACATTGCCTTCTATGCTTTCATTTGTTTGGATCTGTTGTACAGCATCTTGATTTCTCATAAAGTCACTAGCTTTCATTTGCTCCAGTCTAACTCTGAAGGAATGATTCTCCTCAGTGAGCTTTTGAGATTCTTTTTCCATCTGGCAAATTTGGCCTTTTAAGGCCTTCTTCTCCTCATTGCCTTTTTAAGCCTCTTTTGATATTTGAGTTAGCCTATTTTTAAGGTGTTATTTTCCTCAGTCAGACTGTTGACTCTCATTTCATAATTTTCTTGCATCGTTCTCATTTCTCTTCTCAATTTTTCTTCCAAGTCTCTTATTTGCTTCTTAAGGTCCTCTATGGCCTGTAACCAGCTCGTATTTTTCTTTGAAGTTTTTTGGTGCAGGAGTTCTGACTTCATTGTCTTTCTCTTGTTCCATGCTTTGATCCTTTTTGTCACCAAAATAGGAGTGTAAATTTGTGTTGCTCTGTTTGCTTCCTTTGCCTGCTCAAGTTGTCAATCAATCCCTTGACCCCTGGGCTATTTGTCATTGTAAGACTCTGCCACCAGACAGGGAAGGTTCATCCCAAATACTGGGGTTTTCTCAGCTGATGAAGGTATTAGTTGCGTGACCTCTCTGAAGGCTCCACATGTTCTGGCAAGCTGGTTACACAGACCAAGACCTCCACCCTAGACTGCAATCTAGCTCCAAGCATGTTAAATCAAGAGGTATTACCCCTCAGATTTGTTGCTTGGTCCCCCTACACTCTGCAGGCCAGGAGCTGAAGCTGCCACATGGGAGTGGCTGAAGAGCTGTGGGGTCTCAGTGGCTTCTCGCCCCGGGGGCAAAGGCTGACCACACACCCAACTACTGTATCCCAAAGTACACACTGCCCTGACCTCTCATTTTGTCCTTCACATCTATGTGTTGATAATTCTGGAAACAGCCACACCTGTTGGTGATCTGAAGTCCCTCCAGGCTGTGGTTGGTCAGGCCTGCCCTAGAACTAAAACCTCAAGCATGGCTGGCTTGGCTCCCAGAGGCTTTGCTGGCTGATTCCTGCTGGCCTGCCTGCTGATGGGTCTTACTGCCTTAAGTGTTTCTCCATTCAAATTCATCCTCCATTCATCCAACAAAATGATTTTCCCATAATGCTCTTTCACCTCACTAATCAATAAACTTCCAATGGTTCCCTATTACTGCCAAGATTCAATTTAAAAATTCCTTCATATTCCAACTGTCCTTTTCTTCACATGTATATGTGCACACACACACACACACACACACACACACACACACACACACACACACACACATTTCCAGTCTTCTTACATTTTATTTCCCATCATGTATTCTTTGATTCAGTGACACTGGATTCATTATTTCTCAATAAACAAGACACTCCATCTCTCAGCTCTGGACATTTTCACTGATTGTCCCAATGCCTATAATGCTGTCTCTCTTCATTTCTACCTCCTAGCTTCCCTGGTTTTCTTCAAGTCCCAAATAAATCTCATCTTCATTGGGAATCCTTTCCCAATTGTTCATAATTTTATTGCTTCCCTCTATCAATGAATTCCTATATTTCCTGTTTATAGCTTGCTTATATACATTTGCTCATTTTATCCCCAATTTAGTAGTTCATTCCTTTTGTCTTTTTGTATTCCCAGTACTTCAAAAAGTTCCCATAATATTTTTGGTGCTTAATAAATGTTTATTGACCACCCAAGATGTCACATTTAACTTTACTGCATTTTTTATATTTAATCTGAAAATATCCTAGGCTGTAAATAGTTTTATTGGTTTCCATCTCTGTCATCCATCATGTAAATTTTGCTTCCCAACTTTGTAGCACCTTATAAATTGAAATGCATATCACATATCTTTAATCAAGTTATTCTTTAAAAAAAATACACAGAAGCCTGGAGCCAAGATGGGGGAGTAAAAGCAGGCACTTCCTTGAGTTCTCCCCCAAAACCCTCCAAATAGCTGTAAAAAATGACTCTAAACAAATTCTAGTGCAGCAGGACCTACAAAATGACAGACTGAAACAAAGTCCCAGCCCAAGACAACCTGAAAAATCACAAGGGAAGGTTTGTTGCACCAGTCTGAGAGAAAAGCACAGTCCAATGTGGGCCACACACTAGTACAGATCCAGAACAGGAGGGAGCAGGCCTAAAGGTACTGAGTCAGAATCAGAGACAGTTGTGGTGGCTTCCAAACTTCTCAACCCAAAAACCCAAAGACAACTTAGAAGGTCATTAGGAAAGGTCAGTGAGACTTGGGTGAGAGAACAACATGTTTTAGCCCCAGCTCCCATAGCAAAGAGAGGAGCTTGGTCAGGCCACAGCCCCAGGATGGTTGAGGAGGTCACAGAAGTAGTAGTGACTGAATCCAGAGCTCTCAATCCAAGGACAGTGTGAAAGTCAAGTAACTGATCAGAGGGAGGTTGCAGGGATCTTTTTGTAGGTGCTAAGGCAGGATTCTCTTGTTTTGACCATGCTTCAATCTGGGTCACAGTCCTGACTGACAGTCTTAGGGTGAAGAGGAATGCTGGCATGGAGGATCTTGTTGTGGCAGTGAAGAAGGAATCCTACTCACAGTCCCAAGGCAGAAAAGAATGCTTGTGGTCACTCATAGACCAGAACACAGACCAGGAGAGGAGTAAATCCACTTCTTTGATGATAACACCTTAGAATAACTGAAAATTTATGGGTCCCTAGAAGTATATCTGAAAACAACTGCACAAAACCCCTGAAACTTGGGACAGTACACTGCCACCACACTGGAAGCAGATTCCTACTTTAACAAAAATTTTAAAAGTTAAGTAATTGGCTGGGGAAATGAATAAACAGCCTAAAATAAACTCAGACTATAGAATTTTACTTTGGTGACAAAGAAGATTCAAAAAATACAACTAGAAGAAGACAACAAAATCAATGCTCCTACATCCAGAGACTCCAAGAAAAATATGAATTTTTCACAGGCCAAGGAAGAGCTCAAAAGGTATTCTGAAAATCTAGTAAGAGAAGTAAAGTGTAATGGCAATCAAAGTGGTACTTTGTTCTTTGTTTCAGTTATTATAATGGAAATCAAAGTAGTACTTAAGCTCCTTATTTTAGCTATTCAAATGCCTTTGAGCCCCACCTGTCACTATATCAAGTCTTTGCTGGAAAAAGTATACATTGTGTTGCCTGTAATAGGCCTAAGGGAGTTTAGAGACCTTCCTGCTCTTGATGGGGCTAATGTAATAATATAGAGCCTGAGGTGGGAGGAACTTGCAGAAAACGTTCAATAGGAAGGACACAACAAGAAGGGTGGAACAGGAAGGAGCAAAGCAGATAAAGGCTTGAGCAGGAGCTGGGACAAAGCAGAACTGAGAGGGAGAATGCTTATGATTTTTGCACTCTGTAGTACTCTGTCTTTGGGTCTGCCAGACAGAAGCTTTGTTTTTTTTTTGTTGTTGTTGTTGTTGTTTTTGAACAGAAGTACTGAAAGAGGGTTTAAATGCTGCTTACAGAAGACCTGACTTTACTTCTGATTCATCTTTGATTTCTCAAACAGAAGCTTTGTCTTTTGGTTTTTGTTACTTTGTCAGATAGAAAGTGAATTGAGATGAGAATGCTGGCAATGTGTGTGAATACTATTGTGACTCTGCTGAACCTAATATGTTTAAATATTGTTGTGGCTCTATTAAGCTTTGTCTTTTCGGAAACAAACTGTGAAGGATTTGGAATAGATTAGTCTCCATGAGCTGCCTACCTGTGAATCCAGAAAACAGTAATGTGAATCCAGTCAAGAGCTGGCAGAGTAGAAGAGGAGCCATGGAGTTTGGAATTCAGCCTCAAGTTAATGTGAAAAGACCTTTACTTGGGTACTTAGTGCTGACTGATGAGGTTATGACTTACTGTGACCTAGAGGTGGAAGGCTTTTGAACTTTCCACCACCCTTTAAGGATGATAGACTTAAGTATGGTTATTCCTTAATGATGATTAGCTTAATGATGACTGGAAGCCAGCCTCTACTTAAGGATGAAAAGAGACTTCACTTGGGTACTTTATATTGATTAAGGAGATTGTAACTTACTGAATGATGCATTTTCTATGTGGCTACCTTTGTAATAAGGCCTTATGTTAAATTGTTGTGAATGTTGTGCTTTACTTTATGAATGTTTTGCTTTAGTTAACTGTTGAATAAATAGAGAGTTCACTATACTATGCAATCAGAACCTTAAAGTTATTCCCAGCAGCAGTCATCAGGAGAGCTCATTATGATTGGCTTTACATAGAGGAAAAAATTGGGAAGAGAAATTAGGGTGATGCAAGAAAATCATGAAAAACAAACTTGCTAAAGGAGACCCAAAAAATCCTGAAGAAAATAACACCTTAAAAATAGACTATCTCAAATGGCAAAAGAGGAGGGAAAGATGAAAGGAAGCGCAAATTGGTGGAGGGGACAATCAGAAGCAAACACTTTTTAGGAGCGATAGGGACAAAGGAGAGAATAGAATAAATGGGAGGTTGGATAGGATGGAGGGAAATGTAGTTAATCTTTCACAGCATGACTATTATGGAGATGTTTTGCATGAGTGCACATGTATAGTCTATATCAAATTGCTTGCTTTCTCAATGAGGTTGGGTGGGGAGGGAGGAGGGGAGAGAATGTGGGACTTAAAATTTTAAAAACAGATGTTAAAATTGCTTTTACAGGCAACTGGGAAATAAGATATAGAGGCAATTGCATAGAGAAATCAATCTTGCCCTACAGGAACACAAATGGCCAAATTGGATAAGAGAATGGGGGAGGGGAAAGGTATTAGAAGGGAGGGCAGGTTTAGGAAAAGGCTAATCAGAAGTCTTGGGGTTTGGGATAGAAGGGATGGGGAGCAAATTTGGAACTCAATATCTTGTGGAAGTGAATATTGAAAACTAAAAAAAAATTTAAGTAAAAAAACAAAACAACAACAACAACAGCAACAACAACAACAAAATCCCAGCCAAACCCAGTTTCCTTGAGAACTCTACAAGAGACTTTCTTCCAGGTTAATATTGGAATATTAATTACTGTCTTCTGAGTCTGTATATTCAGCAAATTCTGAACCCAACTTTCTGATCTCTCTGCCTTTTTTTATCAAGGATATGATAAGATGGTTTTTTTGCCCACTTTTTGTTTGTTTGTTGTTGTTGTTGTTGTTGTTTTTGGAGGGTAGAAAGCAGGGCAATTGGGATTAAGTGACTTTTTGCCAACTTTTTTGCTAAAATATAGGCAAACCATATAATGTATCCATGAACTACCAGTTTTGTATTTAAATTCATGGCCTTTTCAATTCATATAATTTCTCTAAAGATGCAATTAATAATATATTCATCCCTGGTCATCTTGTATAAATCTTGACTATGGACAGGTTTACCCTAGAGATATTGCGAATTCAGTTCCAGAGCACTGCAATAAAATGAGTATCAGAATGAGGGGAGTCACGATGTTTTTGGTTTACCAGTGCATAAAAAAGTTATGTTTACTCTTTGTTGTAGTAAATTAGGTGTGATAATTTTATGTCTAGAAAAACAATGCAGTGAAAAACAATGCATCTTAATTAAAACATTTTTTTTTTTTTGCTTAAATAAATGCTAACCATCATATGGACTATCTTTCATTTGAACATTTAGTGGTAGGGTTATTAATCAGCCTAATTTAAATATTGTTCTGCCTCAGGGAATAGGGATACCCAAGGAGAGTGAAAGAGAATTGCAGAATATTGGATCAATGGTGCAGTCAGAATCCATACAGCATGTATTCATTAAAATCTCCTCTTATATTTGTGTGGTTCATGGTAGCCCCAAAATTATTACAATAATAACATCAAAGATCACTGATCATATATCATCATAACAGATATAATAATAATGAAAAAGTTTTAATGCTTATGAGAATTATCAAAATGTGACACAGAGAAAAGCTAAGAGCATATGCTGTTAGAAAAATGGCACCAATAGACTTGTTCAACAAGTTTGTCACAAAAATTTATTTTGTAAAATAAATTAACAAATAAAATAAATAAACAAAAAATGAATAAATAAATTAATTCAGTATCTACAAAGCACAATAAACATAAGTACAATAAAATGAAGCACGCCTGTATATTCTTCCATAGGTCTTCAGGTCTTTATTATCTCTCACCTTACATATAAAATCAGTTGTCAGATCCTATTGTTTTTACCTTTACCACCATCATTCATGTGCTTCTTTTGAACTACAATACTAGTTTAGGTCCTCGTCACCTCTCTCCAAGAAGACTCTCCTAACTCGTCTACTTGCCTTAAGCCTCTAATATAAACTTTTCTTTTGAGGTTTGAAGTGTTTTGTTTTGTTTTGTTTTTTTACAACTCAGTCTAACTTGCTTTCCCAGTCATATTGTATATTATGTCCCTTCTCCTACTTGTGATTAGTAATGGTATTTTTACTATCCCTCATACTTAGCAGTCTATCTCTTATCTTCATGACTTTGCACTGGTGGTTCCCCATGCCTGAAATGAACTTATTTCTCACATCTTCCTCCTAAAATTCCTAGACCCCTAAAGACTAAGCTCAAGAGCAACATTATAATTAAAACCTTTTCTGATTTCCCCTGCCAACCCCCAGTGCATTTCAAAAATTACCTAAAGATTCTTTTTGAAAAATTACTTTCTATTTAGATTGTTCTTGCCTTTACCTATACACATTTAGCAACCTAGCATAATGTAAGCTCCTTAAGGACAAGGGAAGTTTTTTTTGTTTTGTTTTGTTTTGCTTCTTATCCTTAGAGCCTACCATAGTTCCTGACACATAGTAGATGCCTTATTAATTGGTTAAGGCTTCATACATAATTTTTATAGACATTGATCTGTTCCTCCAGGATTATATTGACTTATTGCTCATTAGAAAATGATCTAACATTTAGAGAACTAGGTGAAAAAATTATTACAAATACTTTAAAAACTGCATGATTCTTATGACATTTGGCATCCCTTTTCTATACTGCTATAATTATGATAAAAGTAAGATGGGACACACAGGCCATATTGAGGTTCATTTTTTCATTTTTCTTTGTCTTTATGGATTGGTAGGACCAAAGAAATGATCACTTGTTGCCCAAGCTACTGCTGATGAATTTCTCTGTATTTACTTAGTTGTACAAATAGTAAACATAGTATACAGATGGGTATATTAGTAGAGCTTTCAATCACTTAACAAAAGATTTGAGTACCCAGAATCACCTACATGTCAAAACAAAGTATCACAGAAAGACATTTGTGAAGGAATGCATCTAAGTGTATGTGAAATAATAATGATGATGATAGACCTGAGTCAACTTTTATATGTTAAATTTCTAGACAAAAGTTATTGTTAAATGTTACTGTACTTAGGAGGTCAAAGGGTTAAATTTAGCTTTGTTTGATAAATACATGTAGTGAACACACACAAAAAAGGTAGTTGATTAAATTATTCATGATTCATTCAAATAAAGACCCAGCTTTCTTTTTTTTCACTATAAAATAGAACTATCAAGTTTATTGACAGCACATTAAGTACCTGTGGTGATTACACTACCATTATTGAAAATGTAAATACTTCAATTATTCTGTGTTCTGTATGATCTTTTTAGTAGTACAGATTGAGAACATCCATGGCTGCTCAACCAGAAAAATTCTTATTATTGTTCATACTTTTGCCCATGTTTCCCTAGTAGTTGTCATTATTGACAAATCTAATCATCTCAATCAAATCTAGCTTAAATCTCAAACACCTCTATTTAGTTTGCATGTAGAAAAGTCCTTTGAAACCAAAGTACTTCATCACTTCACCCGCTTCAGGGAAGGTTAGAGAAAGAACAAACCTTTTATCAGACTAAGAGATAGTTGTCTTAGAATAAAGAGGGTTCCTGAGGTAGTTTAAAAGGACAAGAGAGAGAGAGATTGGACAGATTTTCAGTTCCTTATTTGGAGTCAAAGTAGAAAACATAAATCAGTGACAGACTGGAATATCAAGATGATCCAACTTAAAAAAAAAATTTGCAGAACAGATTCCTTGAATCTTACACAAATAATTTAGGTAAGGCTTTTTTCATTAGTTTATTTCATATATGAACAGAGGGACACCTTTGAAAAATGCAAAAACCTATGAAAAATGGTTTCAATTTTACTGAAATAGACATTAGAACATCTCTAGGTCAAGCATCACTTACATTAGCTGTACCTGACAAGCTGCTCTTGCAAGTCCTAACTTTGCATGCATAATTAATTATTCTGTACATTTTCTACCCTCAGAACATTGCCATGCTAAAAGAAAAATTTATTCATGTGTCCTGTTTTACATCCTGGAAGTCACTACGAAGTCAAGATTACATTAACTAAGTACAAATCCTATAAATCTCCATGACTATAGGTTTCATGCTCTGACTTGAAAATGTGTGATTTGACACTTCATTTTTATTTTGTCTTGCTTTAGGGGGAAAAAACACCAAATTTCCTTAAAAGATTATTTGTTCTTTGCAGTGTATTTTCAAATGAACATTGTATACAGCATGTACTACATCAACTAGGGCAAGTTCATTGGATTTGAAGGAAGAAAAAAACGCAACAATTTAAAGATTTTTATATAACAAAGCTATTAAGAAAAATAAGGGTTAAGGGAGCCAGCTATATCATTTCAGGGATACAATGCCATAGCTTGCCTACTGGAGACTTTAATTTTGTCCTAATATAAGTTGAAACAAAGCTCTCTGAAGAAGCCCTATGACTTTTTTCACTTTTCTCTTTTTGTCCTTCTTTATTCCCTTTGCCCTATGCTCACTCAATATTGAAAAATGGGATTGTTTACATTGTATTATACTGAATAAAGAGGTACATAGTTTCAAGAATAAGCAAGTCAATACAATTAATGCACTCTATCTTGATCAGACAACATCTGGATTGTGGTGCACAATTCTGCGTGTCATATTCTAACAAAGACATTGACTAATTTACAAATGGATGTTAGGAAACAGTACAATGAGAAAATCAGAAACACTAGTATTCAAGGATACATAGAAGGGATTTGGAATACTTTTTCTAGAGAAAACTTAAAGATATTTGTAGAATCATAGATTTAGAACTCCAGTGATTATAAAAGACATTAAATCCAATCTTTTTTTTTTTCCCCAGATAAGGAGAGTTAACATAAGGCTACACATGTGGTAAGTAATGGAACTATAATGAAAATCCAATTTTGTAAATTCCAAATTCAATACATATTACATTGAACCATACCACTCTCAATAGTAGCTGGCATGAAGTATATGGACTGTCATATGGAAAAGAGATTGTATTTGTTCAGCTAATATTTTGGGAGCAGGTCTAAAGACAATGAAAAGATGTTGCAAAGATTTGATTTCACTTTAATAAAATTATATTGGAAAAAATTACCAACATTTAAATCAGTCAAAAGGTGGAATGGAGTTTCACAGTATTTAATTGACTGTCCATCATTAGAGATTTTGAAGCAAAGATTACTTACTACTGTTTGGAGATGGTTAGGGGCTATACATGTTCACATACAGGTGTATGTGCATTACAGGATGTCTGAGGTCCCTGGGCTCTATGAGATTCTGATTCCGTGAAGTTAATGAATATCAATGTTGGTTGGCATAACCACGGCAACTTCTTTTTACCTCACATTGATAATAATTAAACCACATATTCTGTAAATTCATACCTAGTACAACTTATTAATCTGAACATCTGGACATTGGCATTACTATAGGGCTATTGTGTTATAACTTAAGTCACATGTTTTTTTCTTTAAAAATGGAGGAAGCCACTCATTAGTAGCTTGTGCTCTATTTCCTTCTCTTTGCTTAGACATGGGAAAGGACCCTAAAACTTGTAGTTCTGCTCCTGCCTTGGTCCCCTTTCCTAAGAGATTCTGAGGAAAGCAAATCCTGGTCATAAATTCTTCCTTAGGTTCCCAGGTACTTTCCAAAACATCAGACCACAGCACATTTTTAGTAGTAGCATCCTTTGATTCTCAGCCTTTTGTCCTGGAAACCATTTGGCCTGGATTTAGGGATCATCTGATTTGATAATTTTCTTTATGTCCCGGCATCCACCTCTCCTGTTCTTTCCCTCCATCTGTCCCTCTCCTACCCTAGCATAGGCAATACTTTTGATGGTGAGAATAAGGCTCTACATCTTTTGGGCTATTGTTTTTCCTGAGAGAATAAATGTTTATTAAAGTACAGGAAAGTCAAAGCCTTTCCATCAGAGAAGTCCTCTCCACCCCCTCCAACATGGGGGAGTTATTTGCACCTGGTCCTCCAGGCCAGTGGCCACTGTGTCATGTCCCAAGGCAAACCACTGCAGAAAGAGAGAGGCTCCCAAGCTCCTCAGCTTCTTCTAAAAGCTCATCTTTTCACCAAGGAAGCAAATTGAGGCGGGGACAAACGAGTGGAGAGGAGGGTGTAAAATAAATATAATCCCAAAATACCTCTATTCTACAAACCAAGACTGCAAAGTGAACTGGGAAAAAAAAAAAGATGAATATATGGGTTGGTCATTGCACTGCCCCAACACAATTAAATAGAACCAAATGATGGGTAGTAAAACTCCCTGGCTCCCTCAGCCTAAGAGAAATTAACCTCCATCAGTTGCTGTTTCTTATATTACAGGCTTTCCAACGTGTGTTTTTGTCACAGCAATCTAATCTAGTCAGCATAATTTAGTGAATCAAGTTGGACACCAATGATGATGAAATAACAAAGGCAATTATGCCAAAAAGAAGTGTACCTGAAAGCCTGGTGCCAGAGGTATACTGGGCCTGGTCTTGTGAAGGGTTCAGGGCACCAAGCTGGGCTGGGTTGAACAAATAAAAGATATTTTGTCACAAATACCAGGACCCTCTACACCACCTGAAACCCCCAACAGGAAAAATGATGCCCTGCCAATAATGAACCCACTCCACTTTGCCTCTTAAGCTGATAAACTATTTCAGAAATATTTAAGCAATGCAGCTATCACAATCCCTCATATCCAAAACTTTATTTAGAAAAAAAGCCACAATTAGACAATGGGAAGTTCACATTTCTCAAGAAACTGGGCACCTATGAGCGATGGAAGTAAAGCTGGGCTTATTATATTCCTTGGCCAAACAGCTTTGAAACTTCAGACAAGTTTCAGATGTATAAGAGAGCATATGTATGTGTGAAATACTGAGTGAATAATTAAATGATTGAGTGAGGGAGTGAAAATTTTATGGGTGGATATACGGATGGGTGTAAGGTAAAAATCAACCTAGTTCTTCCATCTATTCTCTTGTACTACTCCTCAAAGGGTAGCAGCAGCATGATTACTGCACTCCTATCTTTACTATCTGATCTGTAGTGGCAACTGTGGAAGACGAACCTTGACATTTTGGTTCCTCTTTGGGCTCTCATCTTGACCTTGGGAATATAACAAACATGCAATAGCAGGAGACGTTGCTGATCTCCATTTTCTGGTCTTATCTCTGAAATGCATTCAGATACCTGAAAGTCATTGTGTGGAAAAGAGAATGGAGGAGTATGAGTGGATATATATATACACACATATACAGATATACATATATATGTACACACACACACACATATATATACATATATACATATACATATATACACACACATATATACACATATATACTTATATACATATATATGTATATAAGTATATATGTGTATAAGTATATATGTATATAAGTATATATATATATATATATATATATATATATATATATATATCAATATTCCTTGCATCAACTTCTTGTTTGAAGGATCGCCCCTGTATTACAATCATGCATTTTAATTTATACTTCATATCATCACTACCCATAAGTTTCCCACTTCTCTAATTAAAAATTCTGACATTCTTCTTTCTGACCATAAGATCCTATCATTCCATATCCTTATGTCACATTCTTCTTAAATTCATTTTTTGTACTCATAGAGACGACCACTCTCCATGTTTCATCACTTTCACAAGATAGCAGCTCCCTCCATTCCCTCAAACCTTAAATATATAGTTACCCAGTGCAACTCACCACAATCCTCTACTCTTGAATCCATTGTGTTTTTGTTCTATCACCACTCATCCATTGTGAAATATCAACCTCAGGTGATTTCTATCGTCTGCTTCTTCCAAACTTAATCATGAGCTGCTGAACATAAGTGGATGGAAGTCATACAATTTTGCTAATTGGTTACATTACAAATCCATGTTATTCATTTTTAACTATGCCCTGAAGCAAGTTTATTCCTTAACACATCCCCAAAACCATCTCCAAACTGTATATCTATTCTTAAACCTCCCACACCTTCACTTCCCTCTCCAGCCGAGTGCCTCTTAATTCAGAAAATTATGGTTATTCAATATTGAAGTCTCTCTCTCTTCACTTTCCCTTCACCTCAATATTCATTGATAATATCTATCACTTTCTTTTCCTTTCCTTCATTTTCTGACAAAGAATCTGAAAGATTAACAAGTTTCTGGCCATTTCTTTGATTACTTAGTATAGTTTTCATGTAGAATTACATATAAAGAACATATAGACAAGATAATTTGTAGATAAATCTCAGAAAGAAAGCACCAACATTAAAGGTAATTGAGAAAGTCTTGTCATAGAAAGTGGAATGTTAGCTAATACCTGAGAGAAGTCAGAGATACTAGAAAACAGGCAAGAGGAAGGAGAAAATCCCAGAAACCCGGAAGAGCCAATGTAAATGCAAGGTGTTTAGAGATGGTCTATTTTGGTCAAGAAACAGCAAGAAGACCAGTATCTATATGCCAGATTTGTAAAATTTTATAAGAAATAAGATTAGAAAGATGTTTTGTGGTGGAAAGGAATTATGAAGGACCTTAAAAACAAACAGAGGATTTTGTATTTTATCCTGCAGGTAATGGGAAGCCACCAGAACTTATTGAATATGGCAGTGATGTAGTCAGGCTTGTACTTTAGGAAGATTAATTTGGTAATTGTAAATTAGATGGAATAGAGATAGTAGAGAATTGATGCAGGGAAACATAACAGATGACTATAGCAATAGTTAAGGCTTGAGGTGATGAGGTCCTACATCAGTTTGGAGCAGTTTGGGGGGAGCATTACAAATTTAAAATTAGCAGGACTTGAAACCTGTTCGGAAACAACATGTAATAGAGTGAGGAGTTCCCACCCCTGCTTATAGACCGGAAGTGCAGACCGTAATTCTCTTTCCCGTCTCTCAAGATGGCAGACCAAAAGCCACTCAAGGAAAAGAAGGTCAAAAAGGAAAAAAAAGAGAAAAAAAAGGAAGATGTCACTGAAAAGTTCAAAAAGTCTCAAAAGCATTGCAGTCGGAACCCCGTCCTGGCCCGAGGGATCGGTAGATACTCCAGGTCTGCCATGTATTCCCGGAGAGCCATGTACAAGCGGAAATATGCTGCCCCCAAAACCCGGATCGAAAGGAAGAAGAAAGACAAAGTGCCTGCTACTATCTCAAAGCCTGTTGGTGGTGATAAGAATGGAGGAACTCGAGTGGTAAAGATTCGCAAAATGCCTAGGTATTACCCTACTGAGGATGTGCCTAGAAAGCTGCTAAGTCATGGCAAAAAGCCCTTTAGCCAGCATGTGAGGAGACTTCGAGCTAGCATCAAGCCCGGTACGGTTCTGATCATGCTCACTGGCCGCCACAGAGGCAAGCGCGTGGTTTTCCTAAAGCAACTGGCTAGTGGCTTGCTACTGGTGACTGGACCTCTGACCATCAACCGTGTTCCTCTGAGAAGGACCCATCAGAAATTTGTCATTGCCACTTCTACCCGAGTTAACCTTTCAGGTGTGAAAATTCCAAATCATCTTACTGATGCTTACTTCAAGAAGAAGAGGCTCCGTAAACCTAGACACCAAGAAGGAGAGATTTTTGACACAGAAAAAGAGAAATACGAGATTACAGAGCAGCGCAAGGCTGATCAGAAAACAGTAGACTCTCAGATCCTACCCCAAATCAAGAAAATTCCTCAGCTCCGTGGCTACCTGCGTTCTGTCTTCTCTCTCTCCAATGGAGTTTATCCTCACAAACTGGTGTTTTAAATGCCTTGCAGAGAACACTTATTAAAATATTTGCAATAGTTAAAAAAAAAATAGAGTGAGGAGTTAAGAATGACACATAAGTGATGATTCTTTGGTGACTGGGAGTATAATGGTGTCAACAATTACCAGGTAGTTAGATAATAGGTATAGACTCAGGTTTTCTACCAATAAAACACAGATAAAAGGACATGAAATAATTATTGTAAGGCACATAAGGATTCTCTACATAGATTCAAAGAACATTTGATTTTTTTTGCAAATTTATGGTTTGAGGAAGAGTGGAATACTAAAAGTCAAGAAGTAACTTACTTCAGAGAAAACTGAGTCTGTTGCTTTATTAATATTTTCATTAGTTTTCCTTTTCATCTTTAACTATCATTACATAGTACTGCACTGAAAGGAAAGAAAAAAAAAGAAAAACAAATACTTTTAACAAGTATTTAGTAAATGCAAAGAGATTCCTGTTTTGGCCTTGTGCAAATATGTATCTTATTCTTTATATTCATGTATTAACCTCTACTTGCAAGAGGGTAGCATTTATCTTTTGTCCTCTGCAATGATTCATAATCATTGTTTTATACAGAGTCCTTAAGTACCACAAAATTATTTGTTTTTACAATACTGTTGTAGCATTATTTTTGCTATTACTGTTCACTTCAATAATCATCTGCTACTAAAATAATTCCTAGATTTCTCTGAAATCATGTTTTTAAACTGTTTCTTAAATCACAGTAACATTCCATTGCATTCATATGACATAATTACTTGTCTTTCTCCTGATGAAGGAAGGCCTCTTTTGTAACTCGTTACCACTACAAAAAAAAAATAGCTATAAATAATTTTTCTTCATCTGAGTCATATTGCTCTTTGAACTTTTTATGGGATATGACTCAGTCATCTCCCCTTCATCTGAAGAAAGGACGGGAGAGGTCATTGGAGTCAGGTAGGAGAGTGGAGCACCCAGAGGAGAGAGCAGCTTCTCTGGCTGCATTCAGGCCCCAGACTGGAAGGTTGGAGACTGTCTGACTGTATAACACAGGGCCTGGAATGGCAAAGTAAATTCTAGCTGCTCTGATCATCCCATCCCTCCTTCATGAAGGAGAAAACCCAAAGATAAGTCTCCCACCCAGATTGAAATCCCAAGTTAATGGAAATAGCCCCAGGCTTGAGAGTCTCCAAGAAGGGGTGTAACTGAGACAGCCAGGAGTCTGAAGAGAAGAGAGGGAGGGGTCCCAACAAGCCTCACCTCACCTCAACAACCAAAGCCTACTTATAACACAGGGGTATAGAAGCAGAAATCAGAAGTTGTCAGGCTCACCCACACCTACTCATCTACATTCCTCACTGACTTCCCTGACTTAGTCATAAACTAGCCAACCAGAGGTGTTCAAAGTAAAGGATGAGGCCCTAAACTCATAGCCTAAGAAACAAAAAACAGGAAGTCACAATGGGAAAGAAGGAACCTGAGAAGGAGAAGGTGAAGGCAAGAAAGTCTACTCGAACCTACTATGCGGGGCAAGAACAACAAAATACACAACACAATATAGACTCTCTACCCACACTTGAGACCACAGAAGGAAACATGATCTGGTCTCAAGCCCAAATAGCATTCCTGGAGGAGCTTAAGAAAAATTTTAAAGACCAAATCAGGGAGGCAGTGACCAACTTGGAAAAAAGTCTCAGTGAAGTAATTGGAGAAAATATCTCCCTAAAAAAGTAACGTCAAAAACTAACTGAAGACCATAATTCGCGAAAAATTAGAAACAATCAAACTGAAACTCAGAACTCTATGATGCAGCAGGAGTCAATAAAAAAAAAAAAAGATGATCAAAAATTTGCAAGAAAATTTAAAATATCTCAATGGAAAAATAACTGACCTAGAGAACAGATCCAGGAGAGACAACCTAAAAAGTATTGGTCTACCAGAAAGCCACAATGAAAAAAGCAGTCTAGACAACATCCTCCAAGAGATAGTCAAAGAAAACTGCCCTGATGTCCTGGAATCAGAAGATAAAATAGCTATCGATAGAATTCACCAAACTCCTCCTGAGAGAGATCCCAAACTGAAAACTCCAAGAAATATAGTGCCCAAATTCCAGAATTACAAAATAAAAGAAAAAAATTCTACAAGTAGCCAGAAAGACACAATTCAAATATCGAGGAACTACAATTAGGATCACACAGGACCTATCAGCTTCTACATTAAAAGAGCAGAGGGACTGTTTTTGATATTTTGTAGGGCAAGAGAGCTAGGACTACAACCAAGGATTAACTACCCGGCAAAACTGAGCATAATATTTCAGGAAAGGAGATGATAGTTTAATGAAATAAGAGACTTCCAGACTTTCCTGATGAAAAAGCCAGAGCTCAATGGAAAATCTGATCTCCAATTGCAAGACTCAAGAAAGACATAATAAGATAAACAAGAGAAACACAGACTAACACATGCATAAGTGCACACACCAACACCCAGAAACAACCACTCATTTGGATGGAACAAGAGCGAAATGTTCACATCCCGATATGTAGAGCTGTTAACTGTCAAAGGGTTATATTTAGATAGAGGTTGTGTGTGTGAATGCACTAACCTAAAGTCTAAAAAAAACCAACTATTAAGGGGATAAAAGGGACTGTAATGGGAAAAAGGAAAGGATGATATAGGAAAAGGTAAAATATGCCATCTGAAGAGGCATTAAAACACACTAAAGCAAAGGGGAAAGAAAGGGGGAGGGGAACATCATTTAAACACTATTCTCACTGGTTCTGGTTCAAAGAGGGATCAACTTAATCAGTGAAGTTTAAGATTCTAGTGTGAATAGACACATAAATACATTAAATAGAGGAAAAGGTCGGAGGGAGTGGAGCACTGTTTGAAATTTACTCTCATTGGTTTGGAAGAAAACAGGGAGTAATTTACTCTGATAAGTATAAAAACTTATTGTGTCCTATAGATAATGGAAGGGTGGGGGGTGAAAAGGAGGAGACTAAAGGGGGGATAAAAAGGGAGGGAAAGAGTAGTAAGGGGAGAGGATAGGTTAAGAAGGGGGATCACTGGGTGGGAACACTGAGGGAGGTGGCAGTGAAAAGGGAAAACTTCAAGGAGGGGAAGGGAGAAAGAAGAAACAAAAACATAATCAGGGGAGGGAATAGGATGGAGGGAAAGAGACAGATAGTCATCATTACTGTGAATGTGAATGGGATGAACTCTCCCATATAACATAGGTGGATAGCAGAATGGATTAAAAACCATAATCCTCCAATATGCTGTCTACAAGAAAAACGTTTGAAGCAAAGGTATAACCACAGGGTAAAGGTAAAAGGCTGGAGCAAAATTAATTAAGCCTCAACTAAAGTAAAAAAAAAAGCAGGGGTAGCAATACTTATCTCAGATAAAGCAAAAGCAAAAATACATCTAATTAATAGAGATAAAGAAGGAAACTATATCCTACTAAAAGGCACCATTGACAATGAAGCACTATCACTACTTAATATATATGCACCAAGTGGTATAGCATCCAAAGAATTGGAAATTAAAGGGGTGCCCATCAATTGGGGAATGGCTAAACAAGTTGTGGTATATGAATGTAATGGAATATTATTGTGCTATAAGAAATGAGGAGGTGACAGATTTCATAATTACCTGGAGAGACTTATACAAATTGTTGCTAAGTGAGAATAGTAGTTTCAGAAGAAATTTATATACAATCACCGACATACCATATCTGTGATGACCAATTATTACAGACTGGCCTCTTTTCAGCAATGCAGTGATGTAAGTCAATCCTGAAAGGCTCAAGAAAGAGAGAAATGCACCATCCAGAGATATAACTAGAAAGAACTGAGCCTGACTCCTGATGGAAGCAAACTAAATGATCTTTTTCTTTTTATTGTTTGGTATTATTTCTTCTTTACCATCTTTCATCCCACCTAGTACAATACGCCTTTGTAATTGGAATAATGTCTAATATGAATGTATTTGCAGATCCTATACTGGACAATATGCTGTCATGGGGAAGGGGGAGGGAAGTAAAGGAAATTTCAAAATCATGGAAATATGGAATTGAATCTTGTTAACTGAAACTAAACTAATAAATTAATTTTAAAAAATCAAATAAGAGAAGTGGAGGAAAAATTGGGAAGAGAAATGAGAAGGATGCAGGAAAAGTATGAAATGGGGGTTAACAGCCTGACTGAGGAAAACAACACCTTAAAAATGGACTAACTCAAATGGCAAAGGAGGCCCAAAAGGGCAATTAGGAGAAGAATGCCTTAAAAAGTCTAATTTGCCAGATAGAAAAATAATCTCAAAAGCTCACTGAGGAGATTCATTCCTTCAGAGTTAGACTGGAGAAAATGGAAGCTTATTACTTTATGAGAAATCAAGATGCTGTTAAACAGATCCAAACAAATGAAACAATAGAAGGCGATATAAAATAGCTTATGGGAAAAACCACTGACCTGGAAAATAGATCCAGGAGAGATAATTTAATAATTATTGGACTACCCGAATGCCATGATCAAAGAAAGATCCTAGAAATCACCCTTCAAAAAATTCTCAAGGAAAATTGCCCTGAAGTTTTAGACCCAGAGTGCAAAATAGAGGTTGAATGAATCCACTGATCACCTCCTGAAAAAGATCCCAAAAAGAAAACTCCCAGGAATATTATAGCCAGGTTCCTGAATCCCCTGATCAAGGAGAAAATACTCCAAGCAGCCAGAATGAATCCATTTCAATATTGTGGAAACACAATCATAATAGCACAGAACCTGGTAGCTTCTACACTGAGGGATCGAAGGGCATGGAATATGATATTCCAAAGGACAAAAGAACTGGGATTAAAATGGAGAATCCCTATGGTTATTCAGTGGAATAGAGGACTATCAAGCATTCTTGAGGAAAAAACCAGAGTTGAATAGAAATTTTGACATCCAGGCACAAGAACCAAGAGATGCCTGAGAAGGTAATCAGGGAAAAGAAATCAAAAGGAACTTATTAACGTTGACTTATTTATATTCGTACATGGAAAAACAATAATTGTGACTGATGAAACCTTTCTCAGCATGAAAATAATAGAAGAAGAGTATATGGGCATATGAATACATATGTGAATGTGTGTATATATGTTTACAGTTATACAGGGATAGAGCACATAGGTTGAATTTGTTGGGAAGGGAGGATACCTAAGAGGTGAAATTATGAGGTGAGAGAGGAACGTGGTGAAATGAGATGGGGAGAGACAGGGTAGAGTAAACTATCCCATGTAGAAGAAACAAGGGGAAGATACTGCAAGGGAGGGGAAGAATAGGAAGGCAAAAAGGCAAAACCACATTCTCATTGAATTTGGTTCAGGTAGAGAATAACATACATACTAAATGGGATATCTCAACCTGCAGCAGAATAGATGGAAGGTGGATAAGAGGGGGGATGATGGATGGGAGGGCATTCTTAGGGGGAGGGGAGGTTGGAAGTACCCACTATAGAAGAGGGACAGGATCAAGTAGGGAATGGACCAGGTGGGGGGTGGGATGAGTGGGAGGGAATTATAAGCAGCCTTGTACAATATATCTACTATGGTAATGTTTTGCATAGCTAGACATGCACAACATATACTGAATTACTTATCTTCCCAGAGGGAATGGGTGACAAGGGAGGAAGGGAATGGATCTGAAATTTGAGTTCTTAAAATTAAATGTTTCAAATATATATACTATTATTAACACTCTTTTGCTTGTAATTGGGAGATAAGATGTACAGGCATTGGGGCACCGACATTCACCTCGCTCTAATTGAAAAGTCGAAGGGGGTATGGGAGAAGATATGGAAGAGAGCAGATTGGAGGAAGCGATATCTTGTGGGACTGCTATTCTGGGAGCACAGGTAGGGGAAAAACGTGGGAAAAATTGTAAGTCAAGATCTGGCGGAAATGAATGCTGTGAAATAGAAGTTAATAAAGCATTTCTTTAATAAAAAATTATATATATATATATATATATATATATATATATATATACATATATATATATATATTGTGTAAGTCCAAAAATATTTGCAATGTTTAACCCCTGTAGATTACCCACATCCACAAAGGTGGAAGTCAGAGATGTCTTCTCATATTTCTTTGAGTCCCATTTGATCTTTGTAATTTTGTTAAATTTCCTTTTGAATTTTCTTGGTTTGTACTTCTTTCAATATACATTATTGAAGTTACTATGTATATTATTTTCTTGACTATGCTTACTTCATTTTGGATCAGTTCATATAAATCTTTCTCCAAGCTACATTCTTTCTTTCTTTCTTTCTTTCTTTCTTTCTTTCTTTCTTTCTTTCTTTCTTTCTTTCTTTCTTTCTTGGGGTGGACACTTTTTGGAGGGCAATTGGATTAAATGACTTGCCCAAGGACACATGGATAGTTTTTGTGTTAAGTTTCTGAGACCAGATTTGAACTCAATTCCTCTTGACTCCAGGGCCAGTGCACTATTCACAGCACCATCTAGCAGTCCCCAAAATGACCATGATGAATCTTTTATACATTCATTCATTCATTCATTCATTCATTCATTCATTCATTCATTCCTTCATTCATCCATTTATTCATGCATTAATTCGTTTACTCATTCCTTCCTTCATTTATTGATTTTGCACACTTTATTTCTTATAAAACAATTGTATTCCATTACATTAATTTACCACAATTTTTTCAGCAATTCCTGCATCAACGGGTATCTATTTTGCTCCTAATATTTAGCTCTTATAAAAGGTATTGCTATTAATATTTTGGAGTATAAGGGGAATTTTCCTCTTATCTATGTCTCCTTTGGGATAAAATCTTATTAATGGAATCTGTGGTTCAAAGGGTAAGAGCATTTTACTTACATTATTTGCATAATTTAAAGTTGTCTTCTAAAATTTACTATTTCTTAATTCTGCCAATTTATTACTCTTCTTATTTTCCTACAACCCTTCCAACATTAACCAATGCAATTTTTCTCATTTTTGGCAATTTGCTAGGTATGAGACGAAATCTCAGTTGCTTTGATTTGCATTTCTCTTCTTAATCATTACTTCAATTATTTTATGTGGCTATGAATTGTTTGTAGTTCTTTTGAGAATTATTTCTTCATATTCTTCATTCACATATTTCTTGGGAAAATATGTACGTGTGCATAGCTACCTATCTATCTTTGACTAAGATCATTTACATATCTTAGACTAAGTTCTCATATTGAAAAATTTGTTACAAATATTTTCCCCATTCAGTCACTTGTCTTTATCTTGGATGCATTAGCACTTTCTATGCAGAAGCTTTTTGGTTTGCAAGTAATAAAAATTGACTATTTTATCTTTTGTAATTGCCTCAGTGTCTTTTTGGATTAAGAATATATCTCTTACCCATAGCTGGAAGAGGTCTATTACTGGTTTCTCTTCTAATTTTTTTTTTTTTCCTTTTGAAGGGCAGTTGCGGTTAAGTAACTTGCCCAAGGTCACATGGTAGGTTTTTGTTTGTGTGTGAGTTAAGAGTCTGAAGGCCGATCCGAACTCAGGACCTTCTGACTCCATGGCCGACGCTCTACTCACTGCACCACCTAGCCACCCCCTCTTCTAAATTTTTAATAGTTTGATCTTTATTATTAAATTATATATCAATTTAATATGTATTTTGGATTGTGGCATAACTTGTGGTTTAAGCCTAATTTCTGCTAGATTAATTTCTAGATTTCTATTTTTTTTTTCAAATACTGAGTTTTTCCCTAAGTATCACATTTTCAAACACTGAGATATTGAGTTCTATTATTTTTCAGTCTCCCATATCTTCTCTGTCCCATTGATCTATTTATGTATTCTTTAATCATTAATAGATAATTTTGATAACTGCTGCTTTATAACATACTTTCGAGCCTGGAAGTGCCATTCTCCGATCAACTTTATATCTTTTCATCATATCCCTTGATACTCTAGGAGTTTTCTGTTTGAAAATAAATTATCATTTTAATGAATTTTGTTAATTATCTTCTTGGTAATTTATTGACATACTTTAAAAGTTAATATTGTCACTAGCCATAAGCACTGAATATTCCTTCAGGTATTTAGATTTTTCTATAATTCTTTAAGGAAAACATTGAGTTTTGCACTTGAATCTATACAAGTCTTGTGTATGCATTGAAAGTCTAATCTACAGATATTTTATGAATTTCGTAGTTATGTGGATTGAATTTCCCTTTTTATTATTTCTACTTGTGTTTTGTTGTTATTATATAAAACTGCTGTTGATATTTGTTTATTTATTTTATAACCTGTAATTCTCAGTTAGTATCTTTGCTGATTCTTTCTGGTTTTCCAAGTAAACTCTATCACCATATCATATCACCAATAACAGGGATGGTTTTATCTTTTTAACTCTTCTTTATGTATGTTTATTACATTAAATCATTTCACATGTTTTCTTGCAATTTTAAACCTTTAAGAATAATATCAAATAATAGAGGGGAAAGTGATCATCCATGCTTCACTTCTATATTTATTGAAAAAATGTTCTAATATATTACTATTTAATATGGTGCTGACTTTTGGTTTGAGATAGATGCTTTTTTATCATATCAAAAAAAAAAGTCCCTCTATGTCTATACCTTATACAGTTTTAGCACATTTTGTTCTTTATTAAAGTTTTTTTTTTCTTTATGTATTGAGATGATGCTGTGCTTTTGAATGTTTGGATTTTTAATATGACTAATTTGATTATTTGTTTCCTAATGTTGAACCATCCTTGTATCTCTAATATAAATCTCATTTCATCACAATGAATGATTTACTGAACAAATAATTGTAATTTGATTGATACTATTTATTTCAAAATTGAATCAAAGTTCATGAATAATATTGGCTTATACTTTTATTTTTGTATTTTATTCTTCCCTGGCCTAGTCATTAGGACCATATTTTATATGGGTGGTTAAGCACCCTCTATTTCTGCTTCTTAGAAAGGCTTTCTCCCTTTAAAGCTTAGATCCAATATAATCTCCTATACCATTCATTCCTCCATTATCACTTTTCAGCTATTCATAAGTATACTAGCAATTAATTTGCATATATGTCATAGTTATTTATATGAATTATTTTTTTACTAAATAGTAAGTTCTTTAAGTACAGTAGCTGGTTTATACGGCTATTGTTAACAATATTACTTTTATTGTTTTGTTGTTCTACCTCTTTGTATATTTAGTTCCTAAAATAGTACCTGATGTGTACATAATTGTTGCTTAATATTTGCTTTTAACAGAATAACTATTTCCCATTTAAATTTTTAAGTTTTCAATATATTTTAAATTCAATATTTACCTTCATTCACCCCTCCACAATGTATGTATTTAACTACAGTCTTTAATTCCTGTAATTAATAATATGGTCTTTTTTTTTTTTTTGGCACCACTTACTTCTCATCCACTTATGTATGATTTGAACTTTCAAAGGGCATTTATAATATTATAGAATGTATTTATTAAATTTTTATTTGCTTAACAGCCATAATTTAAATCTAATGAGCCCAATGGGTGACTTTAGTGAGGTTCAGGAAATAGGAGAAACTCTAAAACACCAGTTGATATACGTAACAAGGACATCAATGTGATAGTTGAACTGAGGAATTAAAGGGATATCTTTAGCCAAAGCTACTTTGGCAAACAATGGAAAGGAAGGAAGAAAGTAAGGGAGGAAGGAAGGAAGGAAGGAAGGAAAGAAGGAAAATTGGGGTATTTGAGCTCATCCATAAAGTATTTTATATAATATAAAATTTTAACAAATTAAGGATCCAATGGGCATAATATTATTTTAATATTATTTTTAAATGATGTGATGAATGAATGTTTTGAAGAACATTTTTAATAATATTACATGTATTAGTACTATATTCTCTCAGGGAGGAAAAAGTTAAAATGTAAAATGGAATATTATCTAAAAATGTATACTTTCGGGGCAGAGCCATGATGGCGGAGTGGAAACAGCATTTCCAAAGTGCTCTCTGACCAGACCTCTTCCAAACCATGTAAAAGGGGACTCTGAACAACTTCTGGAGCCCCAACACCCACAGAATGACAGGGAGAAGCTGACCACCCTCTGAGGACATCCCAGGAGCCCTGCACGGAGGGCCATCACAACACTCTGGGAGCCCACAGCACAGTACTCTGAGAGCCGAGTCCAGGTCCCTGCATGAGCCGCAGTTTTAGCCACAGGGTGGCCAGGCCAGCAGTCAGCTGGAGGGACCCCAGAACACCAGCAGCTTTGGTGATTCCAGAATTATCAACAGAGACATGCCTAGGACAAAGTAAGAGGTTAGTGCCATATGGACTTTGGGGCTAGTATTTGGGGAACGCTTGGGCTTCCTCCCCTGGGGGCTAGAAGCTGCTGAGGAGACACTCGCCATTTTGCAGCTTCAGTGGCAGCAACAGCTCCCGGCCTGCAAAATGTAGGGAAATTCAGAGATCAGTCTTGGAGTTTAATCACTCTTGCTTTAACCTGCTTGGATATGGATTGTGATCTGGGGGGAGGTCTAGGGTGGGCATGAAAATTGCCAGAACCGGAAGTTTTGAAGAACCCATGTTTGGGACAGAAGCTGCACTGTCTGGTGGCAGAGTCCTACTGAGGCAACAAGCCCAAAAGTCCAGTAATTAAGTGGCAACATGCCTAGGCAAAGAAAACAAAATAAACAGAAAAATTCAACATTAGACTTCTATTTTGGGGGCAAAGAGGATAGAAGCATAGAACAGGAGGAGGACTGTGAGGTCAGAAATCCTGCTCCAAAAGACCCAAAGGAAAATATGAGTGGGTTACTATGCTGTACTGTGGGAGGCTTCTATTCAAGTCATACATCTACTGCAGAGTGACTTTCTTCCACTATAGGTAACAGAGAAGCAGGGAGGCACCTAAGACTCAATAAAGTCATAGCTAGGCTTAAAAATACATATTCATTTAGAAAATAACACATGTATTATTTAATTTTATTTTCTATTGATAAAACCTATTTAAATCAAAAGTTTACAGTGGTAAAAATAAGAATCATAATTGATTTATTTTATACCACAACATGTTTTACATTCATTACCTCATTTGATCCTCACAACTTGATATTGAAATAAAGGCTAAGGGAATTGTTATTCCTACTTTACAGATGAGGAGGTGAGGCTCAGAAAGTTTAAGTGAATTGTTCTTCTGTCTTTCCATGTGGCTATCACCTTATGGTATGTCATAGCCTTTAAAAAAATCTTGCACCTTCTACAACAAGCATTCTCTGACCCCTCTAACTTGTAGTGCCTTCCTTTTATAATTTACAATTTATCTTGTAGATAGCTTGCTTTTTAAAGAACTTATAATAGATATATTTATATATGCATATATAAAAAAGAATATATATCTATGTATCTGTATATACATAGCATATACATATACACATATGTATATGTACATATACATATCTATCTATCCATCTAGTTCCATATCTATGTTATTTCTCCTATTAGATTATAAGCTCCTCAATAGAGGGCACAAATACTTTGCCTTTTTTGTATCCTGAGAAATTAGCAATGTACCTTGTACATAGTAGATACTTAATAAATATTCATTGATTGATTGATTGAGGTGACAGAAGCAAAATTTGAAAGCAGCTCTATCTAATTCCAAAACTAGTACTCCAGATACTCTAACAGACTGATTCTCAAACAGTACTGAGTTCCTTGTTACCAATTTCAAAAATTCCCATTTCTTTAATTATCATCTTTCTTTCTTTATGAACTTCAGGCTGTTGTATGCCAATGATGTGTGTCACCAATGGTGGTTCCTAGGTGTTGCAATGGATATAAAGCTTCAGGCCTGATATCAGGAAGACCTAAACTCAAATCCAGCATGAGATACCTAACATAGTCAAGCCATTCATTTAGTTATATTTTGCTTTGGTTTACTCATCTGTGAGATAAAGATGATAATGATAATGTCTTCCTTCTGGAGTTGTTGTAAGGATCAAATGAGGTAATCATTTTAAAACACGCAATGTTGGAACATACTAAGTGATACACACATAAACATATGTGTGTGTGTATATATATATATATATGTGTGTGTGTGTGTGTGTGTGTGTGTGTGTGTCTGTGTGTCTGTGTGTCTGTGTGTCTGTGTGTCTGTGTGTGTATGTATAAACACATAAACGCACAAATATCTCTGTACACACACACACACACACACATATATATACATATATATTTACGTTATTAATATTGTCATTATCACTATTTAGAAAACAGATGTTACACACATTTTTTCCCATAGATATAGTCCAAATGAGGACCAAATTTCTCCCTTGATATTCTTACATCATCTAGGCATAATTATTATTTACTATGACCTGCTTATATATGCTCCTTCCCCTTCTCTTTTGTTCCTTTTTGTCAAGTCATTGTCAATAATTTTGAGCTGAAATGTATCTCATATAGCTATTCCAACACTTTCCATTTAAGCACAAAGAAAATGAGGTCTAGAGAGGTTAAGTTGCTTGCCCAATTGTACATGTATTTAATATTAAGCCTGGATTTGAAACACAATATAAGACTCTTTATACCTTACATATCACACTACAATTTGGCATTGTACTGCTTTTAAAGTGGTATACCGATAAGGTCACTGTACCTGTGTCAAACTAAATCTAACTCATTCAGTTTTCCGTTCTTTCTGGATTAGAACAGAGATTAATCTTTTTTAAATTGTTTTTAATCTCATTAAACAAAGAAAATCATTTTCTTTTTCTTCCCTTTCCATTGGAGAAAAACTTAAAGGAAAAACAAAATTCTTTTACTTATAAAAGATTTTAGACAGTTTTATTCATCTTTAAAACTTGAAACAAAACACTTCTCCACCTGATATATGAAAATATATTTAAAAGTAGGAGATTAATAGCCAATTTCCAAAAAAAGGACAATTCATTTTATAAAATAATTTGAAAAATTCTTTAAAATGTCACCTTCATCTGTGCATTTAAACTATGTTTTAATTTAAAGTATTCAATTTATATAAAAATTCAGAAATCAATCTATTGGGAAGAGTGAATATGTCTACATTTTCCCCAAAGAATTTTAGAATATGAGGAATATGGAGAATGCTTTCTCATAAACAAAGCAGACTATCCTATTTAGAAAACTCAAGTCTGTGTGCTATACTTGGACAAAGCATCAACCAAATAATATTTAATAAATGGCATGTTTAGTAAGAGAATCCACGCATATTTAGTAATAAACTCTCTCTGAAAATAAGTTTATGAAGATGAAACAGCTTTTGCAGAGGACATCTTTGCTACATAATATTCATGGTGTATTTCAGAGCTATTTGCAAAACAGCTCTTTATTTTGTTAATAGGATTGAATTCATTGTGATTTTCCTATTTGTGGATATTAAGGCACTTTAAAAATTACCTTTAAAATAAGCTAAATATATAGTTTAATTTTCTTCTGATAAATTCTTTCTGTGTTTGACAAACATATTCAAATCACACAGACTTTGAGGGGCGGAGCCAAGATGGCGGAGTAGAAACAGCTCTTCCAAGCCCCTCTGCCCCCAGATTACCCTCAAACTATGTAAAAGGGAGCCCCAGCACCCACAGAACGACACAGAGAAGCTAACCTCCCGCTGAGGAGAGCCCAGCAGCCCTGCAGGAAGGACCAGCGCAGTGGTCTGGGACCTGGCAGCTCGCAGAGCGCAGGAGCCGAGCCCAGGTCCGCGTGAGCCGAGGTTTTAGCCCCAGGGTGACAGGGCCAGCAGCCGGCTGGAGGAACCCCAGAACACCAGGAACCCTGGCAACTCCAGAACTATCAACATAGACATGCCTAGGACAAAGTAAGAGGTTAGTGTCCTATGGACTTTGGGACCTGTATTTGGGGAATGCGTCAGCTCCCTCCCCTGGGGGCTAGAAGCTGCTGAGGAGACACGCCATTTTGTAGTTTTCAGAGGCAGATCCGGCTCCCAGCCTACAAATCGTGGGGAGATCCAGCGATCAGTCTTGGGGGGTAATCGCTCTTGCTTTAACCTCCCTGGATCTGGATTGTGATCTAGGGTGGAAGTTGTGGGTGGGTTTACAGCTTGCCAGAAACGGAAGTTGCCCCCCACACGTTCGGGACAAAAATTCCTCTAGCTGGCCTTAAAGCCATAGTGTGGCAACAAGCCCAAAAGTCAAGCAATTAAGTGGCAACATGCCAAGGCAAAAGAAACAGAAAAATGCAACCCTAGACTCCTATTTTGGGGGCATAGAGCAGGAAAAGGACTGTGAGGTCAGAAGTCCTGCTCCAAAAGCCCCAGGGGAAAACATGAGCGGGTTGCAGGCCATAGAGGACCTTAAGAAGGACTTTAAAAATCAAATAAGAGAAGTGGAGGAAAAATTAGAAAGAGAAATGAGAAGGATGCAGAAAAGTATGAAATGAGGGTCAACAGCCTGACTGAGGAAAACAACACCTTAAAAAATAGACTAACTCAAATGGCTAAGGAGGCCCAAAAGGGCAATGAGGAGAAGAATGCCTTAAAAAGTCGAATTTGCCAGATGGAAAAAGAATCTCAAAAGTTCACTGAGGAGATTCATTCCTTCAGAGTTAGACTGGAGCAAATGGAAGCTAGTGACTTTATGAGAAATCAAGATGCTGTTAAGCAGATCCAAACAAACGAAAGATTAGAAGGCAATGTGAAATATCTCATGGGAAAAACCACTGACCTGGAGAATAGATCCAGGAGAGACAATTTAAAAATTATTGGACTACCTGAAAGCCATGATCAAGGAAAGAACCTAGAAATCACCCTTCAAGAAATTCTCAAGGAAAACTGCCCTGATGTTTTAGATCCAGAGGGCAAAATAGAGGTTGAAAGAATCCACCGATCACCTCCTGAAAAAGATCCCAAAAAGAAAACTCCCAGAAATATTATAGCCAGGTTCCAGAATCCCCAGATCAAGGAGAAAATACTACAAGCAGCCAGGAAGAAACAATTTCAATATTGTGGAAACACAATCAGAATAGCCGAGGACCTGGCAGCTTCTACACTGAGGGATCGAAGGGCATGGAATATGATATTCCAGAGGGCAAAAGAACTGGGAATGAACCCAAGGGTCACCTACCCAGCAAAACTGAGTATTTTGTTTCAGGGAAAATATGGTCATTCAGTGGAATAGAGGACTTTCAAGCATTCTTGAGGAAAAACCAGAGTTGAATAGAAAATTTGACATCCAGACGCAAGAAGTAAGAGATGCCTGAGAAGGTAATCAGGGAAAAGAAATCAAAAGGAACTTATCAAAGTTGAACTATTTACATTCCTATATGGAAAAGCAATAACTGTGACTGATGATATCTTTCTCACTATGAAAATAATGGAAGAAAGGGGTGTGGTCATATGGATACATATGTGAATGTGTGTGTATATGGTTACAGTTATATATGGATAGAGGGCATAGGTTGAATTTGTTGGGAAGGGAGAATACTCAAGGGATGAAATTATGAGGTGAGAGAGGAAAGTGGCAAGAGGAGATGGGGAGAGACAGGGTAGTGTAAACTATCCCATGCAGAAGAAGCAAGGGAAGTGGTTGCAAAGGAGGGGGAGAATAAGGAAGGCTAAAAAGGCAAAACCACATTCACATTGAATTTGGTTCAGGGAGAAAATGTAATACATACTAAATGGGATATCTCAACCTGCAGCAGGATAGGGGGAAGGGGGACGAGAGGAGGGATGATGGATGGGAGGGCATCCTTGGGGTGAGGGGAGGTTGGAAGTACCCACTATAGAAGAGGGACAGGATCATGTAGGGAATGGACCAGGTGGTGGGTGGGATGAGTGGGAGGGAATTATAAGCAGCCTTGTACAATATATCTACTATGATAATGTTTTGCATAGCTAGACATGTACAACATATACTGAATTACTTATCTCCCAAGAAGGAATGGGTGACAAGGGAGGAAGGAAATGGATCTGAAATGTGAGGTCATAACATTAAATGTTTCAAATATATATAAATACTATTATTAATACTCTTTTGCTTGTAATGGGGAGATGGGGTGTGCAGGCATTGGGACACAAAGATTCACCTTCCTCTAATGGAGAAGTTGATGGGGGTATGGGAGAGGGTATGGGGGGGAGCGGATTGGAGGAAGCGATATCTTGTGGGACTGCTATTCTGGGAGGTTGGGTAGGGGAATAATGGAGGGAAAATGATTGTAACTCAAAATCTGGCGGAAATGAATGATGTAAAACAGAAGTTAATAAAGCATTTGTTTAAAAAAAAAGCACACAGACTTTGAAAAAATCCTTATAAATGGGAGGTAATTATTAATGTTATTCTACTCATCTTTTGATATCTCATGTAGTAGAAGGAAAATCAAGCAAAATGTCATTGAGGTAGCTCCTTTAAGAGAGAGAGAGAGAAAGAAAGAAACAGATACAGAGAGACAGTGACAGGAGAGCAACAGAGACAGAGAGACAGAGAAAGTTCTTCTGTCTTTCCATGTGGCTATCACCTTAAGCAAGATGCTGTAGGGGAGGTAAATTAGAGTTTAAAATAAATTATCTGTATATTGTCAAATGATAAAATAGTGACTATCTAATGAACAGAATTCTTGACAATCACAGTCACTAGATTCCTTTAATGTTAAATCCAGGGTATCAGAAAATAGTTAAACATAAACACTATTTTTGCTTATATTTTAAGTAGGGGATGTCAAAGTCAGAAAAGTTTTTGTTAATAGGGATCCCGGTTCTCTATCCTATAGGTGGAGATAAAGCTTCTGAAAGACTAAGGGTAAAAAAAAATAAGTGGTTCATTCTTGAAGTGGACCAAAATCACATCATTATAGTAAGAGAGAAGTTTCAATGTGCCAGACTGTGACTGCTCAGACCAACACAAGCTCGAAATGCTCTACCACAAGTCAAGCACAATTTGTCCACGTGATCTTTTTGGATGGATACTGTAAATTTGTGCACCCAGCATTTATTTTGAGCTGTTTGCTTATAGAGCACAGCACCTTGTCTGATGTGGGCAGGCCATGATGAGTGCTCCTGTGCCAGTGTCTCCCATGTCACATGATCAGTTCCAAAGTTCTTGAGACAGACATTGAGAGTATCCTTGTATCACTTCTTCTGACTACTATGTGAATGATTGCCCTGTGTGAGTTCTCCATAAAATAGTATTTTTGGCAAGCATATATTTGGTATTTGAACAATTGGATTTGCAGTCTCTAAGCAGAGTTTGAATGCTTGGCAATTTAGTTCAAGTAAGGTCCTCAAAGTCTAGTACCTTGTCCTGACAGGGAATCTTGAGAATCTTTCTAAGAAAATTCAAATGGATGGAATTCAGTTTCCTGGCATGGTGCTGCGACTGTTCAGGTTTCACAGGCATACAACAATGAGGTCATCACAAAAGCTCTATTGACCTTCAGTTTGGTAGTCAGTCTAATAATACCTCTTCTATCCTATACTTCAGAGACTCCCAAAGACTGAGCTAGCTGTGGCAACACATACATCAACCTCATCATCAATGTGTAAATCCCTGGAAAGTATGGAATGACTCTAGTAAGTGGTGGAAATGAAGGAAAGGATGTTTGCTACCTAGCCACAGAAAAGCGTGGCATTTTTAAGGCTTTGAAGGTATGGTTAAAAGGTACGACTCACAGTGGGAAGTGACAAAGACAATAGATCCTGGAAGTCACTCTCCATCGTGTATGCCCTTCAGAATTTTGTCAAGTCCTAGGCTTCATTTCCTGCCCAGTTTCCTCAATGCAGCCTTCTCTGATGTTCAGAACATAAAGTACTCTCTAACTCTTCAGATTTTCTATATTCTCTTGCCCGGTTTATTCCTTTGCCCTTCTCAAGTGCTACTTTGTAGAGTATTAATATAAATTCCCTACGTCTGATAGAATGAGTTTCTTTAACACAAGTACTTTGACATTTTATGGAATCTTTGTCTCTCTAAAACAGGCCTGCACAATGACCTTGTTGTTGACAATACGACCTGCAATATAAGCTTCAGGCTGCTTGCAGGCTACCAAAATATTTTGGGCAGCTTACAAAAATATAGAACATGTAAAGAAAATAAAGATGTAACAAGGGCTTTGTCTGTGCTCTTGTTAACCCTCCTTCCACTACTCATTCTTGTGCCTGTTATGTAATTTGGCAGGTGGCTTGCCACTGCACACTCTCTCTTGTTTGTCATGTTGCCCACAGCAATCAACCATCACCAGTCTGTCTCTAGTATGAGAGGAGCAAGAGTCATATCTTTTCACTGTACTTTCAGTTGTTACTAAATGTAAACAGTAAGAAAAACTGAAAAATGTATTAAAATTTGTACTGCTTAGCAAAATGATTTTTTTAACATTAACATTGTTTCATGATAAATAAAAACATTAAAAAGTGTAATTAATTAATTGAAATTTGCCTTTTTATATATGGCTTATTTGCAAAATAGTTTAAACATTACTTTTGCCTAAACTTGGAGTGAGCTGCTAAAAATCTATCTGTGGCCTGAAGAAGTTTAGCCTATTTTAATTTTGGCCTCTACCTACTGCCAGGTTGTGCAGGTCTGCTCTAACCTTAGCACAGAACTTTGTTAATAGTAAATACTTGATAAATGCCAGAATTGAGATGATTATAGCATATTTCAAGTGTGTGAGGTCTAAGTTTAAAGATCACATGGACACAGAGGAAATGAGAAACGTACTGTTGTAAAAAAACCGAAAAACCAAAGTGTTAATGTGATGGTAAAAGAGAAATGAAGGGATTTTATCCTAACAGCAGAGTCCTAATAAAAGACTTGTGGAATAGGTCATCTATATGGAGAGCTTCCAGTATCATGACTATGTTTTAGTAGAAGCCTTATTAAGATTTTCAAGGGTATTGGTGTATATGAAATTATATTTTCTGTCTAGTTATTGACTCAACAACTAATTCTTAATCAAAGGTGTTGTCCATTATAAAACTAATTTGTTTTTTTAAAGAAGAAATCTTTTTAAATTTGTTTTTTGTAAAGAAAAAGGAGGTCCTACTAACCAGGTTTAAATGCAGGTTATTAAATCTCAGAAGCAAAGAGACCTTTTTTAAATCTATACTTCCATAGTAACACTCCTCCACCCCACTCCATGTTATCTATCTTCTATAGATTATGAGATTAAAATGTTGGGTTGAAAGTAAACTCAGAAGACTTGTAGAGTTGAAGAGGTTACCCACTAAGAGTGTTAGGGCTGCTCTGGAGACCCCAAAATACCAACATGCCTGGTCCTGCCAAATGGATTCCACTCAAATGTTCTCAGCCAAAGAAAAGTAAAATTTATTAAGAAGTTTGCTTGCATTAGACACAGAGTAAGTCTGTGCTACATTATTCTATGGGGCTCTCACAATTCCATGGCATTCTATGGCACTGTCCCTCTTCCATGGCATTCCATGGCACACTCACTCATCCATGGCATTCTATGGTGCTCTCACACCACATGGCGTGAGATGGAGCCTTATATACAGAAGGTTGTGGGAGAAATCTGGGGTGGTCTAGAGGAGGAGTTTGGGTAGGGTCTTCAGGAGAAGTTAATGAGGTCAATGAGTGATTAAGTGTGGGAGTTTGCAGGAGACCATAAACAATGGTGGGCTAAGCCAGTTTGGGTTTATTGATAATTTGATAGGCTCAAAGGTGGGAAGTAGATGAACAATGGAGGGTTAGGCTAGTAACTGGATTAGTAAGCAGTTAGTAACTAGGTTATTCCCTAATGCAAATGCCTCACCAAATGAGACAATTTAATCAAAAGTCCAAGGGAGTTTTCCATACTCTGTACCTCAAAGACTCAAGGAGAAACTGAGGGGGCTCCCAGAGCCCATAACTCATCAGGGTCATGTATTTTATTGAATTTCTCTCATACTCTAATATAGTGTCTATATTTGGAGTCAAAGAAACTGTGTGGGCAACTACATAGAGATTTTAATGGTGGCTGGGGAGGCCTATATGAAGAAGAAAGAAGCAAGAGAAACAAAAATGGCATGAGGAATCTTTGCTGAGGGCTTGAAGGACTTTGATATTTCTATCTATTCTTGTCTAGACCAGAAACTGTATGGGATGTGACACTAGTTCTTGGAGGTTTCATCGTGAAACAGTAAACACACTAGCATCCCCAGCATGGCTGGTCCTTAGAACTGCTTTTCTAAAGGAAAGCAACTCAAAATGGTTTAACAATCTTACTTTAATCAATCAAACATATATCACTTACCTAGTTCAGGGGGAAAAAGTCAGCACCCTAAACTTCAGAGAATACAAATAAGTTACAAGCAGAAGTGTAATGGAAATGCAAATTTAAAAATCTTCCCTGTCCCTAGGCCCTTCCATAGGCTTAAGAGTCTCTGAGAACCTTCCTTGTTTTGAAAATATACTCTGCCCCTTAATAGGCTGAATGTGGTCACATGGAGACTGTAGAAGAGGCTTTGTTTTCAGGAATGCCCACACCTTGATGCTGTTTGATTGGGCAGTGGGTCAAGAGGGTTGTGACATTCTCTGTGCCAGGAGAAGGCTATATATTCCCTGATGTGAGGCTTTGCTTTGAGGCTCATTTTGAGTAGTGCTGTGTAACTTGACCAGATGAGACTCTGGGCAGCTGTTGAGAGCCCCCTGGGTTTTAAAACCCAGATGTTGATACTTCCCTCTCTGGTAACTGTGATTTGGTATTAATAATGGTTGGAGAGTTTGGAAGCCTGTCTGCTTGATCTGTTTGTTTCTCTGTCTTGTAAGTTTTGTCTGTATACTTTGAAGTTCAGGGTGCTGACCTTTTCCCCGTGAACTAGGTAAATGATATATGTTTGATTGATTAAAGTAAGCTTGTTAACCCATTTTGAGTTGCTTTCCTTTAGAATAGCAGATCTAAGAACCTGTGTTGGCAGCCACCCTGGGGATGTTGGGGTGCTTGTGGCTACAAGAAGTTACAAGCAGAGAAAGAAACAGGTCAGTAGATAGGCTTCCAGCTGCCTGACCTTTACATCTATACATAGTCAGTTACCAGAAAGGGAAGCACCAACATCCAGGTTTCCAAAGCCAGGGGCCTTAAGGGCTGCCCAAAGTCTCGTCTGGTCAAAGCACACAACTCTTCTGAAAGTCAGCCCCAAAGTAAAATCTCACATCGGGGTATATATAGCCTTCTTCTGGCTCAGAAAATGTCACAGCCCACTTGAACCACTGCACAATCACACTGCACCACAGTGTGGGCATTCCTGAAAATGAAGCCTCCTGCCATAGGCTCCATGTGACCATATTCAGCATATTAGGGGGGCAGATTACATTTTCAAATCAAGGAAGATTCCCAGTCACTTAAGCCTATCAGTGGGCTTAGGGGCAGGGAAGATCTGAGATTCTCATTGCTATAACATTTGGCCCCAAGATCTTTCATGCCCATTTCATAGGCAATTTACATCTGAATTAGAATTAACATCTCTTAAGTACAAAATAATCCTCACAAAATAGATATAACATTTGAAAGATACATAATGTAACAAACACACACAAAGTACATAGCATTATAATCTCCCTTTACCCAAGATTTTGGGACCCCATTTTTTCAGGGGGAATGATGGGTAGCTTGTGCTCAAGCCCCACCCTAAAATATTGTTTTCTGTGTTTATCATGTGCTATTCTTATTATATTGTTTTAAAATTCTATTGACACCAGTTATTCCTGAAACTTCTATTAACCTATGTAATGAAATGTATTGTTAATGTATATTTGTGAAGTAAGGGACATGAAAGATTTTTTTTTTTGTTTTGTTTTCATATCTTTTGATGATTTTATTAACTTCTGTTTTACATCATTCATTTCCTCCAGATTTTGAGCTACAATCATTTTCCCCCCATTATTCCCCTACCCAACCTACCAGAATAACAGTCCCACAAGATATCGCTTCCTCCAATCTGCTCTCTCCCATACCTTCTCCCATACCCCCTTCGACTTTTCCATTAGAGGAAGGTGAATCTTTGTGTCCCAATGCCTGCTCATCTTATCTCCCAATTATAAGCAAAAGAGTATTAATAATAGTATTTATATATATTTGAAACATTTAATGTTAAGACCTCGAATTTCAGATCCATTTCCTTCCTCCCTTTTCACCCATTCCCTCTGGGGAGATAAGTAATGCAGTATATGTTGTACAATACTAGCTATGCAAAACATTATCATAGTAGATATATTATACAAGGCTGCTTATAATTCCCTCCCACTCATCCCACCCCCCACCTGGTCC
The DNA here is from genome assembly GCA_011680675.1 of Gymnobelideus leadbeateri. Taxonomy (NCBI): domain Eukaryota; kingdom Metazoa; phylum Chordata; class Mammalia; order Diprotodontia; family Petauridae; genus Gymnobelideus; species Gymnobelideus leadbeateri. The sequence continues at coordinate 240,141 of WOXC01001374.1, forward strand.
ATTCCTACATGATCTTGTCCCTCTTCTATAGTGGGTACTTCCAACTTCCCCTCTCCCCAAGGATGTCCTCCCATCCATCTTCCACCCTAGATTACAATCCAGATCCAGGGAGGTTAAAGCAAGAGCGATTACCCCCCAAGACTGATCGCTGGATCTCCCTACGATTTGCAGGCCAGGAGCTGGAGCTGCCTCTGAAAACTACAAAATGGCATGTCTCCTCAGTGGCTTCTAGCCCCCAGGGGAAGAAGCTGACACATTCCCCAGATACTGGTCCCAAAGTCCATAGGACACCACCCTCTTACTTTATCCTAGGCATGTCTATGTTGATAATTCTGGAGTCTCCACAGCTGCTGGTATTCTGGAGTCTCTCCATCAGGCTGCTGGCCCTGCCGCCCTGGGGCTAAAACCTCGGCTCATGGGGACCTGGGCTCTGCTTGGCTCTGCTCCCCGCACTGTGCAGTGTGTGCTGCCAACTCCCAGACCACTGCGCTGTTCCTTCCTGCAGGGCTGCTGGGCTGTCCTCAGTGGGAGTTTAGCTTCTCTGTATCGTTCTATGGGTGCTAGGGCTCCAGAAGTTGTTCAGAGTCCCCTTTTACATAGTTTGGGGGGAATCTCGGGGCAGAGTGGCTTGGATGAGCTGTTTCTACCCTGACATCTTGGCTCTGCCCCCCAACATGAAAGATTTTGAGGCTGAATGTAATGGTTATGGGATTTTAAGGTCTTCTGTGCCCCTTGAACTTGCTAACATAGTAGGAAGTGGTAGGGCAAGAAGAAGAGAAGTCCAGGCTAGAGTGTGTCTTTGGAAGTTTGGTGGCAGCAGTGGAGGATGTGGTGGTGGTGGGGAGAAATCCTTTGGTTTTTTTCAGCCAGCCAGATTTTCTGCTAAGGACTCCTTGTGAGGACTGCCAAGGAAGGAAACTGTGTGGGGCCAGAGCTGCTGGTTGTTGACTGAGTGTATGCTGAGCAATTGCTGTGAGTGAGGAGAGGAGGATCTTTGCCTGAGTTTGCCTCTTCTGTTTTGAAGGCTTGAGAATGTGGGTGTTTAATACATTAACTATGTATGCCAACTTCGTAAGTACTGTGATGGCTTTGACTTTCTGGTTTGGGGACTCGGTTTTCTTGTACTTGAATAAATGTTTCAGCTTTTTCCCCCATGTAGAGACCCTGGTATATTTTGTGACTAATAACCATATCAGCATATTTATAGCTACAATAGGCATGGTGAACATTGCATTGTTGATAAACATAGCATACCATTGATTCTGGGATATGGATCTTTGGATAATTAATATTCTTCCAGTGCCTAACAACTTTCCCCTTCACAAACAGAAGCATCATTCCTGTAGTGAATTACAGTGGTTTCCAGAGCAGAAAGTACAGCACTCCTTTAACAAGCAGGAGAGGCGTTGCAAAGGAAAGGAGGTGAGAATATTCTTGTGGTATTAGGAAACTTGTTGTCTGTTTGATGCTGGGCCACCAGCCTTGGACTGGGCTCAATTCACAAGCTTCTAATCCCTGGAAAGCTAAAAAGAGGGTTTTTTGTTTGTTTGTTTGTTCTTTACTTTTGTTTTTTTTTTAATGGGGTGGACTGCAGTACTCAAATGAAGTAGTACTGTCATATTCATCAACATCTAACTTGGTCCTCTTGTGTTCTGACATTTCCAAATTAGCCAGCCAATGGGAAATAAATATATAATTCAACCATCAACTAGTGTTCTGTTCATAGGCAAGTACCCAATTCCCCTTACCTTCTTTCCCCTTCAAAACTTGAGGATTGTGTCTAGGTGGTACAGTGAATAGGTCACTGGTCCTGGAGTCTGGAGGACCTAAATTCAAATCTGATCTCAGACACTTAATATTTAGTGCGACCTTGGACAAGTCATTTAACCCCAATTGGCCTTCCCTCCCCCCTACAGAAAGAAAAATATCTCTGTGGATTGCTGCTTTAACTTTCCCTTTCCTTCTCGTTTCCTCAGAAAATCATTAATCTCCCCACTTACCCTTTTGGGAAAAGTTCTGTGCTCTTTCCTCATCAGTACCCTTGGTTGCCTTTGCCCCTCTTATTGGAAGACAGAACAAAAAACAAACAAACAAAACAAAAAAAGCCAAGATGGCGGAGTAGAAACAGCTCATCCAAGCCACTCTGCCCCAAGATTCCCCCCAGACTATGTAAAAGGGGACTCTGAACAACTTCTGGAGCCCCAGCATCCACAGAACGACACAGAGAAGCTAACTTCCCACTGAGGACAGCCCAGCAGCCCTGCAGGAAGGACCAGCACAGTTGTCTGGGAGCCGGCAGCATGCAATGCGCAGAGCGCAGGAAGCAGAGCCTAGAGGAGCCCAGGTCCGCATGAGCCGATGTTTTAGCCCCAGGGCGGCAGGGCCAGCAGCCGGCTGGAGGAACCCCAGAACACCAACACCCGTGGGGACTCGAGAATTATCAACATAGACATGCCTAGGACAAAGAAAGAGGTTAGTGTCCTATGGACTTTGGGACCTGTATTTGGGGGAATGTGTCGGATCCCTCCCCTGGGGGCTAGAAGCCCCTGAGGAGACACACCATTTTGTAGTTTTTCAGAGGCAGCTCCAGCTCCTGGCCTGCAATCAATTGTAGGGAGATCCAGCGATCAGTCTTGGGGCGGGGGGTAATCTCTCTTGCTTTAACCTCCCTGCATCTGGATTGTGATCTAGGGTGGAAGTCATGGGTGGGTTTACAGCTTTCCAGAAACGGAAGTTGCCCCCCACACGTTCGGGACGAAAATTCCTCTACCTGGCATTAAAGCCATAGTGTGGCAACAAGCCCAAAAGTCAAGCAATTAAGTGGCAACATGCCAAGACAAAGGAAACAGAAAAATGCAACCCTAGACTCCTATTTTGGGGGCATAGAGCAGGAAAAGGACTGTGAGGTCAGAAGTCCTGCTCCAAAAGCCCCAGGGAAAAACATGAGTGGGTTGCAGGCCATAGAGGACCTTAAGAAGGACTTTAAAAATCAAATAAGAGAAGTGGAGGAAAAATTGGAAAAAGAAATGAGAAGGATGCAGGAAAAGTATGACATGAGGGTCAACAGCCTGACTGAGGAAAACAACACCTTAAAAAATAGACTAACTCAAATGGCAAAGGAGGCCCAAAAGGGCAATGAGGAGAAGAATGCCTTAAAGAGTCGAATTTGCCAGATGGAAAAAGAATCTCAAAAGTTCACTGAGGAGATTCATTCCTTCAGAGTTTGACTGGAGCAAATGGAAGCTCATGACTTTATGAGAAATCAAGATGCTGTTAAGCAGATCCAAACAAATGAAAGATTAGAAGGCAATGTGAAATATCTCATGGGAACAACCACTGACCTGGAAAATAGATCAGGAGAGACAATTTAAAAATTATTGGAATACTTGAAAGCCATGATCAAAGAAAGAACCTAGAAATCACCCTTCAAGAAATTCTCAAGGAAAATTGCCCTGATGTTTTAGATCCAGAGGACAAAATAGAGGTTGAAAGAATCCACCAATCACCTCCTGAAAAAGATCCCAAAAAGAAAACTCCCAGGAATATTATAGCCAGGTTCCAGAATCCCCAGATCAAGGAGAAAACAATACAAGCAGCCAGGAAGAAACAATTTCAATACTATGGAAACACAATCAGAATAGCCCAGGACCTGGCAGCTTCTACACTGAGGGTTTGAAGGGCATGGAATATGATATTCCATAGGGCAAAAGAAAAGAGAATGAACCTAAGGGTCACCTACCCAGCAAAACTGAGTATTTTGTTTCAGGGGAAAATATGGTCATTCAGTGGAATAGCGGACTTTCAAACATTCTCAAGGAAAAAACCAGAATTGAATAGAAAATTTGACATCCAGACACAAGAAGCAAGAGATGCCTGAGAAGGTAATCAGGGAAAAAAAAATCAAAAGGAACTTATCAAAGTTGAACTATTTACATTCCTATATGGAAAAACAATAACTGTGAGTGATGATATCTTTCTCACTATGAAAATAATGGAAGAAGGGCTTGTGGTCATATGAATACATATATGAATATGTGTGTATATGGATAGAGGGCATAGGTTGAATTTGTTGGGAAGGGAGAATACTCAAGGGATGAAATTATGAGGTGAGAGAGGAAAGTGACAAGAGGAGATGGGGAAAGACAGGGTAGGGTAAATTATCTCATGTTGAAGATGCAAGGGGTAGTGGTTGCAAGGGAGGGGGAAAATAGGAAGGGAAAAAAAAGGCAAATCCAAATTCTCATTGAATTTGGTTCAGGGAGAGAATGACATACATACCAAATGGGATATCTCAACCTGCAGCAGGATAGGGGGGAGGGGGATGAGAGGAGGGATGATTGATGGGGTGGCATCCTTGGGGGGAGGGGAGGTTGGAAGTACCCACTATAGAAGAGGGACAGGATCATGTAGGGAATGGACCAGGTGGGGGGTGGGATGAGTGGGAAGGAATTATAAGCAGCCTTGTACAATATATCTACTATGATAATGTTTTGCATAGCTAGACATGTACAACATATACTGAATTACTTATCTCCCCAGCGGGAATGGGTGACAAGGGAGTAAGGAAATGGATCTGAAATTCGAGGTCTTAAGATTAAATGTTTCAAATATAAAAAAAAACAAAACAAAACAAAACAAAACAAAACAAAACAAAACAAAAAAACTCTTTCCCAAACCCCTCACTTAAAAACAGTCCAAAAGCACATGTAACTTCATTTTCAGAAGCTTCACTGATTGGATTGATTCCACCATCACCATGCCCCTATGTACACTCAGCTTCCATTTGTGTTCAATTCCACATACCACCACCACTCGATTACAAGGCTATGGAAGGCAAGGGTTGTCTTTCTTTTTCTTCTTTGCATCCACAATACTTAACACATTGACTGGCACATATTAGGCACTTAATAAATGTGTAATTAATTAAATTACATTTTTGTTGTATTGTGTTGCCGATAACAATAACAAAACTAACAGGGTCAAAACTTTAGAAATGCCAATTTGGCAGCTGAGTGGAGAATAGAATATGGCGGTGGGGTGGGGGAACTTGACCACCCAGAAGACTATTGAAATATTCCAGGCATGAGGTAATGAGGATCTACACTTTGGTAGTGTTAGAGGAGAGAAGGGGGCTTATACAAAAGTTATTACAAAAGTAAAATGGATGAATTTTGGCAACAAATTGAATATAGCATGTGAAAAATTATAAGGAATGGGAGATGGCCCCTAGACTGTGATCCTATGTAACTAGAAGGATGATAGTATCCTCAATACTAATGGGAAAATTTGGAAGAGGAATGGTTTGCAGGCAGAGTTCAAGTTTTGGACACATTAAAAACTCATGTTTGAGTTTAAGATGTTGTTAGGACATTTGGTTTAAGATGTTTAATAGGCAGTTGAGGATATATGAATGGAAATCAGGATAGAAATTAGAACTGGTTAAATAGATTTGAGAATAATGTAACATTTGACTTAAGAGATTAATTTTATGGGACTCTTGCCTTGTTTCTGGAAACTGATTATTCAATGTCCTAAATCTGAGTGAGGGGCAAGGAAGAGGGGGAGAAAGGAAAGCAATCATACAATTTTTTCTGACTTTCAGATAGTATAAAGAAAGTATGTCCACAATATCAACATCTTTTTAAGTACCTGGTTGGAGAGAAAGAACCTGAGAAGTGTGAGAGATCTCTAAGAGAATTCTTAGAGAATCTAAGAGGACTCTTAGTCTGTATCATGTACCTATTCACAGTTTGCTACTACATTAGAGACTTCAGGGAATTTCACCTTAGGTGAGATCTGGGACCCTCTTCGTTAAGTTTGGTTATTTTATTCTCAATGAGAGAGAATATTTACTCTGTATTTTGTTTAGTACATATTTTCTATATATAATTTCATTGATTTCAGTTTTTTCCTGTCAAGTGGATAAATGGTTTTCTTTGCTATGGGTGTTCTTTGTGGAACTGGCATCTGGTGGGAAAAGGGTCAAGTTTTAGATTTACATAGCTTGGAGCTCTTCATGCCCATATAGCTTGAACCTAAATAGTTTATCTCATACATGAATGTTAGTTAAAAGAATTTGTGTGTGTGTGTGTGTGTGTGTGTGTGTGTGTGTGTGTGTGTGTGTATCTGATGGTCTAGGGGCCATCCTCCACTTTCTACATTTTTCTCCTGTGCCATATACAATCTATTGCCAATGTATGTCAATTCTACCTTTGTTACACCTCTTGTATATGCCCCTTCTATCTTCTTATATTTTTAGTAGACGTATATATGTTGGAGTTACTAGAGATTTCTAGCACATTTCTAACATATAATTCACCAAATAATCATCTCAGTTTTTATGCATTTTTTTTGCAAAAATTGGTGGGTGACCATTATATAAAATTGTGCAGTAATTCTTGTCTTTTAGTTTCCACCAGTCTCACAACAACTTTTCAAACACTGAAAACATCCCTATTTCCATGCTGTTGAGGGAACACAATTATTTTCATGTTTTTTACTAAGCAATTGAGTCCAATAATTGTTATTTCCTGACCTATAGTTATGCATCTCTCTATTCTAGTACTTAGAAACACCACCATTCCCAAAAATAGGAGTCTAGGGAGATTTCTTTTATTTGACCTATATCATGAAACTCACAACAAGATATCACTGAAAGGACAAAAAGAGAAAGGGAAAGGGGGGGGGGGGCGTGAAATCCAAGGACTTTGGTTTGCCATGATCATTTTTTTGGAGCTTTATTCATGCTTTTGTCCATTGACTTCCTAGATGTCTTGGGAAAAAAAAAGTCTTTTTATACATGAAATTGTTTTGACATACTGGTCACCTTCACCTAGATATGTAATCAGTGTCTTAAAGATGAGCTATTTTTTTCCTCCAAAGTATTCACACATCATCAGTTTTTTCTGATGACCATCTTAGTTCTCTTCAATTTCCAGAGTATCTCTTTCTACTTCTTTTGAAAATAAGAAAGCTTGTCTATCTCCAGTCCTTTTTAATCTCTCCTGTGCTATACATTTATCACAGACTACTGACAGATAATTTGTGACAGTCTGTACAGCTTCTATCTGTATCATTTGATATCCATATTTAACCCTAGAAACATATATTTTAGTATCCATATTTGACCCCAAAACTAATTTAAAGTGGTCATATTAATTCTTACTACCTTTAACATATCTTGAACTTCAGTTCTCTCTTTGTTGTTTTTGTTTCATACTTTTCACATTGTTAAGGAATTAATTATCTTTCAAGTGGAGAGAATATGATCCTGGAAAAGTTCTTTCAATAATCCTTTAACATTGTACTATTTTCTCTAATGCAGGACCTATCCCTTTCCTGTTCATTTGACATTACTGAATGGGTACAGGAGAAGGGGAAAGATTTTTCTAATATTCAGCATTTTTATAAGCTTTATCTCATTATACTCTTCAGTCTTTCTGATAATATTCTTATAATATTATGTCAGTCTTCATTCTTGTTTGTGTACTTCCTTACCATTTTTTTTACAAATCCTTTTAAGCTGTTTGAGTAAATTTAAGTAAATTCAGCAAGTATTTAATGAGTAGTTGACATGTGTCATGAAATGTGTACAAAAAATGCAAAGAATGACAAAAAAAAACAAAACTTGATATCACTTCCAATCAAAAAATTCCCAGGATGATCATATTTGTTCTTCATATGTCTACTTTTTATCTTGATGAGTAATATTAATGATAGTATAATTGAGATAACTATTTTAGTACTTCCCATTCCTTAATCCATCTTCCTTTTTACTGTCTCTAGCTATTTGATCATACCTTTAATTTCACTGAAAATTTTGAAACTGTTTTTACAAAGGTTAGCATTCCTTTTTACCTGTTATCATCTCTAAGATGCCATCATTATTTATATTCACATTTCTAGTCACTTTTTTTTGCATTTTCAAACATTTATTTTCCAAAATGTTTATTATCAGAAGCAGGAAGAAGCATAGAATTCTATTAAAGGACAACCTGTTGCCCCCAAATGGCCTTTTTTAATCATCATAATTGCCAAATATGAAGAGAAAAGGGGGCAAATAATTTTGCTCCATGCTCTATATTAACGTTTGGAAAGACATTTCAGTTTTGAAACGAATACATTTTTTAGTCAGAACAGGATATGTTTCTGAAGAGCTTACCCATAAAGAGGGTTAGAGTTGCTCTGAAAACCCCAAAATACCAACACACTGGGTCCTGCCAAGTGCATTTGACTCAAGTCTTCTCAGCCAAAGAAAAGCAAAGTTTATTAAAAGTTTGCTTGTATTAGAAACAGAGTAAGTGTTTTCTAGGTCATTCTATGGCACTCTCACACCACATGAAATGAAGATGAGATCTTATATATAATAAGTTGTGGGGGGTATCTAGGGGTGGGCTACAGGAGAAGTTTGGGAAGTGTCTTCAGGAGAAGTCAGATGAGGTCAATGAATGATTAAGTGTGGGAAGTTGCTGGAGGCTACCTGGAGCTGACAGACAATGGATGGCTAGGTTCAAGGGTGGATTGGTATTTTGATAGGCTCAAGAGTGGGAAGTAGATGGACAATTGAGGGCTAAGCTATTAACAGAGGTCTGGGTCCAGCCACAATGTAAGGCTTATGGCCTCATGGAAATGCCTCATCAAATACAACAATTTAATAAGAGTTCAAGGGGTGTGCCCCTAGCCTATACCCCAAAGATTCAAGGAGAGCTCAAGGGGATTCCCAGAGCCTCCACTTCATCATTTCCATTCCAGCATAAAAAGATAAACTTGATAATACCATCACTGATCTTTTGAAGCCTTGCTTAGGTGGTAAACTGGAAGCATATCATTTCCTTCCTTCATTAGCTTCTCCTCCTTAATGATTGTTCCCATGTTCTATCTTTTTCTACTTATGTAAAACATTCAATGAAGTCACCATACTTCAGTTTGTATTCCCTCAGCTCAATTAATATCAATTACAGGTGCATACCCTATGTATTCTTTTGCATATACATGGCATATAAGTCTGACATTTGAAAAGATATTTAGCACTCCCTATTGCAACCCATTTATTAATACCAAGATCCAGATAGCATTGAATACAAAAGAATGTCATTGCCATGGCCCAGGCAAACTGCTCTTTCCTTCCCTCCTGCAAAGCCTTCTTGTGAGGCCAGTTCTTTGTATCCTTGCAGGCCATTCTTGTTACTTCCTCTTGACACTTCTTTTTTTTATCACTTTCATCTGACTATGATTTTAATATTTTGATAAAATATTAAAAAAATGTTTACATTATCAGTAGGGGAGGGCCGAGCAGTGCAACATCAAATTATTCTAGCAGCCACAAGGGCCATTCCTAGGCCTATACCCCCAGGGCAGAGATTATTCAGAGCTGGGTGAGAGACAAATGCAAGGCCCATAGCTGTGGCAGCAGCTATTACTGGAACATTCAATTCACAGCCTAGAAATTGAAAAAGAACCTACTGAACTTCCAGGGACCAGGAGGGCAGAATGACCCAGGCTGTTCCAATCCCCACCTTGGACCCTGAAAATACAGAAATTCTTGCCCTAGAGAAAAGTTTTAAGTAGTGAAGGCTTGGGTGTCCTAGAGACAGATGTGACTTAAGCCCTGCCTCAAAATAACTGAAAAACAGATTGCAAAGACAAAGACTATAGAATCCTGTTATTGTGAGAGGGAAGAATCAAATTCTGAAGGAGAAAGCATTGACACCACACCCATAGCTGAAGCCTCAACAAGGAATATGAACTGGTCTCAAGCACCGAAAGAATTCTTAGAAGAGCACAAGATGGACTTTTGTAGCAGCAAGCACCCCAACATCCTCAGGGTGGCTCCCAACACAGGTTCTTAGATCTGCTTTTCTAAAGGAAAGCAACTCAAAAATGGGTTAACAAACTTATTTTATTCAATCAAACACATATCATTTACCTAGGTCAGGGGATAAAGGTCAGGACCCTGAACTTCAAAGTACAGAGACAGAAATTACAAGACAGAGAAACAAACAGATCAAGCAGACAGGCTTTCAAGCTGTCCAACCATTACATCAATAACAAATCACAGTTACCAGAGAGCATCAACATCTACATTTGCAAAGCCAAGGGGCTCTCAATGGCTGCACAGAGTATTATCTGGTCAAATCACACAACACTTCTCAAAGTGAACCCCCAAAGCCAAGCCTCACATCAGGGTTATATAGCTTTCTCCTACCTCAGAGAATGTCACAACTCTCTTGACCCACTGCCCAATCACACAGCATCAAGGTGTAGGAATTACTGAAAACTAAGCCTCCTGCCACAGGCTCCATGTGACCACATTCAGACTATTCAGAATATATTTTCAAATCAATGAAAGTTCTCAGAGACTCTTAAGCCTATCAAAGGACCTAGGGGCAGGGAAAATCTTTAAATTTGCATTTCCATTACAACTATGAAAAATTATAAAAATATTATAATGAAGAAAACTGCTCCTTAAAACGAGAAATGTGAGAAATGGAAAAACATGGAAAAGGAGCTTCAAAAACTACCTGAGAGGGGCTGAGCTAAGATAGCAGAGCAGAAACAGCAATTCCAAGGTGCTCTCCCCCCAGACTACTTCCAAATCATGTAAAAGGGGACTCTGAACAACTTCTGTAGCCCCAGGATCCACAGAACAACAAAGAGAAGCTACCTTCCCACTGAGGATAGCCCAGCAGCCCTGCAGGGAATGGCTAGCACAGCGCTCTGTGAGCCAACAGAACAGCGCTGGGAACCAAACCCAGGTCTGCATGAGCCTCAGTTTTAGCCCCAGGGTGGCTGGGCCTGCAGCTGGCTGGAGGGACCCCAGAACACCAGCAGCTGTGGCGATTCCAGAATTATCAACACAGATGTGCCTAGGACAAAGTGAGAGGTTAGTGCCCCATGGACTTCAGGACCATTATTTGGGGAATATGTCACTTCCCCCTCTGGGGGCTAGAAGTCACTGAGGAGACACAGCACACACGCCATTTTACAGCATCAGTGGCAGATTTAGCTCCTGACATTCAAAGTGTAGGGTGATCCAGCGATTAGGCTTGGGGGTTAATCATTCTTGCTTTAACCTGCTTGGATCTGGATTGTGATCTGGGGTGGGGGAGGTCTGGGGTGGGTATCCAACTTACCAGAACCAGAATTTGTGAAGACCTGAACATTTGGGACGGAAGCTCGCCTATCTGCTGGCAGAGTCCTACTGTGGCAAAAAGCCCAAAATTCAAGTAATTGAGTGGAAAAATGCCTATGAAAAAGAAGGGAAACAAAGAGAAAAATTCAATATTAGACTCCTATTTTGGGGGCAAAGAGGATCAAAGCATGGAAAAGGAGGAGGACTGTGAGGTCAGAAATCCTGCTCCAAAAGCCCCAAAGGAAAATATGAGTGGGATACAGGCCATAGAGGACCTTAAGAAGCATTTTAAACATCAAATAAGAAAAGTGGAGGAATAATTGGGAAGCGAAATGAGAAGAATGCAGGAAAAGTATGAAATGAGAGTCAAGAGCCTGACTGAGGAAAAGAACACCTTAAAAAATAGACTAACTCAAATGGTAAAGGAGGCTCAAAAGGGCGATGAGGAGAAGAAAGTCTTAAAAAACGGAATTTGCCAGATGGAAAAAGAATCTTAAAAGCTCACTGAGGAGATTCATTCCTTCAGAGTTAGACTGGAGCAAATGGAAGCTAATGACTTTATGAGAAATCAAGAGGCTGTTAAACAGATCCAAACAAATGAAAGAATAGAAGGCAATGTGGAATATCTTATGGGAAAAACCACTGACCTGGAAAATAGATCCAGGAGAGATAATCTAAAAATTATTGGACTACCTGAAAGCTATGATCTAAGAAAGAACCTAGAAATCATCCTTCAAGAAATTCTCAAGGAAAATTGCCCTGATGTTTTAGACCCAGAGGGCAAAATAGAGGTTGAAAGAATGCACCGATCACCTCCTGAAAAAGATTCCAACAAGAAAATTCCCAGGAATATTATAGCCAGGTTCCAAAATTCCCAGATCAAGGAGAAAATACTATGAGCAGCCAGGAAGAAACAATTTCAATATGGTGGAAACACAATCAGAATAGCACAGGACCTGGCAGCTTCTACACTGAGGGATGGAAGGGCATGGAATATGATATTCCAGAGGGCAAAAGAGCTAGGATTGAAGCCAAGGGTCACCTACGTAGCAAAACTGAGTATTTTGTTTCAGGGGAAAATATGTTCATTCCGTGGAATAGAGGACGTTCCAGCATGCTTGAGGAAAAAACCGGAGTTGAGTAGTAAATTTGACATGCAGAAACAAGAAGCAAGAGATGTCTGAGAAGGTAATCAGGGAAAAGAAATCAAAAGCAACTTATTAAAGTTGAGCTATTTATATTCCTACATGGAAAAACAATAACCGTGACCGAGGAAACTTTTCTCAGTATGAAAATAATGGAAGAAGGGTATATGGGCATATGAATACATATATGAATGTGTGTATAGATGTTTACAGTTATACATGAATAGAGGGCATATGTTGAATTTAGTGGGAAAGGATGATATTTAAGGGGTGAAATAATGAGGTGAGAGAGGAAAGTGGCAAGAGGATGTAGCAGCTTCATCTCCTGGCCTGCAGACAGTAGGGGGACAGGGTGACCAGTCTATGGGTGGTGGGTCATCACTCTTGTTTTGATTTGCTTGGATTTGGATTGCCATCTGGGGTGGAGCTCTTGGGGTTTGTGACTAGCTTCCCAGAGCAAGTGGAAGCTTCAGAGAGACCATCCAACTAATATCCCCAGCACCTGAGAAAATTCCAAAGCTTTGGACAGCAGCTCCCCTGGCTGGTGGCAGAGTCCTACTGTGGCAACAAGCCCAAAAATAAAGTAATTGAGTGGCAACATGCTTAGGCAAAGGAAAGAAAATAAACAGAAAAATTCAACATTAGACTCCTATTTTCGGGGTAAAGAGGATCAAAGTATGGAAGAGGAGGAGGACTGTGAGGTCAGAAATCCTGCTCCAAAAACCCCAAAAGAAAATAGAAGTTGGTTACAGGCCATAAAGGACCTTAAGAAGCAGATAATAGAAGTAGGGAAAAATTGGGAAGTGAAATGGGAAAGATGCAAAAAATTTAAGAAATGAGGGTCAACAGCCTGACTGAGGAAAATAATACCTTAAAAAACAGAGTAACTAAAATGGCAACTGAGGCTCAAAAAGCCAATGAGGAGAAGAAGGCCTTAAAAAGCCAAATTTGTCAGATGGAAAAAGAATCTCAAAAGCTCACTGAGGAGAATCATTCCTTCAGAATTAGACTGGAGCAAATGGAAGCTAGTGACTTTATGAGAAATCAAGATGCTGTTAAGCAGATCCAAACAAATGAAATAATAGAAGGCGATGCGAAATATTTCATGGGAAAAACCACTGACCTGGAAAATAGATCCAGGAGAGATAATTTTAAAATTATTGGACTACCTGAAAGCCATGATCAAAGAAAGAACATCTAAATCATCCCTCAAGAAAATCTCAAGGAAAATTGCCCTGATGTTTTAGAACCAGAGGGCAAAATAGGGATCAAAAGAATTCAGCAATAACCTCCTGAAAAAGATCCCAGAAAGAAAACTCTTAGGAATATTATAGCCAGGTTCCAGAATTCCCAGACCAAGGAGAAAATTTTAGAAGCATCCAGGAAGAAAAAAAATTGAACACTGTGGTAACAAAATAAGGATAGCACAGGATCTGGCAGCTTCTACCATGAGGGATAGAAAGGCATGGGATATGATATTCTAGAATGCAAAGCAGCTGGGATTAAAACCAAGAATCACCTACCCAGAAAAACTGAGTATCATGTTTCAGGGGGAAATACAGTGATTCATTGGAATAGAGGACTTACAAGTATTCTTGATGAAAAAAAAACAGAGTTGAATAGAAATTTTGACACACATACACAAGAAGCAAGAGATGTTTGAGAAGGTGAACAGGGAAAATAAATCATAAGGAACTCATCAAATTTGAACTATTACATGCCTACATGGAAAAATGATGACTAACTGATGAAACCTTTCTCAGTATGAAAATAGTTGAAGAAGGGTATACATGGATAGAGGGCACAGTTTGAATTTAATAGGAAGGGATGATATGTAAAAGGTGAAATTAAGAGATGAGAGAGCAACATAATGCGAGGAGATGGGGAGAGACAGAAAGGATTAAACTATCTCATATAGAAAAAGCAAGGTCAAATGGTTACAAGGGAGGGGTAGAACAGGAATGCAGAAATGTAAAACCTTATTCTCATTGAATTTGGCTCAGGAAGAGAATGACATACATACTAAATAGTATATCTCACACTACAAGACAGTAGAGGCAAGGGGATTAGAGGGGAGCTGATGGAAGGGAGGGCAGGCTGGGAGAAGGGTAGTTGGAAGCACCCAGTTTTGAAAAGTGACAGGATCAAAGTAGGGAATAGACCAAGTGGTTGACAAGGGAGGAAGAGAATAAATCTGGAATTTGAAGTTTTAAAATCAAATGTTTTAAAAACATATAAATACTATTATTCTGGAGTCAGAAGGACCTGAGTTTGGATCCAGCCTCAGACAGTTAACACACACAAACAAAAACCTAGCCGTGTGACCTTGGGCAAGTTACTTAATCCCAATTGCCCTCCAAAAAGCAAAAAAAAAAAAATTTGAGAGGTTAGGGGCAGAGCCAAGATGGCAGAGTAGAAACAGCTCATCCAAGCCACTCTGCCCCGAGATTCCCCCCAAACTATGTAAAAGGGGACTCTGAACAACTTCTGGAGCCCCAGCACCCACAGAACGACAAAGAAAACCTAACCTCCCACTGAGGACAGCCCAGCAGCCCTGCAGGAAAGACCAGTGCAGCAGTCTGGGACCTGGCAGCATGCAGCGTGCATAGCGCAGGAGCCAAGCTGAGCCCATTTCCGCGTGAGCCGAGGTTTTAGCCCCAGGGTGGCAGGGCCAGCAGCTGGCTGGAGGAACGCCAGAACACCAGGAACCCTGGTGACTCCAGAATTATCAACACAGACATGCCTAGGACAAAGTAAGTGGTTAGTGTCCTATGGACTTTGGGACTGGTATTTGGGGAATGCATCGGCTCCCTCCCCTGGGGGCTAAAAGCCCCTGAGGAGACATGCCATTTTGTAGTTTTCAGACGCAGCTCCAGGTCCCGGCCTGCAAATTGTAGGAAGATCCAGCGATCAGTCTTGGGGGGTAATCCCTCTTGCTTTAACCTCCCTGGATCTGGACTGTGATCTAGGGTGGAAGTCGTGGGTGGCTTTACAGCTTGCCAGAAATGGAAGTTGCCCCCCACAAGTATGGGACAAAATTCCTCTATCTGGCCTTAAAGCCATAGTGTGGAAACAAGCCCAAAAGTCAAGCAATTAAGTGGCAACATGCAAAGGCAAAGGAAACAGAAAAATGCAACTCTAGACTCCTATTTTGGGGGCATAGAGCAGGAAAAGGACTGTGAGGTCAGAAGTCCTGCTCCAAAAGCCCCAGGGGAATATTTGAGCGGGTTGCAGGCCATAGAGGACCTTAAGAAGGACTTTAAAAATCAAATAAGAGAAGTGGAGGAAAAATTGGAAAGAGAAATGAGAAGGATGCAGGAAAAGTATAAAATCAGGGTCAACAGCCTGACTGAGGAAAACAACACCTTAAAAAATAGACTAACTCAAATGGCAAAGGAGGCCCAAAAGGGCAATGAGGAGAAGAATGCCTTAAAGAGTCGAATTTGCCAGATGGAAAAAGAATCTCAAAAGTTCACTGAGGAGATTCATTCCTTCAGAGTGAGACTGGAGCAAATAGAAGCTAATGACTTTATGAGAAATCAAGATGCTGTTAAGCAGATCCAAACAAATGAAAGATTAGAAGGAAATATCTCATGGGAAAAATCACTGACTTGGAAAATAGATCCAGGAGAGATAATTTAAAAATTAATGGACTACCTGAAAGCTATGATCAAAGAAAGAACCTAGAAATCACCCTTCAAGAAATTCTCAGGGAAAACTCCCCTGATGTTTTAGATCCAGAGGGCAAAATAGAAGGTGAAAGAATCCACCAATCACCTCCTGAAAAAGATCCCAAAAAGAAAACTCCCAGGAATATTATAGCCAGGTTCCAGAATCCCCAGATCAAGGAGAAAACAATACAAGCAGCCAGGAAGAAACAATTTCAATATTGTGGAAACACAATCAGAATAGCCCAGGACCTGGCAGCTTCTACACTGAGGGATCGAAGGGCATGGAATATGATATTCCAGAGGGCAAAAGAACTGGGAATGAACCCAAGGGTCACCTACCCAGCAAAACTGAGTATTTTGTTTCAGGGGAAAATATGGTCATTCAGTGGAATAGAGGACTTTCAAGCATTCTTGAGGAAAAAACCAGAGTTGAATAGAAAATTTGACATCCAGACACAAGAAGCAAGAGATGCCTGAGAAGGTAATCAGGGAAAAGAAATCAAAAGGAACTTATCAAAGTTGAACTATTTACATTCCTATATGGAAAATCAATAAATGTGACTTATGATATCTTTCTCACTATGAAGATAATGGAAGAAGGGGGTGTGGTCATATGAATACATAAGTTAAAGTGTGCGTATATGGTTACAGTTATATATGGATAGAGGGCATAGGTTGAATTTGTTGGGAAGGGAGAATACTCAAGGGATGAAATTATGAGGTGAGAGAGGAAAGTGGCAAGAGGAGATGGGGAGAGACAGGGTAGGGTAAACTATCCCATGTAGAAGAAGCAAGCGGAAGTGGTTGCAAGGGAGGGGGAGAATAGGAAGGCTAAAAAGGCAAAACCACATTCATATTGAATTTCGTTCAGGGAGAGAATGACATACATACTAAATGGGATATCTCAACCTGCAGCAGTGTAGGGGGAAGGGGGATGAGAGGAGGGATGATGGATGGGAGGGCATCCTTGGGGGGAGAGGAGGTTGGAAGTACACACTATAGAAGAGGGACAAGATCATGTAGGAATGGACCAGGTGAGGGGTGGGGTGAGTGGGAGGGAATTATAAGCAGCCTTGTGCAATATATCTACTATGATAATGTTTTGCATAGCTAGACATGTACAACATATACTGAATTACTTATCTCCCCAGAGGGTATGGGTGACAAGGGAGGAAGGAATTTGATCTGAAATTCGATGTCTTAACATTAAATGTTTCAAATATATATAAATACTATTATTAATACTCTTTTGCTTGTAATAGGGAGATAAGGTGTGCAGGCATTGGGACAAAGAACTGGAAATTAAGGGGATGCCCATCAATTGGGTGATTGCTAAAAAAGTCATGGTATATGAATGTAATGGAATAGTACTCTGCTACAAGACATGAGGAGGAGACAGACTTCACAGTTACCTGGAGAGAATTATACAAAGTGATGCTGAGTGAGAAGAGCAGAACCAAGAGAAATCTGTACACAGTTACAGACACAACATATGTGTAATGATCCACTTTGATAGATTGGACTCTTCTCAGCAATGTAATGCTGTAAGACAACCCCAGGAGAGTCATGATGGAGATAGATGTCTACATTCAGTGAAAGAGGTAGAAAGGACTAGAAACAACAGAGTTTGAATGCAGACTAAAGTAAAGCACCTGCTCTCTTTCTTTTTCTTGCTTGGTTTTGCTTCTTCTTTCCCATTGTTCATCTAATAAGTTACAATCCTTGTTCACAACCTGTCTAATGTCTAACGTGAAAGTATTTGCAGATCTTATACTTGATTGCATGCCGCCATGGGAAAGGAGGAAGAGAGGGAGGGGGAGAAAATTTGAAACTCAAGGAACTGAATCTTTTAAATTACAAGTAAACAAACAAATTAATATAGAAAAAAATGAGATTATCACTTTGTTTCATTGCTTCTTTTACATTACAAAGAATCAAAATTCCAGCCAGCCAAATCCAGAATCTATTCCTTTTCTGCAGATGCTCTACGTTTAGCTGAATGAGATGCATTTGAAACTAATGTCTAGATCATGTGTGGGGAATCTGAGGCCTTGAGGCTACATGTGGCCGTCCATGTCTTTGAGTGCACCTCTTTTTCTGAGTCCAGGTTTTACAGAAAAAAAAAAACAAAAAACACTTTTATTAAGGGTATTTGTTCTGTGAAGTTTGGATTCAGTTAAAGAGCCATATCTGCAGTCGAAAAAGGTTACATCTAACCTTGAGGTCACAGGTTCCCAATCCCTGGCCTAGATAGTTGAAATACCTCCATTAAGTCACATGAAGTTGAATAAATACAAAATGTTTTAAGTGTGCTTTCATGAAGGAAACAAGTATTTTTTTGCCTCCAAGCACACTATTCATTGGAATAAACCTTGTCTTTCATTATACACATATACTATTTCTTAGTTCAAATGAGCACATGTTGTATTTGGAAGCTCATTTTATTCCAAGACAAAAATCAATGATACTTTATCCTATTTTAAGCTTTTATAAACATCTACTATGACTGAAACAAGAAAGTGTTCCTTCTATTTTTGATTTTTGTTTCAAAATATGAATTTCATGTTATCTTTTAAAATTTTATTCTCAAAAGTAAGTCTAACTGAAGTCTGGAGAGCTTAGCTTAAAGAAATTGCTTTTCCTTTAGGAGATACAAATCTTAATGAAGAGAGCCAAAAATGTCTTACTCTTTAGAATAGGTTTATTACTGATTTATCAGTTCATTATCTTCCTAATTTCTCCATTTATAAATGTGGAAAATCTGATTAACTCCTGAGTTACACTTGAGACATCATCTATGTATGTTGCAATAAATCCACTGAAGACATGTTAAGATCATTTGCCTGTCATTAATATAAAGTCTTACTGTATAAAACTAAAAAAGTGGAATATAATTAGTGTCAACAGCTTTCTTATTTACATTAAGTGGTAAATTATTTCTACTTCTTCCTCTGGTTCTCCTTTGCTTCTCTTTTCTGTATTCAAAGTTCTATTCCACTTAACATTCAAAAATTAAAACAATTTTCAAAAACCTCAATACAACTCTGTGATACCTAAGCAAACAGATTTTAAATTTTAACTTTAAAAAGATATATTTTAGACATCCTTCCTTCATAAAATATTTATTGAACATTTGCTTTGTATACACATGTATTCACATTCTGTCCTAGGTATTAAAAAAAAAAGTGTAATCTATAATCTTTGCCCAGAAGAACTTAAGGATTTATGTGGGAAACATTTCAATAAGCATACACAGTAATATAAAATTAAATGACAAAATGTTATTCAGGCAACAAATAATGATGAGATTTTTGTCAACTGGAATGATTGAAGGAGGTTTAGATTTTAAAAGTGATGCTTCAGGATGATCACTCCTTTCACTGTTAAAATAGTTGAAGTAACATGTTTATGGCTTTTTCCCAAAGTTGCAGCTATTTAATGGAAATACTTTTGAAGTTAACAATGTACAGTAGAAAAAGTACTCTATCTGGAAGTAAAGGAATGTGGTTCTAATCCTGCTGCAGAAATTTCACATGTGTGACCATGGACAATGTATTTTCTGATCCCAGTTTGTTTCAAATCTATGATCAAAAATATTAGAACATAAATCTCCAGTTACTAAAATATGTACCATAAAAGAAAACAAAAATAAAATTTTAAAATGAGTCTTGAAGAAGAATATAATTTTTAGTGACAGAGAAAAGTGAGAAAATATTCAATAAATGGTTACAACATTAACAAAATTATAAAAGTATAAATTAAAATGTCATGTTGCTCCTAGCTAAGTCAGAGAGTTTTGATAATAGTGGGAATAAATATCAGTTCTATGATCTAAACTTTACATTTCACCCAGTGTCTGTCACATCAAACACAGCAGGCATTTAACATACTTGTTAAATTGAATAGCATTAAAGATTAGAATAGAGTTCAGATTGTAAAGGGCCTTGAAAGTGAAATGGAGAAGTTTCAACTTCATTCTGTAAGCAGATATAATTGTATTAGCTCTAAATCTATAAACAAACTACTCCAGTATCTTTGCCAAGAAAACCCCTAATAGGGTCACAAAGCATCAAAAACAACTGAAATGACTGACTGACATGGTAAATATTCAAAGAACTGTAAGCAGGAAATTCACATGATGATTTCATGATAGAAATGTTCCTTGTATTAGCATATTCAAAATGTCAAAAAGAACAGGAAAATATTCAGACTACTTAGAATTCATTCAAAGACTTGGAAAAGACTGGCCTGGAACAGGATGAAGAGAGATGAGTAAGTTGCACTCTTCATTAGAGACAATAGCCATTCTATTGAAATTATGGATTCAATGAGGATCTAACAGTTTTGTTTAGATTGACCTTGAGAAAAAGAGCTGAAAGCCTTAGGAGGTTATTTGTATAATTATATATAATAAGCAAAAAAACATATTAAAGTTTAGACTATAGTGATACCAATGGCAGTGGAAAGAAGGGAAAACATTTTCTAAGAGGAGAAGCCTATTAATGATTATTGCTTTCTTATCTAGAATCTAATTGGCATTTGTATTATCTGAATAACCCTTTGTTTAATTTTAGAATACAAAGATACTCCTTGCTAAAATGTAATATTTAATAACTTCCCTGATATTCTATTTCTCTGCTTTTGCTAAAACTAGTGAAATTTAATGGGGAAAATCATGAAGTCAATCTAAGCTGATTATACTCACTAAAAATTCATGCTTGACTCATCTCAGCTACATCATTGTGTCACTTCAAGAATTCTCTTCTATTCTGCCCTTTGTGGTGGTAAAAAATGAAATGACTGAGGAAACAAAGGTTCTAGCTTGTGAACATATTGATTTATTAAGCAATGCATGTCAATCACCTAGGAGATCAGGACCAGGATCCCTCTGCTTTGGTACTTGTCTCCAAAAATATGGAGAGAGAGTTTTATACATTAAAAACCATCAGTCAAATAAGATCAATTGATTAAAAGAAAAAAAAATCAACCAAGATACAAAATTAGGCTATGTGATCTAACTGAAGGAAAGTTTAGGTTCTTTCCAAGTTGGCAGTAGAGGGGATGGGGGGTGAATAGGTACAATTCCCTGAAATTAAAAAAAAAAAATTGTTTCCAGAGGAGCCAAGAGGGCAGAAAGGAAGCAGTAACCTCACTGAGCTCCTCGGTCACTAAGTCTCAAAGGGTGAATCTGAACGGATTCCAGAGTGACGGAGCCCACTGGAAGATAGAGCATGGCAGAGTCCAGCCCAGGAGTGTAACAAGGGTGTCCACTATCACCCCTATTATTCAATCTGGTACTACAAACACTAGCAGTAGCAATCAGAAAAGAAAAAGAAATCAAAGGAATCAAATTAGGCAAAGAAGTGACCAAGCTATCACTCTTCGCAGGTGACATGATGATATACTTAGAGAATCCCAGAGAATCAAGTAAAAAGCTACGTGAGACAATAAATAAATTTGGCAAAGTTGCAGGATATAAAATAAACCCACAAAAATCCTCAGCATTCCTGTACATCTCTAATGAAACTCAACATCAAGAGATAGAAAGAGAAATCCCATTTAAAGTCACTGTAGACATTATAAAATGTTTGGGAATCTACTTGCCAAAACAAACCCAGAACCTATATGATCACAACTACAAAACACTTCTCACACAAATAAAATCAGATTTAATAGTTGGAAAAATATCAATTGCTTGTGGCTGGGTCAAGCTAATATAATAAAAATGACAATTTTACCCAAACTAAACTATATATTTAGTGCCATACCAATCAATTTACCAAAAAACTATTTCTAGAGTTAGACAAAATAATAAAATTTATTTGGAAAAACAAACGGTCTAGAATATTAAGGGATTTAATGAAAAAAAAAAAGCGCTAGGGAAGGTGGACTAGGTATGCCAGATCTTAATCTTTATTATACAGCAGTAGTCATAAAAACTGCTTGGTACTAGCAGAGCTGTAGAATAATGGATCAATAGAATAGATTAGGCGCAGGAGACCCAGAAGTTAATGAATATAGTAATCTATTGTTCGATAAACCCAAAGATCCCAGTTTTTGGGATAAGAGTGCACTATTTGACAAAAACTGCTGGGAAAACTGGAATAAAGTATAGCAGAAACTGGGCATAGATCCTTATCTAACACCATATACCAAAATCAAGTCCAAATGGGAGCATGATCTAGGTGTAAAGGATGATACTGTAAGCAATTTGGGAAAGCAAGGAATAGTTTACCTGACAGATTTGTGGAGAGGGGAAGATTTTAGGACCAAACAAGAATTAGAGAGCATTATAAAATGCAAAATGGATAATTTTGATTACATTAAATTGAAAAGCTTCTGTACAAACAGAGCCAATATAACCAAGATCAAGAGGGAGGTGGGAAATTGGGAAAGAATTTTTACAACTTGTGTCTCTGATAAAGGACTCATTTCTAAAATTTATAGAGAATTGAGACAAATCTATATAAATACAAGTCATTCCCCAATTCATAAATGGTCAAAGGATATGAACAGGCAGTATTCAGATAAAGAAATTAAAGATATCTCTAAACATATGAAGAAATGCTCTAAATCACTATTGCTTAGAGAAATGCAAATCAAAACAACTCTGAGATACCACATCTCTCTAGTCAGATTGGCTAAGATGAAAAAACAGGAAAGTGACAAGTGCTGGAGAGGATGTGGACAAATTGGAACACTAATACATTGCTTGTGGAGTTGTGAACTTATCCAACCATTCCGGAGAGCAATCTGGAATTATGCCCAAAGGATTATAAATAATTTCATACCCTTTGACCCAACAATACCACTTCTAGGGTTATATCTCAAAGAGATAATAGAAGTGGGAGGAAGACCCATATGTACCAAAATATTTTTAGCAGCACTTTTTGTGGTTGCAAAGAACTGGAAATTAAAGGGGTGCCCATCAATTGGGGAATGGCTAAACAAGTTGTGGTATATGAATGTAATGGAATATTATTGTGCTATAAGAAACGAGGAGGTGACAGATTTCATAATTACCTGGAGAGACTTATACAAACTGATGCTGAGCGAGAAGAGTAGAATCAGAATAAATTTGTATACAATCACAGACATACCATATCTGTGATGACCAATTATGACAGACTGGGCTCCTATCAGCAATGAAGTAATATAAGCCAATCCCGAAAGACTCAAGAAAGAGAGAAAAGAGCCATCCAATGATATAACTAGAAAGAACTGAGCCTGAATCCTGATGGAAGCAAAATAAATGATCTCTTTCTTTTCATTGTTGGGTTTTGTTTCTTCTTTACCATCTTTCATCCCACCTAGTACAATACGCCTTTGTAATTGGAATAATGTCCAATATGAATGTATTTGGAGATTCTATACTGGACTATTGCTGTCATGGCGGGGACAAGGCAAGGAAGTAAAGGAAATTTGAAAATCAAGGAACTATGGAATTGAATCTTGTTAACTGAAACTAAACTAATAAATTAATTTTAAAAAAATGTGTCCCACTCCTCCCAATAACTGTGTGTGTGTGTGTGTGTGTGTGTGTGTGTGTGTGTGTGTGTGTGTGTGTGTGTATTCAATCAAAGGAACACTGGAACAATAAGGTATTGACCAATATAGAGTCAGTTTTCAGATGAGACATGATAATGCCAAGAATTTAAGTGGTAGGTGAAGAGATTTTGGAAAACTCATGCCAGATGATAATAATCTTCTCAGTGAAGTAGGAAGCTTAGTCTTTTGAAGTAAGTGATGAGGAAAAGATTTAAAATTATGGTTATGGGGAAATGATATATAGAATTTATAAGGTGAGGGAATTGGAACAGCAAATCGTCTTGGGTTTTGAGTGAATCACACTGACTTTGTCTTGTGACTTAATTATAAGATCATTTCGCTCCTTCTCTTAGGTCACAAAAGAACAGAAATTTACAGTTTACTTCTGCTTGCTAAAGTTAACCTTATGGTGGTTTTACAAAAAGAAGAAAAAAATAACACTTGAAAAGACTTGTTTAGCCTTATGCAAAATTATGTGAGAACAAAAATAATAATTCATATAATAACATTAAATCATAATCAATTTTGAAAGACTTAAGAATTTAATCACCACAATAAACAGCCACAATTCCAAGGACTCAATGAAACAAAGATCCGGAGCTGATAAACTAACTCTAGTACAGATTAAATCAAACTATTTTTTTTCTTCTCTTTTTTCTTCTTCCTCCTTTCCTCCTCATTACTGCTTCTTTTTTTTTTTTCTTTCTTTCTCGTGGGTAAGTGGATAGCTGTCTGTCACAAAAATAAGTTATTATGCCTCCAAACCTTTTCTCAGTATTTTTTTATACCTGGAATGTCCTCTCTTAACATTTTCATCTGTTGATCTCCTTCCTTTCCTTTATGTTCACCTGAAATAGCTCCTCTTCAGGGATTTTCTCTTTCCCTTTCCCCATGCTGTTAATTACTTTCTTTCTTTAGACTTAAGATATCTTTGGTTACATAACTCTTTATTAACATAATGAGTAATATATATCATAGCTGTATGTGCCTGGATTATTATCTCACTTATATATTTGGTTAAAAAATCCATAATGGCATGGATTTATTGTATGTAAATGTAATGGAAATACAAATTTAAAGATCTTCCCTGCTCCTAGGCACTTTGATGGGCTTAAGAGACACTGAGAACCTTCCTGGATTTGAAAATATTCTCTGCCCCCTAATAGGCTGAATGTGGTCACGTGGAGCCTGTGGTAGGAGGCTTTGTTTTCAAGAATACCCACACCATAATGCTGTGTGATTGGGCAGTGGGTGAAGAGGGTTGTAGCATTCCCTGAGCCAGGAGACAGCTATATAATCCCTGATGTGAGCCTTTGTTTTGGGGCTCACTTTGTAAAGTGTTCTGTGATTTGACCACATGAGAAGCTGGGCAGCTGTTGAGAGCCCCCTGGGTTTTAAAACCCAGATGTTGATGCTTCCCTCTTTGGTAACTGTGATTTGGTATTGATATAATGGTCAGGTAGTTTGGAAGCCTGTCTGCTTGATCTGTTTGTTTCTCTGTCTTGTAAGTTCTGTCTATATACTTTGAAATTCAGGGTGCTGACCTTTTTTCTCCTGAAGTAGGGTAAATGAAATATGTTTGATTGAATAAAGTAAGCTTGTTAACCCATTTTAAGTTGCTTTCCTTTAGAAAAACAGATCTAAGAACTTGTGTTGGCAGCCATCCTGGGGATGTTGGGGGGCTTGCTGCTACTAATGGGAAGGAGGATGGGATTTGCAGAGTAAAAGGAAAGTATGGGGGCTGGGATAATTGTTTGTTTCCCAGTTGTGGTAGCTGTGACTCTGTGGAGCCATGGAGCAGGAGAGAGAAAAGGCCTGCATGCTGACTTCAATGAGCTGATAGCAGGAATGGTGAGCTGCCTGCATGGAGACCTCTGGAGAAGCCAGGAGTTACTGCCTTCTGATGTAGGAGAAGGAACTCAGGAGATTTGAATTCAGCCACAGGACAAGATAAGGACTGTGTGGCAAAGCAGGGGCACTGAATGTGTTTCCTTGCTGCATCCCAAAGTTAGGGACCCAGGGGGAGGATGGACTTGTGACTGTGGTGGGTGGGGTGAAGTGCTATGGACCCCTAAGAACCCCAAATTGGTTTTATTGCCCAGGTCCCTCTCTGGACTTGGAAGCAGGGGCTGGAACAGTGTGAGGGGAAGGACACCCCCCTCTTCCTAAGAGAACTTTATTTGGGCTCTTGTTTTGAAATGATGTGATAATGCAGTGTACTTTGTGTTTAAGGCCCAGTGGCCACTTTGGTAATTTTCCTTAAGTACCTTGAAAATTTGACCTAAGAGATGTTTAGTGCTAATTCAAATGTAAATTTCATGCTATGGGCATGAAAGATCTTGGGGCCTAATGTAATGGAAATACAAATTTAAAGATCTCCCCTGCCCTTAGGCCCTTTAATGGGCTTAAGAGACTCTGAGAACCTTCCTTGATTTGAATATATACTCTGCCCCCTAATAGGCTGAATGTGGTCATATGGAGCCTGTGGTAGGAGGCTTGATTTTCAAGAATGCCCACACTTTGATGCTGTGTGACTGGGCAGTGGGTCAAGAGGGTTGTGACATTCTCTGATCCAGGAGAAGGCTATATATTCCCTAATGTGAGGCTTTGCTTTGGGGCTCACTTTGAGAAGTATTGTGTGATTTGACCAGATAAGACTCTGGCAAGCTGTTGAGGGCCCCCTGGCTTTTAAAACCCAGATGTTGATGCTTCCCTCTCTGGTAACTGTGATTTGATATTGATGTAATGGTTGGGCAGTTTGGAAGCCTGTCTGCTGGATCAGTTTGTTTCTCTGTCTTGTAAGTTCTGTCTGTATACTTTGAAGTTCGGGGTCCTGACCTTTTCCCCCTGAACTAGGTAAATGATATATATTTGATTGAATAAAGTAAGCTTGTTAACCAATTTTGAGTTGCTTTCCTTTAGAAAAGTAGTTCTAAGAACCTGTGTTGGCAGCCACCCTGGGGATGTTGGGGTGTTTGCTGCTACAGTAAACTGCTATAGTTCACTGTCCATTGTAAGTTCTTAAAATTTCATGGTGATAAACCGATAGCATTCTTGGTATAAGGGGAGGAAGGAGAATTAAAGATACCTCTAAATTTGACTCCAGGGATTTAATTTTTTGCCTCTTATCTCAATCTCAAATTTCATGCTATATCAAATGAAGTAGGGTAAGACAAATGAAACATTAATTTTAGGAACTAATAATAGAAGGTCTTCAAGAGAAGAAAAAGGAAAGCAATAGTTAAAATTTAAGACCATTTACTATGAGCATTGGAATGCAGTAGTGTGATGTGTCTGAGAAGTATATGAATTGAAGCTTTGAAAATTGGTTTTCCTGTGCTCATGACATGGCAGGATACTATGCCAGCTTTGCAATTTAACTACTATGAATAATGTATTATTTTAAGTGACACTTATTTATGATGAAATATAATACTTTTAAAATCATAAATAGTAAGCATGCTTAATTGAACCTCCAATTATTTGAATTACAACTTACTTGAACACTAAGTAATGTATCCCTAATGTATTTCTGGCCAATGATTTTAAGTAAATGACTTTATAATTTTGTTTTTATTGGATAGTCATATCTCAATTGTGTATCTGTTCTCTGACTACTAATAAAAAGATATGAATTCTTCAGCATTGGTGATGTGACTGTCTATAAACCTTTACATAGGAATATTCATGACCAAAATTCTCCAAAAATGTTGTTTAATCAGTGTTTGTTTATAGTTATTCTAAACTAGGTGTTAAAGGAAACAGAATGATGCATTTGTGCATTTGTTTTCTTTAAATTTGATTAAGTGAATGTAAATGGAAAGAATATAGCTTAGGTACAAATGGAGAAAATGGATATTTGTTGCCAAGAATTTCATCTGCTTTACATAGGTGATTCTCTTTTCCAGGCAAAGCATTCTCCAGAGTGAATATATTACACATCTTGCATACATTAAAAGTCAAAGCCAACAATTTATAAACAACTATCTTTCCTATTTTATATCATTGGGAATAAGTTTTAGTCAATGGCAGGAAATCATGTTTACTGTAAAGTTTTATATTAACTCAGAAAGATGCACAGCAGGTAAAATAACGAAGCCAAAATAAGGCAAGTTATCTCTAGTAAATAAAAAAAAAAACTTGGTAACAAAAAGAAGCAATGTAGAAATGTGTCTTGTTTTAACTGCACTCAGTTTTAGACTAAGCTGTAAGCACTAAAAAATAACAGCTGTAGCAAACCTGGGTGGTATGGGAGAGGAAGAAAGACGAGGGAGAGAGATGACTGGAGAAATATATCTTGGTAGGCTTTGAAATATTTACTCTGTTATTGTTTGCTAAATCTGTTTAATTGGAACATTCTTGAACAAACAATATACCTTTTATTTTAAAGGTTATAGAGATATGCAACTGGAAAATTAGCCACAGTGAAACCTCAATTCAAAGCTTGAACCTCTGTTAGGTATTTTTTTAATATTTTAAAAAGGTAACTGTACATATGTGAAAGATCTGAGATTGAATTTGAACTCTTTGCCTTTTAATTTTTTTTGAGGGGGCAAAGGCAGGGCAATTGGGTTAAGTGACTTCCCCAAGGTCCCAAGGGTAGTAAGTGTTAAGTATCTGAAGCCAGATTTGAACTCTGGTCTTCCTGCCTCCAGGGCCTGTGCTCTATTCACTTTCTAAAACATTAATCAAAATAAACACAAGTGGAAAAACATAAAACACCATAATTATTTTCAGATCATTCTTCACATTTTTTTTTACATACAGACTGATGAACTTTATCCTAGTGAAATTTACAATCACCAAAGGAGTATATACAGCCTTTCTCCTGTATGAGATATTATTGTTTTTATTTTCTTTTTTTTTCATTTTCAGTGAAGTATCAAAGTTTTAATTAAATTAATCATGGGAATATCTTTGTAATAAGTATAGATCAATATTTTTAGTGATGGCATTTAATCTATATCCTATGATATCTGTGTATGACAAATCATCTAAACTATCATCAGTCAAAAATTGTTAAATGCCTATTATCAATCAGATGTTGTAATAGGTTCTAAGCATACAAATATAAAGGATGAAATAATTCCTACTCAAAAGGACCATATAATCTGATGATAGAGATGTGTGTGTATACCCACACATACACATATGCATATATACATAAACATCTATAAATACATAGATATGTTCATGTTTCTATATCAACAGTATATATATACATATGTATATGCATATATGTGTTATTGTTGTAGTTGTTGTTCAATCATTTAGTTATATCCATTTCTTTGTGACCTCATGGACTACAGAATTGCAGACTCTTTTCTTCTCCACTATTTCTCAATGTCTGTCCAATCTCATGTTTATTGATTGCAAAACACTATCTATCCATTTCATTCTCAGCTATCCCCTTTTCCTTTTCTCTTCAATCTTTCCCAACATCAGGGTCTTTTTCAATGAGTCCTTTCTTTTCATAATTTGACTAAAGTATTTAAGCTTCAGATTTAGTAGTTTACTTTCCAGTGAATAATCTAAACTAATTTCTTTTAGTATTGACAGGTTTGATGTCCTTGTTGTCCAAGGGACTCTCAAAAGTCTTCTGCAGTACCACAATTCAAAGTATCGATTTTGCAGCACTGAATTTTCCTTATAGTCCAGATCTCAGCCACACCTTGCTACTGGGAAAACCATAGCTTAACAATATGGACTTTTATCAGCAAGGTAATGTTTCTACTTTTTAATATGCAGTGAATTTGGGGCAGCTAGGTGGAGCAGTGAGTAGAGCACCAGCCCTGGAGTCAGAAGGACCTGAGTTCAGATCCGGCCTCAGACACTTATAACACACAAACAAAAACCTAGCCATGTGACCTTGGGCAAGTTACTTAATCCCAAATGACCTCCAAAAAGCAAAAAAAGAAAAAAAAATATGCAGTGAATTTGCCATAGCTTTCCATCAGAGAAGCATTTTTAAATTCCATGTCTACAATTGTTTTCTTCAGTGATCTTTGAGCCCAATAATATAAAACTTGACCCTGCTTCTATTTATTCTCCCTTTTTTGCCAGGCAGTGAAAGGACCACTTGCCAAAATCTTAGTTTGTTGATGCTGTTATAGTTGCAGTTTTTAATGTTAATCTTCAAGCTAGCTTTTACACTCTCCTCTTCCACACTCTTCAAGAGATTTCTTAGTTATTCTTCACTTTCAGCAGCCAAAGTGGTATTGTCTGCCAAGCTGAGATTGTTGATATTTCTCCCTACAACCTTCATTCCAGCTTTTAATGCATCCAGCCTGCATTTTGAATTATGTGGACTCTGTTCTTAAGTTAAATAAATAATATGACAACATGCACACTTATCATACTACTTTTCTGATCTTAAATAAATTAATTATTCCGTGTCTGCTTCTCAGTATTGTTTCTTGGCCCACATATAGATTTATCAGGAGACAAGTAAGATAGTTTCCTTCTCTGGAGGACTTGCCATATTTTGTTGTTATCCACACAATGACTTTAATGTAGTCAATGAAGCAGAAGTAGATTTTTTTCTGGGATTTCCTTTCTTTCTCCATAATACAGAAAATGTTGGCAATTTTGTCTGTTATGTGAATATAGCATCCTGAAGTTTCTCATAATTCTAAAAAGCTTTTCAAAGGTCTGATGCCCAAGAGAGATGCAGAGATATTTTTTTTGCTTCAAGTCAAAGTCATTTAAATAATTTTGGTAGGATTCTTTTTCTTCATTAGTTTTCATAATACTCATACACATGAATATCATATCATATGTTCCCCATCATAAATTTATGTTCAGTAATTTGCCATTAAGGCTTTCTGCCAGTTGGAAAGCTCCATTCTCAATATCTTGTTTTGAACTGTCATCCATTATGCATTTATGTGCCTGATTAAAAAGAAGCAATAATACAGTTAATATCTTTTTACTATGAATCAAACGAGGTAAGTGCTTCTTTAAACATGAAGCCAGTACCAGGAATGATCAGGAATGTAAATAGTCTATAAAATATATGATACAGGCTTGAGCTTCAGTGAGGTCTGTAGGGTTTTTGCTTTTTGGGTTATCAGAAGCCTTTAATAGAGCACTGAAATACTTAAAATTAGGCAGCATCCTTTTTATAAAACTTCTGGGTGGTTACCATTCCTGCTAACCCTTATGAGAATCATGAGTAAATCACAAGGTGACTATCTGCTGTCCTCATCCATACTCAGAGCACGCCTCTCATAACTGGATCAATAATCCAGTTTGAGGTTTTCTCAGCTTAGGTAGAGGCATGTCCCATGACTTGGTCCATTTGAGGTTCTCAGATCCCTTAGTTTTACAGAAAGAAGCCAGTTGTTGCTGCGAAAGATGGATTTGAAAAAGGGAATGTTATTGCCAGTAATCAGGACTGGTGTGGGGATAGGCAGGAGAAAAAATCACGATTCCTTATCTATTCTCTCACTCACTGCCAGAAGGTAGAATTTGGCAAAAGGTCAAGATGATCAATTTTGGGAAGAATTTATGGTGCCAGTGACAGAAACAGCTACAGGAATATATTGTCAGTGTCCTCTAAATTATATGTCCTGGGCAGAGACCCACATGCCCCACTCTAATTTTTAGCTTTGGTTATACCTGTGCACCTAAAACCAAATTCCAGATGCCTGAGCTATCTTAGTAATTTTCCCCTCAAAGTCAACCTGCTTGCTCTTCTTCCTAAATTTTCTTCAGCTGTTACACATGACAACATGTATATAATGCCTAATATGCCAAGCATTGTGCTAAGCACTTTATAAATATTATCTCATTTGATCCTCACAACAATCTTTGGAGGTAGAGGTTGTAGATTATTATTATTATTATTATTATTATTTTCCTCATTTTACAGATGAGGAAAATGAGGAAATAAGGGGTTAAGTGCCTTGCTAGCAAGTGTCTGAGACTGAAATTCAACTCAAGTCTGTATGATTCCATTCCCAGAATGCTATTCAATGTGTCACTCAGCTACCTAATGGATCTAAGAGATTTTATCCACATTCTTTGGGACAATATGTATAGTATTCTATCAATTCAGATAAATTTAAGGAATTATTTTCCCACTTATTTTTTTACCCTCTCCATCCTACTCTCTTTCTCTGCCCAAATACAAACTTAAAATCTTAGTATTCATTACAGCTAACATCACAAATTTATTTCTCTCCAACTTGATCTATATTACACAAAATAAACTCTAAAGTTTCTTCCCATCTTCAGAATTCTCATTTATACTTTTATATATGTGTTGGTACTACCCATTCCAAAAAAAAAAAAAAACGCAAAAAACAGCAACAACAACAACAACAACAACAACAACAAAAACTGCTGAATCAAGATTTCCTGCAGTTTTACCTTCCGAAGTCATCTCTATACATGCAATCTCACACCTACATGTAATGCCAAGCAAAGGCAATTTGCAAGGTTCAAAATACCAACATAGTAACTCTCTATTTTATTCAGTGACAAATTAAGGAAAAACATTCACAGAACAGAGAAAATCAAAATATAGCATTCACCAAGTCTAATTCAATAATTTCCAAGTACTCCTCCACCCCTGGGCAGTATATTCATTTAATCAATCACAAAGTCTCTTTTCTCAAATGGAGATTAGTTTCCAATCATAAACAAAATACATTCATTTGATCAGTCACAGAGCACAAAAAAGTCAAAAATTTCCCATCCCTGGATCACAACTGAATTACAATTATCATCAGGTAAAGACAAGCATCTTCTCAAAAGAGAGAAGCACAAATGCCACCTACCCCTGAGCTACAACAAGGTTAAGATATCATCACAGCATTTAATACCCAAAGAGGCCTCTTTTCTTCATCTTGACCTGAGGCAAGTTCTCAGCAATCTCTGTTCCTGGGGAGACAAAGCTTAACAAAGCCACAAGATACATTGCCAACATCCTCATCAGTTCACTCTCTGCCTGCAGAACAGACTCAGGACCCCTGAAAACATCAACAAGACCCTCTTCCAGGATTTCTATAAACATACAATAAGAAAATCCTTCTTCAAGATTTCTGAACCAACTGCAAGGTTCCAGGACTCTCCTTTACCAGCAGATGAATCTGGCAAAACAATATCAAAAGAGACAGACAAAATACCAGCATCACCGCCATGTCTCCTCAGTCCTTGGTAGCTCTGGGTGGCAGCTCTCAAAAGTCCTGGGCAGCTCCAACTGGCCCTCAGCAGTCCTTTCTCTCTCTCTGCCTCCATGATGCTGCTCCCAAAAGTTCTTCTGCCTCTCTCTGCTTGGGCCTTCTCTCTGCCTGGGCCTCTCTGTAAATTCAGGGCACCAGCTCCTCCCAGTTCAACCCTCTCTCTTCACATTAACAAGTCCATCCCACAAGTGGAAATCACAAGCTCTGGGTTTTGAAACTCAACCCCAAAATCATGTCAATGCAGGGGTACCTTTAAATTCCATTACTATTACACTGCCCTTCCAAAATACTTTGCTAACTTTCCAAATGCCATGATTCAGGAAGACTTGACTCTTGTATGGTATAAGGATACTGATGCAGGAGGACACTGGGTACAGAAATATCTCTTGAAAATTGTCTTCCTGCTCCACTATGGTCACGTCTATAATACTCCTGCCTTGTGAATTGCCTCATCGAACTGCTTCCAGTCAAAGACACTCCATTTTTCGTAGGGTGATTTAGAAGAAGAGAGGAAGCAATTCCTCTCCATTCAGATTTCCATCCTGACTCGACCCATTGTCTCTCTCCAATGTTGCTTTCCCTTGGATTCTATGGCTATGCTGCCCTCACCCATCACACTCCCAAATTCTCTTCTTCCATTTTGTTTTATCTTCCTAGGAACATCCAAGTTCAGACATTTCGTGACTAGGACTTGATCTGAAGTTGATATGGAAGTCAGCTCTCAAGTGGAATATTATATATATATATATATATGTGTGTGTGTGTGTGTGTGTGTGTGTGTGTGTGTGTGTGTGTGTGTGTGTGTTTATAAACACATGTATATGGAGAGAAAAAGAGAGAGATCCTCCTTCAATACCTTTTTGTCTTATACATAGAGAGCACTTACTAGAATCTTAGTTGAAATGAATTTTACTTCTTCAGCAGAAAGAAACAGAAGAATAACAATAAGAAAGAAACCAATTCAATGCTGTTAGAGTTGAAAACAGCACAGGAGATTTGAGCATTATATCATGTTACTGAAAGCAGAGAATAGATTAGATTTTTGTCTGACAATATCTGTAATCAACAGCTGTGCTTTGGTAATATAACACATGTGCCTAATTTCCTTGTTATTGCTTCTTGAGATTATGGAATGGAGAGAAGCAAAAGATAATTTTTTTTTAATTGTTAAAAATAAACCAAGTGTCTCAGAATACTGAGTCTGATGAACACACATCCAAGTATTTCTCAACTATTTTTCTTCTGAGCAACAATTTATTATAAAATGAATCTCTGATGAGTCATGTTTCCTGGTAATTCTATGCAGTACAAGGATGCATGATTGTTAACAAAACCCACTGTGAACTGAACAGTCACTGGTTCAGTGCCGGTGAATAGCAGAACATTTAGAAGACTGACTCAGATCAAAGGCTCAGTATATCAAAATCTTTTTAATTACTGCCCTTATCATATGGATCTAGGCTAGGCTCAAAAAAATCCCATTAATTCCACAAAGGTTTGGTCTCTTTGTTAAGGTGATTTCTCTATATTAGAATCATGGGCTCAGTGGTGGAAAACATACATTATTTTCTGTAAAGGATTAAATCAAATTTGTTCAGGTATTTATTTTTTTCTTTTTTCTTTTTTTTTTTTTAAGCAATTGGGGTTAAGTAACTTGCTCAAGGTTACAGGGCTAGTCATTATTTATGTGTGGGTGCTCATTTTCTGAGGCTGGATTTGATCTTGGGTCATCCCAACTCCGAGGCCGGCACTCTTACTCACTGCTCCACCTAGCCGCCCCTTTTAGGGCAATTGGGGTTAAGTAACATGCCCAAGGTCACACGGCTAGGTTTTTTTTTTTTTTGGTTTGTGTGGGTTAAGTGTCTGAGGCCGGATCCGAACTCAGGTCCTTCTGACTCCAGGGCTGGCGCTCTACTCACTGCGCCACCTAGCTGCCCCTCAGGTATTTTTTTCCTTCAGGTTTTCTCAGATCCAATGCCTCAGACGTGCATTTTGAAGACTCAACTTCATGCATTCTTTAAGAATTAAATTTCTAAAATAGAGCATTACTAATGGTTTGTATTTTTTTATTGTATCACTCCTTGCTTTGACACAATTACACTTGTCTAGAAAGACTATTGTTCTATATATGCCACCTGGGAATGGAAAACATCTGGTCATATAGGGAAAAAAATGAAATAAATGTTTAAAAATTAATTTATATTTCTACATAGGGTCTGTGAAAAGCAAATGAGTATAATTTATCCCAACATAATCTATGGAAATGCTTCAATATATATATATATATATATATATATATATATATATATATATATATTTTTTTTTTTTTTTTTTTCTTTTTTGGAGGGGGGAGGCCAGGGCAATTAGGGGTTAAGTGACTTGCCCAAGGTCACACAGCTAGTAAGTGTTCAATGTCTGAGCACAGATTTGAACTCAGGTCCTCTTGATTCCAGGACTGGTGTTCTATTATCTGTGCTGCCTAGCTGCAGCCAATCAAAATGTTGTGGTATAAATACTTAATTGTATTCTTTCTGGTGATATTTTTTGTTTGTTCATTAGTTTTCTTTCACAATTTTTCTTCTTTCAGATATAGCAAAGAGCTTGAGAGACTGATAGTCAGAGAAGCTCTTACAAAAGAATATCTCCCTAAAATATATGTCCAGTGAGTGAGGATCTTACATCTAAGTCAGGAAATATATAATGTAGAATTTTAAAGATGTTTCTGACAGTGCTATACCTCTTGCTACATTTCATGTAAATAAAGAAAAAGAAAAAGATTTACTTTTTTGACAGAAAACTTGAAGTAACATCTTTATTCTGCGATGACTTGGAAATCACATACATTTTCCCAGAATGTCTCAATGACTATAGAATGGAGGCTGACCTGAGGTATGTGGAGGCCAATTCTCAGATGCAGTTTGTCTGTAACATTCTTCTATACTTATTTTTTGTTGTACACATAGATAGTGCTTAATAAAATCTTAATTGAGTTGAAATGCATTTCACTACATCAGTGAAAAGAACAGAAACAATAAAAAGAAATGAATTCAGCACTGTTAAATTTAAAAGAGACTATGGATTTCAGTAGAATATCCCTATGTGAGATATTCAATTTCATATTCTTATGAGTTCTGTAATTTAGTGATTTGTAGACTTAATATAAATTAAAAGTTGTACCAAAAATCCAGAACTCCAAACCTCTAAACTGTTATACTCTTTTTAGAAGCAAAAAATAAAATAAAACAAACAAAGCAAATACCTAAATGGTTCACATCTGCTTGAACACATGAAGTCTATTTATTCATCAAATGTTTCTCAAAATGTCAGTGCTGCCTTCAAAAGTTCTTCTCTGATTTGATGGATTGGTGATGCTAGGTTCTTAAAGACAGAGTGCAAGTGTCAGCTATCATAGATTCTATTATGCTAGAATGTCTTCAAGTTCAAGCCTGGGAATATAATATATGTGTTTCATAACCTGAGCTAGGTACAGAAAAGCATATCATCAAGACTGACTATTTGGTGGTGAAATCTTTAGCCAAGGCAAACCACCAAAAATAGATACATAATAAACAAAAAGCAAATACAAGATGATCCACCTCCCAGAAATATCACTTTTTTACAGGTTATGCCTCATTCCTGGAATTATCTCCTTCCTCACTACTGCTCCTTACAATCTCTTGTTTAATACTGAGTTAAAATGCCACCTTCTGCAGGAAGCCTTTTCTAGTCCCCACAGTTTATTATAGTTTTCTTCTAACATTACTTTCCATGCATCTTCCCTGTATATTCTGCATATGTACCTTTTTAAAGTACATATTACATCCGCCATTGAAATGTAAACTCCTTGAGGGCAGGGACTGTGTTTGTTTGTTTCTTTTTTATTTGTATCCCAAATACTCATACTGGCTATGCATGTAGTTGACACTTAATAAATACTTATACTTTGATGTATTTAATAATTCTAAATCCTTTGTGGTCTCCTGCAGTGATTGTGATAAAGTTACAATAAAGGACCCAGATGGTGAAAAAAATCACCCAGTATTTAGACATCATACTTAACTCTTCATTCTGTATATGTACTTCATGAACAATGGGAAGATATATTATTGGGAAAATGAATTACATAAATCTTGACATTCTTGCTGTACATGAAGACAAGAGATGAAAGAAAGCTTCAGTCTAGTTCAATTATGGCCCACAACTTCTTTTTGGAGAAGTAAATTATGAATTATATTGCTGTTATTGTATGTCTAGGGGCAACAAAATGTCCTGTTTTGTGGAGCATTTGGTCATATCATTATACAATGCTCATGATAAGCATTTGAACAATTTTGACCATGAAAAAAATTGCAATTGCAACTTATGTGCAACCATCTGTTTCAGAGAATGAAGAGTAATTCTATGAATAATTTCAATATAAAGGTGACCATAATAATGATAGCTTATATTTATATAGAACAAATTAATTATAGATGTTATTTTATTATATTTTTCTAATAAACCCTTGAGGTTAGTACTATGGTCATACCCGTTTGACAGATAAGGAAACAAATTGAAAGCAGTTAAGTATCTTGTTTAAAGTCAAACATCTAGCTAGAGATGTCTTAAGTGGGATTTAAATTTAGTTCTTTCTCCCTCTAAATTGAGCAATCTATGGATTAGACCAAACAACTTCTCATGTTATTAATATCTTCTTTGCGAAGATGGGCAAAGAATTCTGGCAACCACTTAATAATTGTCAACAACTAAGTAATATCATAAAAATGAAAATTATTATATTTAACAGATATTGATATGAAGCTTTTACTCAAGCATCATCTGTGTTTGCTAAGAATACTGCTTTATTAAAGCACATATTAAAATTAATACAAAGGAGTTAATTTAGTTGACTCAATTTGGCTAGGAGAAGGCAGGAAGTATGGGAAAATTGACTACTTACTTTTGATAATAACTAAGAGAGGTACCAAGTTAGCAGTAGAAGTGAAAGTAGTTTCAGTGCCCATTACTCTTAGATTCAGAATAAGAAAATCTAAATTTGAATCCTAGTCAGTTTGGAGATGCCATTTAATCTTCTCATGTCTTGGGTTTTTAAAATGGTAAAATGAGGATAATGATATCTATTTTGTATTCTGATTATTTTCTTATTTCCATGGGGGGGGGATAATCGAATGAAAATTAGAAAATGGTTTTGCTTTCGGTAAAACACAAATGAAGTACAAATTTTATTAAGCATCATCATGATTAATTCATGTTAGAAACAAATAATAAAAACATTAACTGTAAACACTGAGACCTTTAAGAATTTTGCCTCAGATATGTTCCTAATGATACTTCTTTACCACAGTTATATGAAAAAAAAATGCCCTAAATCATTATTGATTGGAGAAATGTGAATTAAAAAAAAAAAAAAACAACCCTGAGGTATCATTTTACACCTACCAGATAAGTTAAAATGACAGAAGGGGAAAGTTACAAATGTTGGAAGGGATATGGAGAAATTCAACCACTATTTCATTACTGGTGGGATTGTGAACTGATATAGCCATTTTGGAGAATTATGCCCAAAGATTTAGTAAACTACCTATAACCTTTGACTCAGCAATACCAATACTTGGGGTCTTTTTCCAAAGGTAATTAGGGGAAAATAAGGAACCTATATGTTCTAAAATTATTACAGCAGTCCTCTTTGTGGTGGCAAAGAACTTGAAATTGTAGGGATGCCAATCAATTGGGAAATAGCTAAACAAGTTGTGATATATGATTGGGATGGAATACTACTGTGTGATAAGAAATGATGAGCTCATTGATTTTAGAAAAAACATGGAAAGACTTGTATGGGATAACGAACAGTGAAATGAGCAGAACAAAGTGAACATTTTTACACAGTAACAGCAATACTGTTTTGAGAATGACTTTGAGGGAATAAATTATTTTGACTATTATAAATACCTAATTAATTATAAGGGACATATGAAGAAAGTTGCTTTCTGTGTCCAAATAAAGAACTGATAAATAGAGTTATGTATAGAATAATTTTACATATTATATATACACATATTTGTGTCTAATCATAGCAATTTCTATGGTGAAGGAGGAGGGAAGAAAACATTTACATGATAATTTTGTTGTACATTTGGCTGCAATAGCATGCTGTGCATAGATTTGCAGTTTCATGCTCAAACTTCTTTTTTTGTTGTTGTTGTACTGTTATGAAAAGGCTTGTTTTATTCCATATATTAAAATACAATTTCAAAAAAATAAAGAGCACAATTAATAAAATTTACACTATTTTGGTTGGTAGGTAAAACTTTTTATTCCTTTCCTCAAGGCTTTTATATTTATATCCTTCAACAGTATATGTTTTGTCTCCTTGTTCTCAAAAGCCTTAATGGTAGTCTGCCAATCAATTAATCAACTAGCATTTATTGGGCATTTAATATTTAGTCAATCAATCGATCTGTAGACATTTATTAAGTACCTACAAAGAAAGGAAAAATGCAGTCCTTAATCCCAAGGAGTTCACTCTAATAGCAGAAGAAAATACATTAAAAAATAATTGAAAGGGTAGGGGGACACCAGACACATGTCCTTCAATAAGGTGGAAAATTATGGGATAATTGTACTGAGCCCACTGCCTAAAAGTGCAGGTTGGGAGCAGCATTCCAATACCCACCATTAACCATCTTCAATCAGTAAGAAAGGTTTTAAAGACCTGGTATAATTAAATCTTATGTGTTTCAGAGCTGATGTGATCTTGCAGGAAGTTATGCCAGACTCCATGCTAGGTTCAAGGAATAAAGAAAGAAAAACAACCAAAAGACAACCATATCTGACTTCAAAGAAACTTTATTCTACTTGGAGGAAATAACATGCATACAGGCAAATAGATAAAAGTATATAGAAAATATCCTGAAAGTCTTAGAACTTTTTAAATAGCATATTAAATAATTATTACTAATTCTATTAAAGCTTAACCTTTTGATGCTGAAAACTTCACAAAGATCCTATGTATAACATGTATGTAAAGGAAATAAATGGCAATTTCATGATGGGAAATACTATTAGTAGGTGGAATTAGAAATGTCTTCTAGTAGAAGATGAAACAAGATGAGTTTTAAAAGAAAATATGGATTCTGTAAAGGAGAGATATGGAAGCAATTCCTTCCAGATATGGCAAGGAATTTAGCTTGTTCAAAGGCAAAAAAACAAGTAATTGAATGTCCTGCTTCAGAGAGTAAGTACAACAGTTTTAGTTATTGAGAACTATTGCCTTTATAATATCACCATCCTATTTTTTAAAAGGATGTTACCCATTTCTGGTTATGAATCAAACAGGCTACACAGGGAAGACCAAAAGGAAACAAGAGAAAGTCCAGAGAGCTAGCTCTAAGCTTATGAGACCTTATTTTAAAATGCCTAGTTTCAGGATTTGCCAATTTATATATTATGACCTTTTCTTTTTCCCAGAAGAGTTGATGTGTAAATGATTTGGGGGAATTGTAGTTTCATTGTCAAGCAAGAATTATAGTTAAGAGAGAAGGGAATATGCTGTATATTGGATTAGTTCCTAGGTAACCAACAAAAGGTACATAGGGCAGCTGTACTCAAGGGAAGTTCACTGAGAAAATTGCTTATTGAAAAATACTTATATTTTAGCATTTACTTTGTGATCATAAAAATCCCCTTATACACATTAGTAAACCACAATCTGCTGGAAGGTTCATTACCTACCATATTATCTCATACACATAAAATATGTAAATACATTAATAAGAGGGGAGGGAGGAAAAAAACATTTTTTTGGATAATTTTCTATCTCTATTTTCTTAATTTTCTACTCTGGAGAGTTAAACTAGAAGGGAGATTGTTTTTTTTTCCTATTTTTGTAACCCCAGAGCTTAGCACAGTGACTGATAAATAGAAGTAACTTAAAAAGTTTTATTCATTTGTTGGTAATCAAATATTCTCTTTCTTACATAAAAGGAAGCTAAGGCTTGGAGACGGTATAAGGTTTTCTTTATTTTTATCTATCTATGTATCACCTATCTATCTATCTATCTATCTATCTATCTATCTATCTATCTCTATTAACCAATTGCATGTTAAAACAATTTTTTCAGATTTTTTTAAAGATTTGAGCTCCAAATTCTATCCTTCTCTTCCTCTCTGAGACAGTAAGCAATCCAATATAGTTTATACATATGCAATCACGTAAAATATTTCCATATTAGTTATTTTGTATAAAAGAGGAATGAAAGAAAGTAAAACATAGTATGCTTCAATCTGTATTCATACAGTAGCAGATCTTTCTATGGAGATGGATAACATGGTTTATCATGAATCCTTCAGGATTGTCTTGGATCATTGTGTCATTGTGAATAACTAAGTCATTCACTGTTCTTCATCAAACAATATTATTGTTACTATATGAAATGTTTTTCTAGTTCTGCTTAATTCACTTTGCATCACTTCATATGTGTTTCCAGATTTTTCTAAAATCATCATGCTTATCATCTCTCATAGCAAAATAATATTCCATCACAATAATATAACACAGCACGTTTAATCACTTCCTGATTGATAAGCATCTTCTAGATTTCAATTCTTAGACTATGAGATTTAAATGTTTTACTTAAAATCAGTAAGATATTAAAATAAGATAAAGAAAATGAACTTGAAATTGAAGGAATCAGATTAGGCAAAGGAGAGACTAAGCTATCACTCTTTGTGGATGATATGATGATATATTAGAGAATCCTAGAAAATCAAGTAAAAAACTACTTGAGACAATAAATAAAGTTGGCAAAGTTGCAGGACATAAAATAAACCCACATAAATCCTCAGAATTCCTATATATTTCTAACAAAATCCAATAGCAAGCAATAGAAAGAGAAATCCCATTTAAAATTACTGTAGACATTATAAAATATTTGGGAATCTACTTGCCAAAACAAACCCAGAACGTATATGAACAGAACTGCACAACACTGTTCACACAAATAAAGTCAGATCTAACTAATTGGAAAAACATCTTCTGTTCATGGCTAGGTTGAGCTAATATAATAAAAATGACAATTTTACCTAAATTTAATTGCATATTTAGTGCCATACTAATCAATCTACCAAAAAATTACTATATAAAGCTAGGAAAAAGTAACAAAACTCATTTGTAAGAACAAAAGGTCCAGAACATAAAGGGAATTAATGAAAAGAAATGATAAGGAAGGTGGCCTAGCTATACCAGATTTTAATCGTACTACAAAACAGCAGTCATCAAAACTACTTGCTACTGGCTGAAGAATAGAGCAGTGGATCAGTGGAATCGGCTGGGAACACAAGACTCAGCAGTAAATGATTATAGTAATCTACTTTTTGATAAACCCAAAGCCCCAGTTTTGGTGATAAGAACTGAATATTTGACAAAAAACTTCTGGGAAAACTGGAATATAGAATGGAAGAAATTGGGCATAGACCAATATCTAACACCTTATACCAAAATCAACCCGAAATGGGTGCACAATGCAGGAATAAAGGCTGATACTCTAAGCAACCTGGGAAGGCAAGGAATAGTTTACCTGTCAGATTTATGGAGAAGGGAAGATTTTATGACAGAACAAGAGTTACACAGCATTATAAAATGCAAAATGTATAATTTTGATTACTTTAAATTGAAAGTTTCTGTATAAAGTCAACGTGACCAAGATTAAGAGGGAAGAGAAAAATTGGGAAAGACTTTTTACAGTTTCTCTGATAAAGACCTCATTTCTAAAATATACAGAGAATTGAGTCAAATCTCTAATAATACAAGTCCTTTCCCAATTGATAAATGGTCAAAACCTATGAACAAGGAGTTTTCAGAGAAAGAAATTAAAGCTATCTATAAGCATGTGAAAAAAATGCTCTAAATTACTAGTTATAAGGAAATTCAAATCAAACAATTCTGAGGTACCACATCTCACCTGTGAGATTGGATAAGATGACAAAACAGGAAAATGACAAATGGAGGTGAGGATGTGGGAAAATTGGAACTTTAATGTGTTGCTGGTGGAGTTGTGAACTGATTCAACCATTCGGGAGGGCGATCTGGAGCTATATCCAAAGGAGTTATAAATAGGTGCATACTCTTTAACCCAGCAATACCACTTCTAGGGTTGTATCCCAAAGAGATCATAGAAGTGGGCGGAAGACCCGTATGTACAAAAATATTTATAGCAGCTCTTATTGTGGTGGCAAAGAAATGGAAATTAAGAGGATGCCCATCAATTTTCTAATGGCTAAACAAATTGTGGCATATGAATGCGATGGAATACTATTGTGCTATAAGAAATGAGGAGCAGATGGACTTCATATTTACCTGGAGAGACTTATACAATCTGATGTTAAATAAAAAAGCAGAACCAGGAGAAATTTGTACACAATTACAGACACAACTTATGTGTGATGACCAACTTTGATAGACTGAGCTCTTCTTAGCAAAGAAAGGTTATAAGACAACTCCAAAAGACTCAAGATGGAAAGGGATGTCTACATTGAGAGAAAGAACTACAGAGTTTGAATGCAGATTGAAGCAAACTACCTGTTCTATTTCTTTTTCTTGTATGGTTTTGTTTCCTCTTTCCCATTGTTCATTCTATTGGTTAAAATCCTTCTTTACAACCTGACTAATGTCTAATGTGAAAGAATTTATAGATCCTATATTTTATTGAATGCTGCCATGGTGGGGGTGGGGAGGGAAAGAAAATGAGTGGGAGGAAATTTGAAAGTCAAAGTACTGTGAAACTGAATCTTGTAAACTAAAATAAACAAACAAATTAATAGACAAAAAAAGAAAATGAACTTAATTATAAAATTAAACCAAATGAGTACTCATTTGCTTTCCAGCTCTAAATTTAAGATAATATGAAATCTTGTTCTTCAGTATTTTTCAGTCATTCCTGTGACTTCAGTAACACCATCTAAAACAATCTTGTGAATATTCAAAAATGGTAAAGGAAGCCACCATATACACAATGTAAAAAGATCTACTAACATGTTTATGGATATCTATTTGATATGAAATAATAGGACAGTTAGACAAATCCGCACCTAAGATGATCATTTATTTTTCTCCCTGGAATATTTTCTAAGAAGAGTCAAAACAGTAGAAGCATTAGGTATTGATGATGATGTTTTCTAAATATTCATATAAATTTATGTTGCTGTAATATTACATCAATCAATGATATCTCAGTGAAATTCATAAAAATGCAAAAGGGATGGATCTAGTTATCCAAAGTAGAACAATAAAATATACAAGAAAGCATATGACATGCCACTAAGGCAGTTCAACTACTTAATTCAAATTTTGGACACATAATATGTGAGGGAAATGAATTAGAACTGGAATTGAATTTGAGATCAGTCTGGAATGCATTTGGGGAATAACATAGTACTTCTAATGATTATGAAGGTCACTGCCACAAAATCCCATCCCTTTAACATGAATATTCACCAAGTGGTTGATGTAAGATATGAACAAGAGTCACACAGACTGAGGTGTGGATAAGTTGTGATCTTTATAGGATAAGAAAACTTGGTAGTAGTAGTTAGCCATAGAACTATTAATAGGATTAAAATTCCAATAAAGTTTAAGTGTATACACACATATACAATTATTTTATGTGTATGTATGTATTTTAGAATAAGCATAGTATTATAGAAAAGGTGCTAAAATTTCCAAAGGACCTGGAATTAAAGTTTTCAATTCCATACGTATGTTACATAATACAAGTTGCTAAACCCCTCTGGACCAATTTCCTTAGTTGCAAAATGAAATGATTGGATTAATGATTTATATAGCTATTTAATAGCTTTTAATTGAATTTAATTGAATAATCTTATTATACAAATATATTGATTGGTGTGAAAGTTTTTATATGACACTCACCTAAAATCATAAGATTTTATTTATTAAATGAATGTTACAAAATTAATACCATATACATATTAAATAATTCCATCACTATACAATACTTTTTAATACCTGAAACATCTATGATTTAGTCAGAATAAACAGTATTTCCCAGTCTAGCCTTTCCCAACTCCAAAGGAAGGTTTTTTTTTTCTTTAATGTGTGTATTTTTATTTGAACTGGTCTTAAGTAAGTGTACAGGTAAACTCCTCCCCTCCCCC
Organism: Gymnobelideus leadbeateri; assembly: GCA_011680675.1. Taxonomy (NCBI): domain Eukaryota; kingdom Metazoa; phylum Chordata; class Mammalia; order Diprotodontia; family Petauridae; genus Gymnobelideus; species Gymnobelideus leadbeateri. The sequence continues at coordinate 284,995 of WOXC01001374.1, forward strand.
AAGTACTGGAACCAATCTCATGAAACTAGCAGTGAGACTGTAAAGTCTTCATTCAGATCTATGTTGGGGTCAGTGAGCAAATTTAGGGGACCATTCGAATTGGTTGACAATTTAAAAAGAAAAAAAAGGAACAAGTATTAAGTCAGAAGACATGAAAAGTTTTTTTTTTAAAGAATTATATAATTTATATGTATAAAAATACTAGTACCTTCCCCCACCCCCCCAATCTGGATTTTTGTTATGCCATTCCTTTGTTCTAGCATAGGGCAGGCTTCACAGAGGATTGTGATTCTGCAACAATGCATTATGAAATATTTCAACTGACTTTTAAAAGAAATTGTACAATCAGAGACCTGAAGACATATTGTAGAACCTTGGATATGTTTGCCTCCAACATATTTGCCTTTCCTCCTTAGAATTCTCATTATCTTGACTGTTTCAGTTTTTAAATCCTGAGCCAAGCATCACAAAACAAAACAAAAGAAAAAAAAATTGCACAAATAAAGCCATGCCAATCTCATCTCTTCTGGGGCACAATTTTCACGTCACAACTTTTGGTTAACCAAAAAATAAATAAAACACTATCCATTTATAAACATTTTCAGTGCACAATGGAGGGCCCAGATTCATCATACTACTGCTTATTGATCCATATCTGCTGGAAGGTAGAAAGAAACACCAGGATGGAGCCTCAAATCCAAACAGAGTATTTGTGCTCTGGTAGAGCAATGATCTTGATTTTCATTGTGCTGGGAGGTAGGGCTGTAATGTCCTTCTGCATCCTGTCAGCAATGCCTGGGTATATGGTGGTACCACCAGATAATATAATATTTTCATACAAATATTTATGGATATCAACATCACAATTCATGGTTGAGTTGAGGGTAGTTTTGAGGATTTCACAGGATTCCATATCTAAGAAAGATTGTTGGAAGAGAGCTTTTGGACTTTGGAATCGCTCGCTGCCAATGGTGATGACCTGACCACGAGGGAGCTCATAGCTCTTTACCAGAGAGGAACTAGATCCATCAGTAGACATTTTCTGCTCAAAGCATGGGGCAACTTCTTGATGGCATTCAGAATTTCCCTCTCAACTGTGGTAGTGAATGTGTACTGTCTCTTGGTCAGGATCTTGATGAGGTACAGGACACAGTTAGCCAGATCCAGACAGAAAATGGCATGGGCAAGGGCATAACCTTCATAGATGGGCACAGTGTGTTTCACACCATCACCAGAGTCCATCACAATACCAGTGGTACAACTAGAGGCATACAGAGACAGCACAGCCTGGAAAGCAATGTGCATGACTAGGGAGCTGAAGATCTCAATATAATGTCATCTTTTCTCTATTGACTTTGGGGTTAAGATGGGCTTCTGTGAGAAGCACAGGACCACATATGGGACCACACAGAGCTCATTGTAGGCATTATGATGTTGGTGACAATACCATGTTCAATGGAGTACTTCAAGATCAGAATACCTCTCTTGTTCTGGGCCCCATCCACAACATAACTGTCTTTCTGGCCCATACCCACCATCACACCTGATGTCTGGGGCACCCAAAAATGGAAAGGAAGATAACCCAAGGGACATTGTCTCTTGAAAAGCCAGTTGTTTATATGCAGAGCTATTTTCAACAATAGAACAGCAATGTCATCATCCATGGTGAACTTTGAAGTGGCAAGTTTAAACCCTTAAGAGATAGAAGGTGTTGCCACAACTAGAGGCAGGGAGGAAGCAAGTACACACTGGGAGGAAGAGCTCACAGTTACCTTTAGGAAGTTTTTGAGAACTATAATGGATAAGAATATTCATCACTATGCAGCCAATCTGTCAATGAGCTATTTATTCCCAGCTTAACTAGACAGGATCTTAGGAAAGAGACACATAGCTCATCTTAAGGGCAGGCAAAGGCATAGAAGGAAGCTCATAACCAAACTTGCTAGGATCTGGCAGTGCATGTGATCTACTGGGCATCATCTTTGAGAACTCAGATTTACCATATAAAGGCCTGTGTTACCATGCATTTGCATCATCTGGGAACCAAAAGGGGGGGGGGGCACTGAAGATTGTTCTCATTAGCACAGAAAAAGAGGTAGTTTTTTATATTTGCTGATTGTCACCCAAAATAACTGGGGGAGTCTGGCCTAGAAGAGATGTGGTATAGGACCTCAAAAAGTAAGGAAGTAAAGGAAAGCCTAGCAGGAGAGGAGGTTATGTGTGATGATCTGCTGAAAAGGCAAGCCAAATTTTGGGAGAGATTGGTGTCAAAATGTCCTTTGTGTGCATAAAGTTACTGTGTATAACAAAGATATTGTTGCTCTAAGCCTGAAATCTATCTTCTTCCATTATGCTTAGCAGAGTTTACACATAAAATTAAGACAGAGGTAGCAAGCAACAATAGCAACAAATAACTAGCATTTATACAACACTTTAAGGTTTGTGATTTGCTTTATGAATGTTATCTCATTTCACCCACACAAAAAAACTGGGAAGTATCCCCATTTTACAGATGAAGAAACCGAGGCATATATTTACCCATTTAACAGAGGATAAGTGATTTGATTAGCTCAGGGTAACCTTTATCCTAACTCTTATTCTGGTTCTCTATCTACTGTGCTACCTTAATTGATAAAATGTATAAACTATTCTCATTCCTTTGCTATTCTTTTCTTCAAAATGTACATGGAATGCACAGGCTAACTTCTCTACCACATTATAAATTTTGATTGGACCAGGAATTTAGAAGGCAAATGCTTATTGATATTTTCCTTACTTCCCTTCTTCACTCCTTATTAAGACTAGAAGGGAGCTTATATCAAATTATATAAAATATACATCATTTAAATATAACTATAAAATATCATTTAATCAGTCTTTCTTTATCAGCAGGATTAGGATAAAATATTCTCTGTAAGTAGCATATTATAAGACTTAATACAACTTGAAAGTACCATTTTGAATATTCCTGCACCTAGTTAAACAGTTCTCTAAGAGATGACCATTTATCAAAAGATTTCTGTTGAAAATATAGCATCCTTATTTTTTCCATTTCTTCATCGTTTTATTCAACAAGCAGCAATATCATGTTTGTCATTTTAATGTAGATACAATTATTAGGTTATCTGTCATATTACAATATTTAGGTTTTTACTTTATGTCCTTTCAGATACATTAAAATAAAACACATCAACTGCAAATGTGAGGGAGAAAAAAAAATGGTACCCAACCAAATTTCCTCATTTCAGCAATACTTCACACATTCATTTAGTAAAGTTTTAAGAAATGTCATAATGACATGAGCTTGAAATATCTATAGGCATTTTCATTGACGCTCATAACGTGGCACTGGTAATGTTGTAAACAGCAGAAAAATAGTGGCTGCCAAGTGACTGACTATGGAGGCACAAGCCTGCTTCTTCCCATAGGAACACACCAAATAGTGCCTGTTACTATCTTCTTAAAAGCCCACCTGCAGGGCAGCTGGCACCGTAATGCCACATAGCTATATTCATCTGCTGATGCTTGGCTTCTTTCAATGTACTGTTCATCTATCAGAACTTCAATGTATTTCTTGATCATGCTAATTATAGCAGCCTTATTAAATGGCTTTCAACTGATTTTTTGCTTTGTTCATATTTCTTGTTGAATTGTTGAAAGGAAAAGAGGAAAATGTTTATATGTGATAAGGTTTTGTACTATATTGAGTACTGTCACTGAAAAAAAAAATCACCAGGTTAAAAATTTATTGGGGCTTATTTAATATATTCTTTTCTCTTGCTTCAATTATTCTATTGAGAAATGTTCTTGAATACATTTAATCTTATAAATTAAAGATTGACATTTTCCCCAGTAAATTGAACCTCTGCCTTAAACTCTATTTTTGCCCTTTAGTCTAATTCTGTTGCATGGTTGAAATAGGTGCTTAGTTTTACACCAAAGGTGAATGAATCCATTGCAGAATAGTTAATAATTAATATGAAATTATTTTCGGGGTCTTTGGATCCTTCTGGATAAAAAGTGTCATATAAATACAGATTACTACTACTACTTTTCCTGATAAAATATATACACCTCATGAAAAATTAAACAGAATAAATTCATACATTCAAAGAACATTTCCCATAGAAACTAGGTTTTAATTTGTTGTTGAAAATTATATTTAGCTGACAAGCAGGATGATTTAAGGAAAACCTGGAAAGACTTAAATGAACTGATGTATAGTGAAGTGAACAGAACCAAGAGAATGTTATACACAGTAACAGCAATCCTGCTTGATAAAGAACTGTGAATGACTTAGCTATTCTCAACAATACAATGATCCAAGACATTCCCAAAAGGCATATGATGAAGCATACTACCTACCAGCAGAGAAAGGAGAGAGAGAGAGAGAGAGAGAGAGAGAGAGAGAGAGAGAGAGCAAAGACAATACAGATGGAAGCAAACTATTTTTTCTTTTACTTTCTTTCATTTTTCTTTCTTTTATTCAAATCTTCTGGGACAAAATGACTACTACATGTATAAACTATATCTGATTCCTTACCATTTTAGAAATGGGGAGGGGAGGGAAGAAGGGAGGGATAGAATTTGAAACTCAAAACTTTAAACAAAAATGTTAAAAATTTTTGGGAAAAAGATCAGATTCAATTTTTGCTTTTTATTTTTTTTTACAAAGTCATACAAAAAGAAAGCAAGATGAGAGAAATTACAGATGTAGAATTAAGAAAAGCCAACTGTGGACATATTGACCATAAAAAATTTTATCCCTTGCTATTTCAAGCAATTCATTTATTTGTTTGTTTATTACACACACACACACACACACACACACACACACACACACACCACTAGGAAAGAAAGAGAGAAAGAAAGAAAGAAAGAAAGAAAGAAAGAAAGAAAGAGAGAAAGAAACAAAGAAACAAAGAGAAAGGAAAGAAGGAAGGAAGGAAGGAAGGAAGGAAGGAAGGAAGGAAGGAAGGAAGGAAGGAAGGAAGGAAGGAAGGAAGGAAAAAAGAAAGAGCAAAGCTACTGATGGGGTGATAGTATTGAAGTTTGGGGGTTTAGTGGTGCATGAGACCACAAAATACCAACATGCCAAATGAATTCAACTCAAGCCTTCTCTCAGCCAAAGCAAAGCAAAGTTTACTAAAGATTTGTCATAATGGGTAGACTCTTAAGGAGCCTAAGAATTTGTGACACTTTGTCAACACAAGCAGGCCAGAACAATCCAACACAAACTGAGTCTGTGCAAGATCGAATCTCAGTGCCTTCATGGAGGCAAGAGGGATCTTATATACAGAAAGACTGTGGGAGGTACCTAGGGGTGGACAAGAGGAGGGGATGGAGAGGGTCTTGAGGAGGAGTCTAAGGAGGACCTTGACCAGGACTAAGGACAGACTCTAGGAATGGGATTAAGAGTGGGAAATAGTTGAAGGCTACCTAGAGATAACAAGCAATGGAGGGCTAGGCTAGGTTAAGAATAACAAAGATTTGGGCTTAGCAATAATGAAAGGTTTATGACCTCAGGCAAATGCGTCATCAAATGGGAAGATTCAAGGGGTTTCCCAGAGCCTGTACCCCCTCAATGGGACTTGGACCATTAAAAACAAACAAACAAAAAAAAAATAGCATGTCTTTGAAAGCAACCCAGTTCCTGAATTTTTCCATACATTTCAGCAGCCCAGATGACTGATGCCTCTGCCCAAGGCAATTGGCCCACCCCAGTCCACCTAGATCACCTAGTTAACTCAATTGACATTCCTTTCACCATCCCATTTGGCCCACCACAGACTACTTGCATATAACCACTACTTTTTAATCCCATCTAGATGACCTAATTAGCCTACTTGCTATCCCTTTCACTATTGGTCTACCCCAGACCAAACAGCAACCCAGACCACCCACCACCCCTTGAATCTCATCCAGATCCTTTCACTGTCCTTTTTGTATATAAGCATCAGTCTCACTGAAGATCTTCCCTGCACATTACCTGTTGTGGAGCCCAATTAGAGAAGCTTGATAATCAGGGATATTTTATTTTCTGTTGTTGTTTGTTTTGTTTTGTTTTCTGGAAGGGCCACACCTTTTGTTTCATTATAATTAGGCAGTTGTTCAAGAGGGTTGTGATGCCTTCTGACCCTGAAGAAGTGTGTATATATCCTCTGACATGAGGTTCTCACTCATTGAAAGAGTGCCTATGTGATTTGGACAGATAAGGCTCTAGGTAGCAGGTAAGGAGCCCCCCAGCTTTGAAAACTTAGATGCTGGTGCTTCTCTCTCTAGTAACTATGTATAGCTTTGGTCAGACAGCTAGAAGCCCTGTCTGTTGCTATTGATTTGTGTTATTTTCTCTGTATGCTAGGGTGCTTGTTTCACACTCCCATTAAGTTTTATATTTACTAGGAACTCCCCACCTCTATTAGTGTTAAAATAAAATTTTCCCTCAACTAGAAGATCTGAGTGGGTGAATTCATTCCAGGTGGACATCACCCTGTACCCTGACATTTTGGGGTTCCTGGCAACTCCAAACCATATCAGTACTATTCTCATTAATTGTATTTCTTCCTAAATTTTGACTAATTGTTCCAGAAAATGAATGCTAGTTTCTCAAATGCTTTATACTGTCAAATATACAATCCCTTCTTTTATCCATTAAATAACACAAAACCCCATTATGATAGTCAATTAAGCACATGTGACTGCTCAGAATATCAGGAATGAGTAAAAATGTTTTACTTCTAGGAAGCCTTTACCAGAGGAAATGTTCCCTAATGTCTAAGAGGAAATGTTACCTAATGTCTAACGTTTTTGGTTTTGTAGTAACCAAAAACAATACAGGTAGCACTGAAGTGAACCACTCTGCTACTAATAAATCATATTTTCTTTTTTCCAAATGTTATACTAGTATAAGTCATCTCATTAACCCCTCTCAACTGGCTACACCAAGTACCTATTTTAGCTTATATGGGTGAGTCTGAGGTTGGAAATTAAAAAGAAATATTACTTTTCAGTGTGTCTAACATTTGAGTTTTCTTTCTATATCATTTCCTGTTCCCCATTGTCTAAGCAAACATAATAAAGTGGTATAAAACTATAATAGGTTATATACTCTTTAATCTTGCCCTTCTTTTTTGAAGGGGGGGTGGTTTAAGGGGAGGGGATAACTGCAGTTTAAAAGAGGCAAGAGGCTGTGAATGAGGAGTAAAGGGATGAGAAAGAGTTGCTATGAATAAAAAATGTTGGAAAGCATAGACATGACCACTGAGAAAGAAGGGCCTTAGAAATACTCTGAATGTGGAAAAACCATTCATTGAAATGCAAAGTTTTAAGAACACTAAAAGAAAACTGACTCCAGGCCTTGTATTCTATCCACTGTACCACCTAGCTGCCCCAAAGTACTATTATGGAAAAAAAAAACAAATAGTCCAAGCCAAAGTTTCCCCTAAAGAAATGAAAAATATCTTTGCAAAATGATAAATTGCTCAGTTAAGGGAATTTTGCCATGGTGCCATATCTCTGAATTGTTACACTTTTTATACTATTCTTTTGCAGATGGTCCAGAAAGGATGATTCTGGGGTGGATTTGAAAGTGAGACACACTAATATATTCTAGTATAACTTAATGAGACCCATGGTAAAGAAATGCTAGGGGACCTGTGAAAAAATCGTGATGCAGGGTAGAAACTTATTACACTTGAATAAAGTAACACTTTGCACAAAGGAAGCTTTCCTTGTGGTTATTCAAACATTCAGAACTAGCTGAAGAGTTTGTTTAAGCTAAAGGAGATTCTAAGATTGTAATAGTTGGTGGTCACAAGACCCCAGGATTATGACCATTGGAGAAGGGGGACACAGGCAACACAAGGAGAGTTTGAAAATAATGCCTTGCCCCATCATGAAGTAGAACTGTGATGTCTGAATGTCATATTCCAGCCAATAGTGGAAGGGTTGTGGAACTCCGTTTATTAATTCCAGTGTGGTTAGGTTGATTGGAAAAGTACCAAAAGGGTTGACAGAGGAAGGGATGCATATGCAAGAGAAAATCAAAGTCAATCTGTTAGCAAGCTATGAAGGTAGGACTAGGAAAGAGAAAAACAGCATAGGTCACTAAAAGGGTGGGTGGGGTGGAGATTGAGAAGTACATCAAAATAAGAAAGGTAAATGAATTAAATTAGTATGGAGCTTTGAAGCAGGTATTTGGGAGCTGTGGCATCTATTCAAATCTTTTTTGCCTTGATTCAAAATTTTGATTAGCTCAATGCTTTGGGCACTGAGACAAATAATTTTGTGGGTGAAGGCATTTTGGTCACATCCCTGTCTTTTCTTTTGGTAGACAGTTCTCCTTCCAGCATTGTAGTACTGGCAAAAGGCACATTTTTCTTTAACTAAAATGCCCCCAAAGTCACCTTTCATGGTCTGTTGGCTGAAAATATATTTCATTTTTCTGTATTCCAGGAAGGGGAATCAGTCAGTATAAATGAAGGAAATTTGGAGAGAGTAGAATGTGTGGGGCTAATTTGGCATGGTGCGTGTGTGTGTGTGTGTGTGTGTGTGTGTGTGTGTGTGTGTGTGTACAGGTTCATTAACCATTGATGATAATTTTAAGGCATTGGAGAGATGGCAGGTGAGGGCAAAGACTGGGGAGGGATATATAGATCTGAGAACAAGAGATAAACCCAACAAAAGAAAAGTGTATGAAAGTTCATTTACAGTTCTGATAGAGAAGTGTGGCAAGAAAATATGTTGAAATAAGATACAATGACATAAAAATAGCGCAGCATTTGTTCTAACTCTGAGGAGAATTAGCTGTGTCACTTTTATCTTTAACTGTTTTCAAAATGCTATTCATTTTATGGACAGACCTTAAAGAGTTCAGAAATCTGTTTGCCAAGGATTCATCCTAGAATTTCTCCCTTTTATATATCAGAGACCACAAAAAAAAAAAAAAATCACCTTTTACATACTGAATTTTTTTCTCTTTGATCCTAATAGTCCAATATTGCAAGGACTTTGTCATTTCACCAGCTACATTTCCTCAAAAAAAGCAAATTAAAACTCAATCACACGTCCCCATTTCACTATTGTAAATACTCTCCTGTGAATCAACCCTAGATGATTCCTCCAATATTCTCTGGGACTTCCCTCCTTATTCTATTTTTTTTTTTGGAGGGCAATTGGTGTTAAGTGATTTGCCCATGGTCACATGGTTAGTTTTTTTGTTAAATGTCTGAGGCCAGATTTATACTCAGATCCTCCTGACTCTAGGGCAGGTGCTCTATTCACTGTGCCACCTAGCTGCCCTGCTCCCTATTATCTTAAAAAAATCAGTGCAGTAATAAGCACACAACATTCATACTTTGAATATGTTATTTCAGATGTAGATATTCTCTCTGTGTGCTGATTTCATCTGTTAATCCCTCCTCTCCCATATAGACAACCAAGATCTCAAAATAACTCTAGTCTGATGTAAAGCCAAGCACAAGCAACTCTCTAGATGACTACTGCTATGAATATCTTTAAGGTTTTGATCACATAGTATAGTGAACTCTTTATTTATTCAGGAATAAACCAAAGCAAAACATTCACAGAAACCAAAGTTCAAAATTCACAACAATATAACAGATCGACTTATTACTAAGGTGTCCACATAGTCTTAAACAAAAGATATCATTCAGTAAGTCACAGTCTCAATTAATTAATTTAATGTGCCCATCTAAAGTTTTCTTCCATCTTGGTTGAAAGCTGGATTCCAAATCATCCTGAACTCAATTATCCTTAAGGAGCAATTATCCTTAAGGGGTACAAAGTATAAAGGTCTCCCACCCCTATGTCACACAAGTCTTAATCTTGTCAGTTAGCAGTAAGTACCCAAATAAAGGTCTTTTTATCTTGATTCAAGTCTAACTTCCAAACTTTATGGCTCCTCTTCCATGCTCCCATTTCTTGCCTGAATTCACCCAACTGTCACCTGGATTCACATGTAGACAGCTCTCAGGTCCTGTTCTAACTCCTGTTCCAACTCGAAGCTCACAGTGACTAGTATATTCCAAGCCCTTTGCATTTTCTGTTTCTGAGAAGACAAAACCTAACAGAGTCACAACAATATTCACACACATTATCAGCACTATCATCTCAATTCACTTTCTGCCTGTGAAATCAGCACAAGTCAACAGACAGGGTGCTTCTGTCTGACAAAGTAACATAATCACAAGTCAAGAGATAGAGTGTTTCTTTCTGACAAAGTAACACAAACACAAATCAAGACAGACAGAGTGAATACCACAAGTATTCTCCCTCTCAGTTCTGCTTAATCCCAGCTCTAGCTCTAGCTTTTGTATCCTCTGTTCCTTCCTGTTCCACGCTTCCTCTTACATCCTTCCTGTTCTGGTCTTTGGCAAGTTCCTCCCACTTTAGGCTTCACAGATTGTCTTTCTAACAAACATTTGATATAATCACAGGCAAAGCTCAAAGACACTTGAATAGATGAAACAAGGAGCTAAGTACTTGAATAACTAAAACAAGGACCAAAGTGTTCCTTTGCTTGCCATTACATCTGAGTATCTCTATGTGTTTTCTCCTTTCTCTCCTTCAGATGCTGGTATTAGAGCATGGAAAAGTACTGAAACTTAGAACAGATTCTCTAAGCTCAAGGTAGTAATGAATTTTATCAGGTTTCACTGAGCCCTAGTACCTACTCTATCCACTCTCCCACAAATCAAGACTGGGAAAATAGTCAAATAATCCTCTAAGAATTAAAAGCCTGAAACATTTACCATATCACTTGACCTAATCTACAATCTTGCTCTGTCATCTTTCACTTTCTGACTCAACATTAATTACTTCAAGCACAATATTGACTCTATGGGAGGCAATGTGGTCCAGAAGAATAACCAGTAGCACGGGACTGAGACACCCTGCCTGGATGTCTTATTTCACCTAGGCAGGGTCAGATCCTGTCACTTCCTCTATGTCCTTTGGCAAGTCACCAAATCCACTTGGTGTTCAGTTCCCTCATATGGAATATGAAGGGTTTTGGAATAGATTTTCTCTGAATTATTACATGTAGATCTATAATATTATAAGTTTATCCATGCTTTTTCCTCTGTAAACTTCATAATCCTCTCCCAACACATAAACCCCTGGAGGTGAGGTTTCATATGATCATGTTAATTTTTTGTTTTTGTTTTGTTTTTTGCTTTTTGGTAGGCAGCTGGGGTTAAGTGACTTGCCTAAGGTCACACAGCTAGTTTTTTTTTTTCCTTTGTGTTAAGTGTCTGAGGCTGGATTTGAACTCAGGTCCTCCTGACTCCAGGGCCAGTGCTCTATTCACTGTGCCACCTAGCTGTCCCTCACCATCATGTTAAACAAGGATGAAAGATCATTTGGAAGACAGTTTGTAAAGCCTTTTTTTCTCATCTAGGCACAGGTGTCTGCACTTCTCCAGTCTCCCCAGAATACTATGTTGTTTTTTTGTTTTTTTTTTTTTATTCCCCCTTCATGAATCAAAGACAGCAACCATGAGGAAATGGAAATGAAACTGTTTCTGGCTTCCTTTTAGTGTTCTTAAAACTTTGCATTTCAATTCAGTTTTTTTTTTCTTCATACTCAGAAAGTTCTTTTTTCTTCACACAAAGTTCTTTTTTCTTAGTGCATGTCCATGCTTTTCAACTTTTTCCATTCGTAGCCACTCTCTCATCTTGCTTCCCCTCAGTCTGAACTTCTTGCCTCTCCTAAACTGAAGAATTTTTTTCAAGAATTCTTTTCTATGTGAAGCCTTTTCAGACTCTCCCAAGTAACTTGTTATTACTGAATGGAAATTTAAGATCTTCCCTGCCCCTAGGACCATTGAGAGGTTTAAGTGCACCTGGAGCCTGTGGTGGGAGTGCACCTGGAGCCTGTGTTTTTCAGGAAAGCCCACACCTTGGTGCTTTTTGATTGGGCAGTGGGTCAAGAGGGTTGTTACATTCTCTGAGACAGGAGAAGGATATATAAACCCTGATGTGATGCTTTGTTTTGGGGCTCACTTTGAGAAGACTTGTGTGATTTGACCAGACAAGACTCTGGGCAGCCGTTGAGGCCCCACGGCTTTGAAAAACCCAGATGTTGATGCTTCCCTCTCTGGGAACTGACTAGGTATGGATGTAATGGTCAGACAGTTGGAGCCTGTCTGCTATGTTTATCTGTATGTTTTGTTTCCTTGTCACCTCTGTATTCTCTGAAGTTCGGGGTGCTGACCTTTTCCTTCTGAACTAGGTAAATGATATGTTTGATTGATTAAAGCCAAATTGTTAACCCATTTTGAGTTGCTTTCCTTTAGAAAAGCCAATCTAAGAACCTGTGTTGACAGCCACCCTGGGGATGGTGTGGTACTTTCTGCTACACTTGTTTTCATTATTATTTATATATGTATGTATCTCTGATAGAATGTAAGCTCCTTGAGGATAGCGACCATTTCATTTTTGTCTTTATATTCATAATGCATAGTACAGTGCCTGGAACATTTGTTGTTCAGTCCCATCCTACTGTTTGTGACCTCATGGACCATGGCACACCAGTACTCTTCCATGGAGTTTTCTTTGCAAAGATACTGGAGTGATTTGTTATTTCCTTCTCCAGTGAATTTAGGGGAACAGAGATTAAGTCACTTGTCCAGGTCACACAGCTACTAAGCATCTGAAGTAAGATTTGTACTTAAGTTTTCTGACTCCAAGCCTAGTGCTCTATCCACTAAGCCACTTAGCTCCCTCTGCCTCACATATGGTAAATACTTATTGAATGCATGAATTAAATAGTTATTAAATGCTTCTCTTACTATCATTTTCCCAGACACCATTGTTTTAGGCTTTTCTTGAGTTCAAATTCCTTATGAAGCCACTATTTTTTTTTAACCTCAAAGATGGTTTAAAAAAAAAGAAAAACTTCCATCCTTTTTGTTTCTTCTTCTCTACTGTATTCCTTTATTTTTTAGCAGTCTCAGATTTTCCACTGAAAAGTTAACCTTGACCCTTTATCACATTGCTTCCAGGAGCTGCTCTTTCCTTAATTTGTTCCCTTTGGCAATATGCCTCCTGATGTTCTGAGCTGCAGTTTCTTCATCTCTCCACTTAGAACTGACAGATTATTAAACTGTTCTTTTCTGATCCCCAAAATTATTTTGTGTACTCATAGAATGCCCTCCATCTCCATGATCCTGGGGTTGGCTTCCTGTGATTATTGAGAGATCAAAGACAGTATTTCAGCTCTGCTCCCTCTGGGTCTTTTTGTAAGAAAGGCCTATGACTTTTTTCTTCTCTAGAGGTAGGGGTAATATTAACCATAATGCTAGAGATACCAATGCATTGCACCCCCCAAATTGATCCATGGGTCTGGGATAGTATAAAGTGCCCATGCAATGAGAATATGTGACTTCCCTTAATCCTTTCTGCCTCATCTACTCCAATGCTTTTCCATCATCTTTCTATTCTCATCCAGAGTTGACATAGAAGGCTACCTGACCAGTTGTTCCAAACTAGAATGACTGACCCTACCTAACATGCTATATAATGTCCCTGCTGATTTTCCATCTTATACTACTCCCTATAATCTGCCCTCCCCAGTGCTTTCATAGACTCAAGCACTAACTTTCTGGTCCAAGAATCACCTATCCTCTCTTGGATTACATGCTTATCATCTCTTTTATAGTGTTAACTATGTCAGGACAGACAGGGCTTTACCCCATGCTACCAAGTTTAGATATCATTGATATTAGCAAGTTCTAAAAACATTGAAAATCCTTTATCAGTATAAAAATAACAGAATGTAATACCTAGTTAGCAAAAATAATTTATTAGAAGTAGTTTTCTGATTTTAGCTAAAATTGGGTAAATGTCCAAACAGTCATTCTTCCCCTATCACCCATGAAAATGATCATTTTCCCTCCAATGGCCTTGATCTAATGTGCCAAGGCATCTGCCTTCCCTCCACAGAGCAGTATATAGGTAACCTTAGGTTTCAGCTTTGTTGTATATGGTACAATAGCAGAAATAGTTAGTTAAGGTTCTGTTCCTTTGTATGTTATGATCTTGTGTCCACTGCCACATGTAGACATATTTGTTATAGGTCCATTAAATTTCCAAGAATCTCATCCTATGGAAGAAAATTTTAAATTTTACTACTCAATACTTGCTTTCTATTTAAGTAAAAGTCTACTTCCAAATCACCCTCAAAATTCTGAAATCATCCATGTACTCCAGTAGTAGCCTGACCCTTTCCTCCCAAAACTTCCAATAATTGTATTGTCATAGCATGCGGGGAGCAGATACCAAAGTATCTCCCTAAATTTCCTATTAATCTTCTGATAATTTCTCAGTGATAGACTTCCCTTTTGCATATGTGACAGTATCATTTTATCAAAGGGATTTGTTCTGTGAAGTTTGGATCCAGTCAAAGGGCTATACTTGATTACCTAGAAGGTCACAGAGAATGCAATTAAAGTTTATGCAAACAAAGGAGAAGAAGTCAAGGGAATGGTTGACCCTGGAGCTTTAGTGTCTTTGAATTGGTCAAAGGAGACAAGTATATACTTGCAGTTGCATTTGGAATAAAAAATGCACTTCAACAGGGAATTGGGAAGGTAGGGACATGTAGAGTTGTGAGCATCAATTGAGATCATATTTGTAAAAAGTATTTAGCACAGTGCCTGATACAGAGGAGGCATTATAAAAATGCTTATTTCCTTGCTTCCCTCTTTCCTTCCTTCCTCCCTGCCTTCACTGCTCCTCCTGATATGCTCAGTTTACTAAGCAGTATAGAGTAGGTTCAATTTTACAGACTGAACGAGACATAATTGTCTCTAAATAAATTTTTTAAAAATGTACACAGGCCACAATAAGCATCATGAAAGCAGTCACTGGGCAACTCTACATGCTTATTTGAATGCTGGTCTCATTTCAAGGCCTACCTTGGATCTCTCAAGGGAAGTTTTATTAAAATTTCTATAATCAATGCGTCTATTAAGGAGCAACTGAAACACAGGAAAACGTAGAGAATGGTATCTCTCTTCTGTGTTCTAATACTGATAATAAAAGAAAACCCATTGACAATTATTTTTTATAACTGTAATTTGTCATGTAGTATAGCTGAATATGCCAGTCACTCCTCCCTTTGCTGCATTTGAATTGGAAATAGAAAATGATTAGATGTTGCTGATGAATAATACTAACTGATATGGTGACATAATTATAATAGAAAGAAACTTTACTCATATAAAACTAGTGAATATATTCCTACATAGTACCACATAAGGTCTACTCAGTCATGAAGTATATTTAATTTGATGACATTTTCCCTAGAAAACTATTTCATTACTAGAGAGTTATAATGTACTTCAAATCATATTTTAAAAAATGAAATGAAGTTATAAGACTCTATATCAAATCATGAATGTTCCCCCAAAAAAGTTAAAGTGAAATATTACTACTTTTCTTCCATATTACAATGCTAAAGATATTGTGTCTAACTAGACTAGACAGGATTATAAATCATGACACAGAGATTAACTAAGGCTCACCAATCAGTCACTGCCTTAGAGCATTTACTTAGCTATGGATAAGGTTCTATAAGTAGCAAGACTTACCCTGTTATTATACAGATATATAAAAGTCTCTATTAACATAGAGGATCAGGTAGATGTTCGCTGTTCCAGTAATGACATTAATGCTGCTAAATCCATAGCAGTCAAGAGACTATCTAAAATTCTATTACTATATTATTGATTAATCACTTCAACTTTAGATTTACTTGAGAAGGATGTGAGCGATGTGACTACTTTATCCATTTATTCCAGAATAACCTACCTCTCAAAATGAAGGAATCTGATGAGTTTCATTCCTGGGAAGGGAAAAAAATCATTTTTGCGCAGTTGCCCTTGAAAGCAACAACACATAAATAGCATATTCTCACTCATCTTAGCAAAGGCCAAGCACTAAAATAAAAGCTTGACAGTCAGGCATACCATTTTTTTTTTTCATGACTAAGGCAACATTTATGGGAAGAGAGAATTTCAAATGTACTTGTATAGTATTTGATATACAAATGGAACGTTTTTGTCTTTTTCCTTCCATATCATTTTGATTGGCTCCAGGGAGGATGGAAAAGCTACAAAATATTTTGTTTTAAGGAAAGCAGTATTATTATAGACGTTGTAAAGCTAAGGAACCTTAGGCTTGGAAAATGATAGAAGTGACCCAGATGCACAGATCCCTTCAAAAGCTATGTAACCAAGTGTTACATAGCTTCAACAGCAATGTTACCAAGTGTTACATAGCTTCTGCTTGCCCATATCTAGTAAATAGGTTCTTGATACTTCACAAGGGACCCTAGCCAATTTTTGGATAGCTAATTATTGGAAATCCATTCTGACATTATTGGCCATTTATATCTGCCTCACAAGACCATGAAGCTTTCAAATATTCCCCATTGTCTTCCCTTTCCACCCCCAAATCCCCTTATTCTTTTGGCTGTTCTCATCTGGACACATTCCAACTTAAAATATAATCTCACAACTAAAAACAATATCATAAAGGCTCAATATATGTAGCAATATAAGTTTTATAAAATGCTTTAATTTGGTAGTTAGTTATCCCCATTTTTCAGATGAACAAACTGAGGTTCAATGAGGTTAGATGAATTGCTTAGAGTCACAAAGATAATAAATATGAAAGAATGGGCTCAGTCCTCTGAAAAGCATTCCCAGAAATATTAGGTCACTTAGATCAAGCCTGCTGTTCCATTAAGTAATTACTTATTGAGTGCAGTTGTGTATAGCACAGCAGAATTTTCACTGTAGAAAAGTTTTCAAAAAGGATCCTAAATCAATAAACAAGAATTTTCTAAGAACCTATGTACCAAGTATTCTTCTAATTTCCTAAAATACAAAGAAATTTGAAATCTAATTCCCACAACTATCTTACATTCTAATGATAGACAATATGTACATATATATAAATATATAAAATTTACATTCTCCTGTGGACATAAGGCATTGGTTTCTTCTCCAAGCTCTGCAACTGAATATGTGGCTCTAGAAACATAATTTTCCTGTCTAAGATCAATCTTTCATCTGACAGATGTCAGTTTGGGCTTAGATAATCTGTGAGGTCCTCTCTAAGACTAAAAGTCTCTCCCTTTAATAAATCTATGTGAAATAGGCAAATAACAACATAGTAAATTGTTGAATCCAAGATGGGAGGGGTACTTAATAATATGCTCTAAGGATTTTTTGTTTTGTTCGACAAAAAAAAAGAAGAAGAGGTCACTATGAATTGAAAATGAACAAGAAAGACTTCATAGAAATGAAAAGTTAACTGGTTATAAGAAACATTTAGTAAATAGGTAGAAAGGATGGAAAAGGGTATTGAGACATGGGGGCAGTACAAACATCTAAGGCAACCTATATGGTAGATTCATAGGCAATCTGATTAAAGATTTTTAGTGGAGAATCCTAAACTGATTCCATAATTTAAAATAAAACCTCTCACATAAGAATAAGGTTATGATTTGAGATTATACTTTGGGGATATAGGGAACTTCATTTCCCAAAGCACAGAAGAACATTTATTGAGCCATAGCAAATGCCTCTGTGCAGACTTCTTAATTTCACTTCCCATGAGATGCCCCCAAAACCACTATCAAAAAATAAATAAATAAGCAGAAAGTATGGAGCCTTCTGCTTTTATTTAGAATAATAGCATTTGAAGCTGTAAGATACTATAGAAACTGTGGGATTTAGAAATGGTCATCTAATATAACATCCTCATTAATACATAAAAAAACCAAGGCCCAGAGAAGGACTTTCAATACTCTACTTTTAACAGGGTAATCTTCCTAGAAAATGGGCAAAAACCAAAAATGTAAATGTTGATATATTGAACCTATGGGGAATAGGGAATTTGGTTCCCACAAAACATGCAAATCTGTAATCTTTCACTAGAGATTCCTGAAAATATACACTCTGCAGACAAATATTCAAAACAAAACTAATTCTGATAATAGACACTTTTCCTCAAAGTAATCATGAGATGACCCATAAAATACAGTACACAAAAATTATATTCAAAACATTTTTCTTCACTAGTAATTCCCTAGAATTCTGTGACCATTTGTGCTAATATCTCAATTAAAACAACAACAACAACAGCAACAACAATGCTGACTTCAGACAGTATTCATGTTTCCTAACACATGAAAGCAACTAGGTGGTATATTGGATAGAGCACTGGCCTAGGAATCAGGAAGATTCATCTTCATGAGTTCAAACCCAGCCTCACTCACTAGTTGTGGAACCCTGGGCAAGTCACATAACCCTATTTGCCTCAGTTCCTCAGCTGTAAAATGAGATGGTAAAGGAAATAACAAACATCAAAGTATCTTTGCCAAGAAAACCCCAAATGGGGTCACAGAGTTAGAGGCAACTGAAAATGACTGAACAACAACAAAGCATATGAAATCTACAAGTACCATAAATACTGTATAGCAAATAAAATTCTTAAAGTTAAAACATTTTTTCACCTGACTCTTACATTCTACTGTGTGACATGGCAATGTGAGGGCATTGTACTGCATACTATGAATGCTATAAACCTCTCTACCTTGGTCATCTTCTGAAAACTAAGGGAGAAGTTGATCAAGGGTAAGGTTCCCAGGAATTTAGTCACTGCTTTTAGAAGGTTCTGTGACTTTTAAGGCCTAAACATCACCTCCAACATTTTTTTTTATGGATAGTGGACATGGTTAGAGATCATTAAGTAGGAAGCAGTTTGAAACAGTCCATCAGCAACATCTGCCATTTGATATCCTTAAGGGTCTTGGAGCATAGTGGCATAGCAGAGGCAAGTTGATATTTAACCTTGAGGCTGTGACAGATGGCAGGCATGGTACACTCAAAGACTCTAGCCTATTGATAGATTAGGATAACAGTTGCTGCAGAAAGTCCAGAATGAAATAAAACCTTTATTTTCACACTAAGTCACATCCCTGACTTTGCACACTTGCAGTGAGAGCCCAAAGGACCTGCAGTATTCTTTAGAGTCATAATTGTAACCCAAACCTTGAGTTTTAAAAGCAATGAAAATATGCAACAAATGAACTGGGAGTTCTTTAATTTACAGCATTAGGTTTAACAAGGCCAGTGAAGCCTCTAGTAAGATACAAGCCACTGTACAAGCTAGCAAATATCACATGTCACTTTTTTTCCCTCTCTACTCTGTATAGCTACCAATGTGCAGGGTTAACAACACAGAAGTGAAAATGTGATTATTAATAAAATCAATACTTACAGTCATAAAAGTCAAATGAGTGAATGTTGAGGAATGACTTTAATTTGCTCAGGTATACAGACAGTTGGCCAGAGAGTCAGACTACAAATCTATGTATCATATATCTAGCATTTTTTTAATTCCATCACACAGTTCAATATTATTTTCAGAGGAAGAAACTAAGATTCTAGTTGTGCTAATTCTACTTCAGAATCATCTTTTCTAGAATGAGTGATTTAATTTCTATGGGCTTCAACTTCCTCGATTACAAATCACTTATACTTTCTTTACCACAATTACTTCAACTATAGCTAAAGGATAACACAATATTTCTCATCTGAAGGCTATTAATTATCCAAAATAAGCCCAACTCCAAAGATCTTTCCTTCTATATTTCTTTATGGGGGAGCATCTACTTTATCAGGATGGCAAGTATTCTTTCTGGAGAATTAGCAAATATTCAGTGAAATTTGCATGGCCTTTTCAAATGTCTGTTTTGCATGAAATGAGAGTAGGAAAATCAATGTGAAGAGGTACATTCCCTATCTCAAAAATATGCAAAAGAAGGTGAACATGTGAAGGCCACAATACCTATAGTCTTAGAGGAGATAAATGAGATTCTTTAACCTTAATTCACACATGAGTAAAGACTAACAACATCTCAAGAAATGCAAGTCTGCAAGTATTAAAACTGACTGAGCTACCTTTAGTAGACAAGTTGCATAGGGTTTTAAGGCTTATCAGCCACAGAACTAAGGAACTATTGATTAGTTCTGAAGCATGTTGTCCAATTCTCTCATTCTAAAAAAATTAAAAGTAATGACATTTCCCTTATTCAGCAGCAGTGGACAGATTTTCAGTAGATGGCATTTATGAATACAAAGTACAATAATGGTAACATAATGCTATGGGATGAAGTGACAATGGCAATGGAGTTTCTGGATCAGAGAAAGCAGCTCTGTGAGGCACAACCAAAAAACAAAAATTAGGAACTACCAGTATTTAGAAGATTAAGCATTATGGCAAGAAAAACATTTTGGCCATGAAACAAGGGATATATCATTAAAATTTAAACCCTTAGGATATCAGAGAAGAAGCAGTAATTCACCTGAGCTCTCCCCCAAAAGCCCTCGAAACACCTTCAAATAATGCCATAATACAATTCCTGGTACAGACAAACCCACAAAGGAATGGAATGAAATAATTTTCCGTCCCAAGACAACTTGGGTTGGAAGTTCAGTGGAGAAAGGTCTGGCACACCTGGGTGAGGGAGGAGCACAGTTCAGCAGAGCTAGCATCTGCATAACCCTGCCCCTAGAAAATCAGGAGAAAACCTTGGGAGCCACTGAATCAGCAGTGGCAGCAGCTCCTTTTGGAGTTTTCAGTCCACAGAGAATAAAGGGGTCAAACAACTGTTCAGAAGGTTGTCTTTTTGCTAGAGATAGGAGTTTCTTAGCTAGCATGAGATGGGATTCTATTGCTTCATCAATATTCAGGTCCTGGTCTCAGTCCTTGGTCACAATCCCAGAGTGAGGAGGAGCACTAGCATGCCACAGCTTGCAGCCACAATGGAGCAGGGGCCCTCATCACAGTTCCAAGGCATAAAAGAATTCTTGTGGTCACTCACAGACCAGAGCATAGGCCAAGAGAGGAGTAAATACCTCTCTTTAGATCATACCACATAGAAGACCTGAAAACTTATAGGATCCTAGAAGTATCTCTCAAAAAACCTGTGCAAAACCCATGAAGGTTAAGATAGTGTATCCTCTACCACAGAAGCTGACTTTTAACAAGAGTTAAAAGTCAAGAAATTGTCTGGAAAATGAGCAACCAAGAGAAAAATAAAATTCTGACCATAAAAGATTACTGTGGTGACAAGGAAGATCTAAACACACACCCAGAATAAGATAACAAAATCAAAGTTCCTGGATCCAAGGCTGCCAAGTACAACATGTATGAGACTCAGGACATGAAAGAGCTCAAAAAGGATTTTGAAAATCAAGTAAAGGAGGTGGGGGAAAAATTAGGAAGGAAAATGAGAATGATGCAAGGAAATCATGAAAAAAATGAATAAATTGCTGAGGAAAGAAGGCACACACAAAAAATACTGAAGAAAATAACACTTTAGATCAGATGGGAAAAGAGTTACCAAAATTCAATAAAGAGAAGAATGTCTTAAAAAGCAAAATAGCCAAATGGAAAGAGAATAACAAAAATGTACTGAAGAAGAAAAAAAAAATTCTTAAATATAATAATTGGACAAATGGGAAATGAGGCACAAAAACTCACTAAAGAAAGTGATTCCTTAAAAATTAAAATTGAATGGGGGCAGCTAGGTGGCGCAGTGAGTAGAGTGCCAGCCCTGGAGTCAGAAGAACCTGAGTTCAAATCCGGCCTCAGACACTTAACACACACAAACAAAAACCTAGCCGTGTGACCTTGGGCAAGTTACTTAACCCCAATTGCCCTCCAAAAAATAAAAAAAAAAGCAAAATTAAAATTGATGCTCAATGAGAAATAATGAAACAATAAAACAAAATCAAAAGAGAAAAAAATATAAGACTGTGAATGATCTGATTGGAAAAACAACTAACCTGGAAAACAGAGTGAGGAGAGATAATTACACACACACATACACACACACACACATATACATATATACATAGATACACACATATATACATATCTGTAAATGTGAATATATGTGTGTATACATATATATATATATAGGAATACCTGAAAGCCATGATCAAAAAAAGAGCCTAGACATCATCTTGCAAGAAATCATCTCATATCTTATTATGAAATTAGATTTATCTAGTTCAGAGAGGGGGAGGTTGAGGTCCCCAAGTAGTATAGGTTTGTTGTCAATTTCTTCCTGTAACTCTCTTAGCTTCTACTCTAAGAATTTGGTTGCTATACCACTTTGTGCATATATGTTCAGTGATTCATTGTCTATGTCTTCATTGTCTATGGTTCCTTTTAGCAGGATATAGTGTCCTTCCTTATTTCATTTAATTAGATCTCTTTTTGCTTTTGCTTTGTCTGAGATCAGGATTGCTACCCTTTTTTTCCCTTTGTTTGTTTGTTTGTTTGTTTTTTACTTTAGCTGAAGCATAATATATTCTTTTCCAGCCTTTTATCTTTATCCTATATGTATCCCTCTGTTTCAAATGTGTTTCTTGTAAACAATATATTGTGGGATTATGATTTTTAATCCATTCCACTCTCCACTTCTGTTTTATGGAAGAGTTCATCCCATTTACATCCACAGTTATTATTACTATGTGTGTCTTTCTCTCCAACCTATCCCCTCTGCTTGTTTATACTGTCCTCTCTCTTTTCTTTCTTTCCATCCTCACTAAAGTATTGTTTTTGACCACTTCCTCCCTCAATCTGCCCTCCCATTTATCAATCTCCCTCACTTTTCATTACCTTTTCCATTACTACTTCTTCCTTTCCTTCTATCCCTCCCTCCTTTTTCTTTCCATTTTCCCTCCAACTGCCTATAGGGTAAGTTAGATTTCTATACTCAAGTGAATACGTTATTCCCTCCTTGAACCAAATTCAGTGAGAGTAAAGTTCAACCAATGCTTATTACTCTCCCTTCTTTGATTCCATTGTACTATGTCTTTGTGCTTCTTCATGAATTTGTTCAGATTCATTTTTAGAGGTATTTGAAGTGGTTTGAGGAAGAGTTCAGGTAAATCCTTGCTTTCACTCTGCCATCTTGGCTCTGCCCCCATTCAAGAAATTATCAAGGAAAACTTCACTTATATTCTAGAATGAGGGGGTAAAAGAGAAATTGAAAGAATCCACTGATCATCTCCTGAAAGAGATCACAAAATGCAAACCTCCAGGAATATTACAGTAAAATTTCAAAGCTCCCAAGCAAAAGAGATAATATTACAAAGAACTAGGAAGAAAAAATTGAAGTGCCATGTAGCCACAGTTAAGATAACACAAGCACTTCTACATTAAAGATCAGAGGACTTGGAATATGGCATTCCAGAGGGCAAAGCAGTTAGAATTACAACCAATTTACCCAGAAATTACAATTACAATTACAATCATTTACCCAGCAAAACTGAGTAAAATACTTCAGGGAGAATAATGGGCATTTAATGAAATAGAGGACTTTTGAACCTCCTTGATGAAAAGACAAGAACTGAATAAAAACATTGGCTTTCAAATATAAGACACAAGAGAAGTATAAAAAGGTAAATGGGAGAGGGTAATCATAAGGAACTTAACATAATAAGGTTAAACGCTTTACATCCCTGTAGCAGCAAGTGCCCCAGCACCTCCCCCCACCCCGCCCCGAGTGGCTGCCAACACAGGTTATTAGATCTGCTTTTCTAAAAGAAAGCAACTCAAAATGGGTTAACTTTAATCAATCAAACATATATCATTTACTTAGTTCAGGGGAAAAAGGTCAGCACCCTGATCTTAAAAGTATACAGACAGAACTTACAAGACAGAGAAACAAACAGATCAAGCAGACAGGCTTCCAAACTGTCCAACCATTACATTAATACCAAATCACAGTTATCAGAGAGGGAAGCATCAACATCTGGGATTTCAAAGCCTGGGGGCTCTCAACAGCTGCTCAATCTCATCTGGTCAAATCACACAACACTTCTCAAAGTGATACCCAAAGCAAAGCCTTACATCAGGGATTATATAGCCTTCTCCTGGTTCAGAGAATGTAACCACCCTCTTGACCCACTGTTCAATCACACAGCATCAAGATGTAGGCATTCCTGAAAATCAAAAAGCTCTATTTGACCACATTCAGCCTATTAGGGGGCAGAGTATATTTTCAAATCAAGGAAGGTTCTCAGAGTCTCTTAAGTCTATCAAAGGGCCTAGGGTCAGGGAAGATCTTTAACTTTAAATATCCATTACAATTCCTAAATGTAATGACAAGCAAAGAAGTACTTAGGACCTTGTTTCAGATGTATAAATATTTAGCACTTTGTTATAGTTCAAATTTCTTTTAAGGCTTGCCTATGATTATATCAAGTCTTTGTTAAGAAACTTGTGAAATCCATAGTGGCAGGAACTTGCTCATGCAATAGGAAGGGGTGGAAGAGTGGGGAGCTAATGACTATATATAAGGAAAAGTCCAATCTGGGAAAGAGCAGAACTGAGAAGAGAATGCTTGTGGATGGTAGAGTTGAGAAAGAGAAAACATATGGTATCCTGGCACTCAGATTGTTCTCTCTGTGTTGATTTGTGTTTGTAATACTTTGTACAGAAGCCCTAGGATCTTACTGGAAACTCTGAAAGAGAAATTTTTTGTTGTCTGTTTCCAGAAGTCTTGGAGGTAGGTTCCAGTGGTCAATGGAGGTGTACTGGCAATTTGTATTGAGTTCTCAGACTTGGTTTGGGGGTTTATGTCGATTTCACAGCCAGATATTGAATTGCTGATGGTGTCGGCAATGTGCATGGATGTTGTTTTTGCACTGTTTAAGATTTGTCTTCCCAGAAACAAAAACTGTTAAGGACTTGAGGTGGACTGGACACTGTGAACTTCAGTGCGGAATGGGAACTGGGTGAGGAACTGGATGAGGAGCTGAGAGCTGCCTACCTATGAATCCAGGTGACTGCTGTGTAGATTCAAGCAGGAGCTGTACCCATGGAAGAGGAACCATTGAATTTGGGAGACAGTCACACATCAAGATGAAAAGAACTCTCCTTGGGTACTTAGTGCTGACTGAGAATATCACGATTTCCTGTGGCCAAGGGGTGGGAGAACTTTGTACTGTGTATCTCATACCTCTTAAGGATAATTAAGTTAAGGATGATTTGAAACTAATCTCTAATCAAGAAGAAAGAAGACTTTTCAACTGAGAGATTGAGACAATGTGATCTAGGAGTAGAGAACTCTGACCTTTGTACTTTGTATCCCTTAAGAAGGCTTGCTCCTTAAGGATAATTGAGTTAAAGATTTACTGAATGATATCTTTTGTTTAAAACTATTTGCCAACCTTGGTGAAAACTATATGGCCACTTTAGTGATAAGTTATTTTATAACATTGTAAATGCTGTACTTTGGTTTCTGTGAATGTTTTGCTTTAGTTTACTGCTGAATAAATAGAGAGTTCACTATACTATGTCATCAGAACCATAAAGCTGTTCACAGTATAGTCCTCTAGAAAGCTGCTCATACTTGGCTTTACACTATATAAGATGATACTTATAACTTATAGGAGCTTTTTCATTATTTGGGCAGTTATGTGTATATATAGACATAAGACCCAGCAATGAATTGAATATGAAGGGATGATATAAAAAAATTAAGGGTAATATGGGACTCTAGTGGCAGAAAGGGAAAGGGAGAGGTAAAATGCAGTCAATTATCTCATATAAAAGAGGCAAGAAACAGCTTTTGCAGTGGGGGGAAGTGTGGGGAAGTGAGGGTGAATTAGTGAACTTTACAACTCATCAGTAATGGCTCAAAGAGGGAATAACGCACACATTTAATTGAGTATAGAAATCTATCTTAAGCTACAGGAAAATAGGATGGATAGGGGAAAAAGAAAGGTGGGGAATGATAGAAGGGAGGGCAGATTGGGGGAGGAGGGAGTCAGAAGCAAAACATTTTTGAGGAGGAACAAAATGAAATGTGGCAGAGAATAGAATAAATGGTTGGTGGGATAGAGTAAAAGGAAATACAGTTAGCAATCATAATTGTTTGTGTGTGTGTGTGTGGGGGGGGGGTTGCAGCAAGTTTCCCTGATAAAGTCTTCATTTCTCAAATGTATAAAGTACTGAGTCAAATTTAAAAAATAAAAATAAAAAAGAGCCATTCCCCAATTGATAAATGATAAAAAGATATGAATGTTTTTAAATGAAGTAATCAAAGCTATCTATAGCCATATGGAAAAAAAAAGTTCTAATTCATAACTGATTGGAGTAATGCAAATAAAAACAATTTGGAGGGACTATTTCAAACTTATTAGATTGGCTAAGAGGACACAAAGGAAAATAATAAATGTTGGAGGGGGTGTGAGTTAAAGGAGACATTGATGCACAATTGAAATTGTAAACTGATTCAGTCATTCTATACACCACTTTGGAACTATGCTTAAAAGATTCTAAACCCTTTGACCTAGCAACACCACTACTAGATGTATATCCCAAAAGACATATAAAGCAAAAAAGGAAAAAAGACTTACACGTACAAAAATACTTTAAAAAGTCTTTTCTGGTGGCAAAAAAAAAAAAACAGGAAATTGAAGGGATGCCCATTGACTGATGAATGGCTGAACAAATTCTTGTATATGATTATGATGGAATACTATTATACTATAAGAAATGATGAAAACGATGCTCTGAGAAAAAGCTGGAAAGACATGAACTAATGCAAAGTGAAATACACTGTATACAAAGTAGCAGCAATATTATAAGATGATCAGTTCTGAATGACTCAGCTATTCTCAGCAATACAATGATTCAAAACCACTCAGAAGGACTATTGATAAAAAAAAAAAAATTCTATCTATTCCCAGAGAAAGAGCTGATGGAGTCTGTATCCAGAATGAAGCATACTTTTTTTTTACTTTATTTTTGTTAAGGTTTTTTTTTTTCTTTTGTTCTATTTCTTTTTGAACATGACTAATAGGGAAATATTTTGCCTGACTACAAATACATAACTTATTGTGATTGCTTGCCTTCTCAATGATGGGTGTTGGGGAGGGTGGAAGAGAGAGAATTTAGAGCTCAAAGTGTTGAAAACAAATATAAAAAAAAGACTTAAACCCCAGATGAACTGAGAGTGGGAGTTTTCCAAGAACTCTTTTTTTTTTTTTTTTTTTAGGAATGGGCCCTGTCTTACTTGGTTATGTCTGATGGATATTACACTCCTTGGCATTTGAGTGACTAAGAAATATTCTGTTGTTAGACTTTTCCATGTTATTTACTTTTTAGTCTGTCCCACTTGAATTCTGGGTAGGATAAAGCCTTGAACTATATATTTCCCCTGAAATATATAGAGTGAGTGGAAAATGTATGCTTCAATTCTTTTACTTTATTTTAGAAGTTTCTATTCTAAATTACCAAAGATGTTGTTAGAGGCTGTTACCTCTTGCACCCTGAAGACAGAGTTAAAGTGAGGCTCCAGTGTATTCTTTAATGCATACTTCTCAGCTGTGATGTTGGTGGTGTTTAAGCAATTTTCAAATTTCTAGTAATTACATAGCTGGCCTCTTGAATAAGACTTGAGCAATGAAGCATAATTTGAAAGTCTTTATGAATGTATGCAGTGTATACAATCAGGAAACAATCATCTGCCTGCTGCTCTTTGTGTGAACCACAAGCAATCGCACTTCTGCTCCTTACAGATCTTGACATGATCTGGCTCAGTGATTTTTACACAGAACTGCATTTCTTTAAAACATCAGAGAGTATATTTCAATGCGCACCATACTAAACACCTATTTATGTGTTTTGGAGCAACTCTTATTACATATTACACATTGATTACAAATCAGCACAACTGAGCTAATTGCATTAACAAACAGTAGTTTGTATTTATGTGGTTATAAATACTAATTAGTAAAAGAAGCCAACTACAATATACTTTTTACCTCTTCTAAATAACTTCTGATGCAGAGTAAGTATATTCCTGAATGAAAATTATTTGCATTTTATTGCCTTTCTTTATACACACACAACACACACACACACACTCTCTCTCTCTCTCTGTATATATAGATATAGATATAGATACATATATAGATATGTATGTATGTAATATTTTGTTGCTTCCTAGTTTTCTTGGCTTCCTTGTGAATTCTGTTTGGGGATTTGGAAGGTATCTTATTGCTTCAGTTCATTTATTATGTCCCAAGAGGTTTTTCAGAAGCAAATCTTTGCAAGGAATTGCAGATTTATTGAAGAGAAGAGGTTCAATCCAATGCACTTCAGGTATCCATAGAAGCAAGGCAGATTTTTAATGCATGCCTTATAATGGTTGCTGTATCTTTTCCCATTTTTTTCATGTTCATTTTGTAATGCATTGAGTGGAGATGCATGTAAATGAATCCAGCTATATTTTCCATGAGTTCTAAGAAAATGGAAAAAAAAAACAAAAAACAAAGAAACAAAAAAACTAAACTAAGATATCATTTCCTACAATTGTAACTAATTAGGCATGCTCATTCTGATGTAGCTTGATGAATGGTAAGAACTCTTGCCTCTGCTAGTACAGATAACTTCTACAAAGTGTAGCATTCCCCAATTCAAGCAACCCTTCACTAAAACTGCATATTAAATTCAAAACAACTGGTATGATGAATCAAAACTGATGATGCATGATATTTAATGGCCTGACTACTGCCTAGATTCTTTATAGAAGCCTCACTCTGAGGGACCTTTGTCTTGGGGCCATCTGCTCCTAATTGGGGACTCTTTTCCTGGACCATCATTTAAAGAGGGATCTCAGTCTTGCATTATCTTATCTGTGCCTGGACTATCTATATATTTTCTTATACTCCCTTCTCCTTTATGTGCTGTCTTCACCCAGTTGGATATAATGGTAAGTATAAGAACTGTCTTGAATGCTTGTATTTTTATCCCCGTGACTTAGCATAGTGCCTATCACATGGTAATTTAAAAAAATGCTTTATATAGCTATCAAAAAAAAAATGCAACAAATGGCAGCAAGCTGTTCTTTGAATCAATAAGAATAGTGATATATAACTCCAGTGTTTTAAACTGAGATGATAGGGAGGATATTGGCAAAGGAGGAGAAAAATATTTATTATACATTCTCTGTGTTAGGCACTGTGCTAAATGTTTTGCAAATGTCAGATCATTCTCATAACAAGACAGTAATAAGTAATTAAGTGAATGATAGATTTGGGGAAAATACATAATTAATTCAGTTTTAGACATACTGAATTTGTCCAATAGGACATCCATGTAAATACAATAGATTTTGAGCTAGAAGAGACATGTCACTAGTTAAACTTACTCATTTTACAAATGAATAAGGCTCACAAGAATAGATTTGAACCCAAGCCCTCTGAATGCATCACTATCTCTACATTGCTACTCAAATATTCAGTAGGCAGTAAGTGATGAGCTGGAATTCAGGATTAAGAAGATGGCTAGATATGAATATTTTTATCTATAGAAACTAGGTGGAGCTAATCAGACCATCAAGAAAAAGATTGTAGAGAGAAAAGAGAAGATTGACCTAGGGCAGAACCATGGTGG
Source organism: Gymnobelideus leadbeateri (assembly GCA_011680675.1). Classification (NCBI taxonomy): domain Eukaryota; kingdom Metazoa; phylum Chordata; class Mammalia; order Diprotodontia; family Petauridae; genus Gymnobelideus; species Gymnobelideus leadbeateri. Next base: position 314,514 of record WOXC01001374.1, read on the forward strand.
AAAATTTAAAATTATAGGAAGGATGTGGGTGATAATATAGCAAAGGAAACTGAGAAGAGGTCAGAGAGGTAGGAGGAGAAGCATGAGTCAAGTGTATAAAACAACCACAGTGAGGAGAGAATGACAAGCAGGAAGTGATGATCAACAGTATCAAAAGCTCCAACTAGATTAAGTAGGTTAAAGAATGAGAGAAGCCAGTTGAATTTATATATATAATATATATATATATAGATATATATATATATATATTTGAATATTTCCCAATTACAAATATAAAAAAAACATTTTAGCAATCTTTTCTTTTTAATTTTGAGCTTCAAATTTTCTCCTTTCCTTCTAACCCCCCACGTTGAGAAGGCAATTTAAATTGTGAAGTAACACAAGACATATTTCCATATTAGATACGTAGCAAAAGAATACACAGACAAAAAAAAATAAAGCAAGAAAAATAAAGTTTAAAAAGGTATATTTCAATATGCATTGAGAAAATACCAATTCTTTCTCTGGAGGTGGCTACCATTCCTCACTATGTGTCTTAAGAAATTATCTAGGATTGTTGTCTAGATCAGAGTAGCTTACGTTTTTTACAATTTATCCTCAAAATATCATCATTTCTGTGTACAGTATTCTGGTTCTTTTCTCTTCTTTTTGCATGAGTTTATGTAAATCATCCTAGGTTTTTCTGAAATGATCCTGCTCATCTCTTCTTATAGTATATAGTATTCCATTACAATCACATACCACAATTTGTTTAGCCAATCCTCAACTGATGTGAAAACACTAAATTTCCAGTTCTTTGCTACCATAAAAAGAACCCCCTTAAATATTTTTATATAAATAGATCTACTTCTCTTTTCTTTTATTGTTCTGGGATATAGGTCTAATAATGGTATTGCTGGGTCAAATGATATGCATAGTTTTATGTAATGTCAATATGTGAGTCACCATATGAGCCATAGAGATCTTTGTGAAAGGTTTAGTGGCCACTGTTTCTACTGTAGAGTTTAATATCACTGCTTTTTCTTTCTTCTTCCCTAAACACCAGTGGAAAGTGGTGATGAAGGGAAACATTTCCCCTGCAGGGACATCTAATGGGGAAAGGTGGTTCTGCCCATATAATAGTGGGAAGTGAGACTCAGGGAGCAGCAAGTCTTCTTCTTCACCCAAACAATACCCACACATCATCATCATATTTACAAATCAATGAATTAATGATTAATAATATACTTGCATTTATTTGGTTTTCATTATGTGCTTAGCACTGTGCAAAGTGCTAGAAAGTTTATCCTAGACCTCAAAGAGTTTAAATTATAATAGAGGAAGAAAATATGAAGCATTCAGTCCAGGGAGAGGTTTTTAAAGTTTGGGAAGTCTGAGGGATTTTCACCAGAACCATAGGGAAGTTAATCGACATGACTGTTTGTTTCTCTAATAACCACGGCTGTGGTCAATTGATTTAACATTCCCAAAGCTGGAATTGAAAAACTGGGGTTGGAGAAGGTACATATGTGGTAGAGTATGTGTGGGGAAAGAGAGGAAAACATTAAATTTGGTGTGGAGGTATAATTGTAAAACAAAACAAAACAGCAACTACTTGAACAAGAGAAGGTGATGAATAGAGAATCTGATTGATGTTGTGGACATGGGTAGCAGAATAATGATTATGATTTTAACAAAAATTCTAATATTAAGAGCAGGGAAATGCTAAGAGGGAAAGATAATAAGTTTTGGTTTTGACATGTTAAGTTGGAGATGACAACTGTATATCTAGATGGACATGTTTTAAAGGGTAGTAATTTGGTAATATGAAATTAGCATTTGGGTCAGAGATTATGGCAGGTACTATTTATTTTGTAGTCATTTTCATAGAAATTTAATATTTGGAAGATGAGGGAAAGTGTAGATAGTGAAGTAAAGGGAGCCCAGATTTTATCTGTGGAGCTCAGATTTCAACGTTGGAGGATGATTATGTTCAGGAGGACAGAGAAAAATAATGTTTTAATAATAGAGATAGGCAGGTAGGTGGTTCAATGGATAGAATGCCAGGACTGGAGTCAGGAAAATTAATCAAGCTCTGTGACCCTGGACAAGTCACTTAACTGTGTTTGCTTCAGTTTCTTTATCTGTAAAATGAGCTGAAGAAGGAAATGGCAAACCACTTCAGTAGCTTTGCCAAGAAAACTTCTAAATAGGATCAAAAAAATTCAGACATTACTGAAATTGCTAAAGAACAACAATAACAGTAATAGATGTGGAGAAAGTACAGTAAGAAAATGATAAGAGAATCATAAATGATCATGGAAGGGATGAGAAACTGTTTAGGAAGTAAGGGAATCAAAATCTTCCAGGACAAAAAGGAGAATGCTCAACCATTAATGTTTGAATGGACCACAAGTGCTTTTTATGAACTCAGAAAGTACCTTATTTGCAAATGGACTGGTTTTCAATTGCAAGTTATCATACAGAAACCACTTAACACCCTGACTACAATTTTCTACAGTGGATACAAAACATGATCAAGGGGCAGAGCCAAGATGGTAAGTATAAACAAGAACTCTGCTCTGTTCCTGTTCCAACTATGTCTAATACCTGATAATACTCTGTAAAACATGATTCTAAACAAATTTTATATATATACATAACCCACAAAGTGAAGGAGAGAAACAAACCTCATGCTGAAGGCAGCCTGGCAGGCCTACAGGAAGTGTCTATTGCACCAAACTGGGAGCCGAGCAAATTCCTGCATGTACAACCCATGACAAGACCCATGAAACACCAACCAGGGGCCTGCAGCAGATCAGGAAAGTGAATCAAAATGAGTTGTGGCTTTTCCGTGACTTCTCAACCCATAAACACCAAAGAGAAAGTAAAAAGTCAATGGAGAACTCTGTTGGTAGTAGGTGACAGAAGAGGGCAGTCTAGCTCCTGTCCCCAGAATGAGAGGTGGTGGAAGTGAGACTGCAGCTGCTGCCCTGTGGCTGCCTCCTGAGTTCCTGGCCTGAAGATCATAAGGATGAAGACATTACACATAAAGAGGGTTAGGGTTGCTCTGGAGACCCCAAAATACCAACATGCCAGGTCCTGCCTAATGAATTCAACTCAAGTCTTCTCAGCCAAAGAAAATTAAAGTTTATTATTAGTTCACTTGTAGTAGATACAGAGTAAATTTATGCTAGTGTATTCTATAGTGTTCTCACACCACATGGAGGGAAGATGGGATTTTATATATAGAAGGCTGTGTGAGGAATCTAGAGGTCATCTAGAGGAGAAGTTTGGGGAGGGTCTTCAGGAGAAGTCAGATGAGGTCAACGAGTGATTAAGGGTGGGAAGCTGCTGGAGGCTACCTGGACTACAGACAATGATGGGCTAGGGCAGTTCATGGGTGGCTTGATATTTTGATAGGGTCAAGGGTTGGAAGTAGAAGGACAATGGAGGGCTAGGCTAGTAACAGAGGTCTGGGCCCAGCCACAATATAAGGCTTATGGTCTCATGCAAATGCCTCATCAAAGGGGATAATCTAATCAGAGTTCAAGTTGGGAGGAGGTTGAAGGGGGGTTTCCAGAACTTATAACTTAAAGATTCAAGGAGAGCTCAAGGAGGGTCCCAGAGCCTGCAACTCATCAAGGGGATCAAACAACCATTCAGAGGGTAATCACCCTTGCTTTTACCTGCTTGGATCTGGAATTAAGTCTTGGGTGGTTGTCTTGGTATGTGTGTCAGTGTGCCAGAGCTTGGGGTGTCTGTAGAGAGGGTGCCCTCCTAAGATCTCTGACAACACTTATGAAAACCCCAGTGACTTGGGACATAGCTCTCTCCAATATTGAAGCAGATTGCTACCATGGAAAAAGCTCAGAAGTCAAGTAATTGGCTGGCAAGATGAGTAAGTAGAGGAAACACAATCAGACAATAGAATCCTTTTTGGGGGGACAAAAGGATCAAAACACGGAAACAGAAGAAGTTAATAATGAAGTCAAAACTTTTGCATCAAAAGCTCCCAAGAAAAATATGAATTAATTACAGGCCATGGAGGAGCTCAAGAAGGGTTTAGGAAATCGAGTAAGAGAAATGGAGGAAAAATTGGGAGGAGAAATGAGAATGATGAAAGAAAATTATGAAAAGAGAGTCAACAGCCTGCTAAAGGAAACCCCCCAAAATACTGAAGAAAATAACAGCTTAAAAAATAACTAACTCAAATGGCAAAAGAGGCCCAAAAAGCCAAAGAGGAGAAGAATGCCTTAAAAAGCCAAATTGCCCAGATGGAAAAGGAATTTCAAAAACTGGCTGAAGAGAATAATTCCTTCAAAATTACATTAGAGCAAACAGTAGCTGATGACTTTATGAGAAATCAAGATTCTATAAAACAGATTCAAAAAAATGAAAAAAATAAAAGGCAATGTGAAAAATCTCACTTGAAAAACCACTGGCCTGGAAAATAGATCCATTGATGTAGGGAGTAGGAGAAAGACAGGGAGAGAATCTGTAACTCAAAATCTTGTGGAAATGAATGTTGAAAACTAAAAATAAATAAATAAATGGGGGAAAAAACATGCTTGACTTAACGTTTGTTTGTCCCCAAAAATTTGCCTGAAATAAGGTCCAAATTTGGAACAATGTTTTTCCTTTGATTCTGTATGACAGTAAGTCAAGGAATACTCTGTGGAAAATTAAAGATGAAGTTCACTTTAAAATCACTGAAATGACCAATGGTGGGCATAAACAGTCTACAACCCATTACAAGTTATAAAATTCACAGACGCACCATAAAATATTTTATCAGAGAGATATATGGCCTATTCGTCATCCCCTAAAAAATGAATTGATAATATAGCAAAAATGATCTGGGCATAGATCATCTGTTCCACTAGTATCCATTCAGTGATAAGAGAAACAAAGGAAGACTGTAAACAAATTAGCTGGACCTCCTTAAAACAATATGTGTAAAGTCTTCTAGAAAATGTAATTGCAATGTCTAAATCATTGTGATTTAAATTTTGGATTCATATCAACGAGATCACAGATCCATCAAAGTTTTGACAAATCCAAATTATTTTGTCCATATTTAATGTCAAAATATAAAATTTCACCTAATTTGGGGTTGAAATTCTCAATAGGGTGTATAAAATTTTCTGACTGGTTTCAGAATGTGTTGATTAATTGATCTAAATTAACATGTAATAAGATCTTTCAGGCCAGGTATTTAATTTGGCCAAGTTCCACTCAGTATTCTTCTTAATATTTGGATGATGCCACATATGACAATTTTTTCAAATTTACAAATGGCATCAAGCTAAGAAGGGAATACATCCTAGTATTAGGAAGTATTAATAATTCATCAGATAACATAAGTGTGACCAAAAATATTCTATTGGCTAGAAGAGTGGATTGAAGATAAACTGAATTTTAATAATGATAAAGTTACATAATAGGGTTGAACATTTATGTGTGTCAGTATTGGAATAGGAACAACATGATTAATAAGAAGTTAATATAGAAAAGGAAAAAGGATTTAATGGACTGCTAGCTAAATGCTGTTAGGAACTTCAATACTCAGTTATTTGGCAGTATCTTCAGTTGTGAAATGAAACCAAGTAACTTGGTTATTAAGGAAAAGAAATAATTGGTCCCTCCATCTTTTGTGTCCATTAAGGACAGCAATATCAGGAAAGTTTTAGCCATTCATTAACAGACAAGAGATTACTTGATTCAATACTGGCTCCTTTCTAAAAAGAAAGAAAGAAAAAGAAGGAAGGAAGGAAGGAAGGAAGGAAGGAAGGAAGGAAGGAAGGAAGGAAGGAAGGAAGGAAGGAAGGAAAGAAAGAAGGAAGGAGGGAAAGAAAAGAAAAAGGAAATCTTCACTGATCTTCCAATCTAGCATGGCTTAGTATATACAAGGTATGATGCTGTCTCCAAGTCTCAACATAAAGAATTCAGGTAGGGGCAGTGAGGTGGCACAGTGAGTAGAGCACTGGCCCTGGAGTCAGGAGTACCTGAGTTCAAATACAGCCTCAAACAATTAACACAAAAACTAGCTGTGTGACCTTGGGCAACGCCAATTGCCCTCCAAAAAGCAAAAAGAAAAAAATAAAGAATTCAGGTGGCCTGAATCCTAGAAAGTATATTATTAGGAACAAGTGATCTGACATGCTCATAATCAGAAATAATTCATGGAACTACAAGATGCATGTCTTCTAAGATCTTTTTCCTGACATTTCACTAATCCCTTCTAGCTGGCCATGAGAAGAGGAGTCTGTATGCTGTCTCTTTCTCCACATCTCTCTCTCTCTTTTCTCTCTCTCTCTCTCTCTCTCTCTCTCTCTCTCTCTCTCTCTCTCTCTCTCTCTCCCTTTCTCTCTCTCTCTCTCTCTAACAATTATGGCATTTATGGTAAGTGGTGAGAGGGAAGACTAGTCAAGAGCTTCTTTCTTTTCCCATTGTCTTAAAGAATAGTACCAGGAAGTTTCTACAAATTTTTGAAATCATATTCCTTTCCCTCAGCAACATATTCTCATACTTGCTGGGATAAAGATTTAGTAGTGTAGAAATAAGTGAACCTTACTTCATCACAGTATTCTATTTTTCATCTAAATATTTGTCTATATTTCTATCTCACCTATGTTCCTATTAAATTACATAGTCATTTAGTAATTTTTGTCTAAATCAAAAAAGTTTTGGATTGAGATTTCAGTCCGTTGGCAAAACAAAATCCTTAGTTTGATCTGAGAGAGAGGACAGGTTAAGTAAACATTATTTTCCTTCAATTTGGTAATTTCTGGGAAGTTTCTAGGTCATAAGCACTTGACTGCATTTGAACCTGTAGAAGGAGAATGAACAAGGACATGAGCCAGCATTGAGGAGCAACTGGGGCTGCTTGTGAATTTCCATTACTTTACCTGAAAAGTAGTGCATCATACACCCCATATCTCATGGCTTCTATCACAGATTTTGATATATATTAATGAGATGATAATCTCCCCAATATAAATATACCTGATAGTTCCTATTGAAAACAAAACCAAAAACAACTCACTTATATTGCAAAACATACAAGGAGTAATATTTTTAGTAGTATCTTTGGTTCATCCCTAACAACTTGGGGTTTACTGAGCCACAACTAATTTGGGATACAACAGTGAGAAAAGAATGTAATCTTGAGGTTAGTAACACAACTGCTCTTTCAGTCTCTATAACAATATGAGTTGACAATGTGGTATGAGAACTAACAAGTAATGTGACCTTAAGCTTCACTAGTCATATATTATCCTGATCAAAGAAAGTGAAAATAAGCCCACTATATCTTCCCTTGGTAAAAGGAAATCTAAAAAATATTTTCTCAAGTTCTCAGTGTCAGATTTCAGAATGCATTTTTATAAGCTAAGATACACTGAGAAGATGATGGACGGTATGCAAAGGTTATTCAAAGACATATACTGAAATTTTGGGTAGTTAGCAAAGAAAAGACTCAGAGTGATATAAAATCTGGCTTCCATTATTAAACAAAGGTTTCTATATGAATTAGGGTTGTGAATTATTGTTTTTGGCCCTTGAAAGCACAATTAATACAAGTGGCTAGAGAAACCTGGTTTTGACTCATTTCAAGGTTAGTAGAAGTGAAGACTGGAATTATGATTTCATCTGGTTAGGTTGCTTCTCTTGAGAACATCTTCATTTGATTCGAGTCATCACTGTTTCTGCAAATTACAGCCTTAGAAAATGACCTGAGGAAATGAGTGATTAAGCATCTCTCCATGGTAACAGAGCTAGGATATATCAGAAATCACACTTGAACCCAGGTTTTCCATATGGAGATGTCAATTCTTTTTTCAACATACACTGTTGCTTCTTTATAGTGTCAGTATAAAAAAAAAAATCTTCCTAATTTTCAGTACTTTCCCAAAGGGAAATACAGTATTACAGTGGTAGCAATTTTTTTTTGCATACTCAATTTTTTTTCACTTTTTAAATTTTTTTTCATTAAACAAATGCTTTATTAACTTCTGGTTTATATCATTCATTTCCACCATATTTTGAGTTACAATTATTCCCCTGTTTTTCCCTACCCACCAGCCCAGAATAGCAGTCCCACTATATATCCCCTCATCCAATCTGCTCTCTCCCATATTTTCTCCCATACCACCTTCGACTTTGCCATTAGGGCAAGGTGAATCTCTCAGCCCCAATGCCTGGACATCTTATGAAACATTTAATTTTAGAAATTTTATTCTCAGATACATTCATTACCTTCCTCCTTTGTCACCAACTCCCTCTGAGAAGATAAGCAATTCAGCATGTGTTGTACATGTATAGCTATGCAAAACATTACTATAGTAGATATATTGTAAAAGACTGCTTATATTTCCCTCCCACCCATCTCACCTCCCACCTGGTCCATTCACTACTTTGATCCTGTCCCTCTTTGATAGTGGGTATTTCCAACCTCCCTTCCCCCTAGAATGCCCTCCCCTCCAACATCCCCCCTATCATCACCCTTTCCCCTACTCTCCAGCAGGGTAAGATATCCCATTTAGTATGTATGTGATTCTTTCCTTGAGCCAACTTCAATGAGAATAAGGTTTTGCATTTTTGTCTTCCTGTTCTTCCGCTCCCCTGCAACTACTTCCCCTTGCCTCTTCTACATGAGATAGTTTACCCTACCCTGTCTCTCTCCATCTCCTCTTGCCACTTTCCTCTCTCACCTCTTAACTTCACCCCTTAAGTATCATCCCTTCCCATCAAATTCAACCTGTGCCCTCTATCCATGTATAACTGTAAACATATATACACACATTCACATATGTATTCATATGACCATATACCCTTCTTCAATGATTTTCATAATGAGAAAGGTTTCATCAGACACAGTTATTGTTTTTCATTGTAGGAATGTAAATAGTTCAACTTTTATAAGTTCCTTTTGATTTCTTTTCCTTGATTACCTTCTCAAGCATCTCTTACTTCTTGTGTCTGAATGTCAATTTTTTCTAGTCAACTCTGGTTTTTTCCTCAAGAATGCTTGAAAGTCCTCTAGCCCACTGAATGACCATATTTTCACCTGAACCAAGATCCTCAGTTTTGCTGGGTAGGTGACCCTAGGCTTCCATCCCAGCTCTTTTGCCCTCTAGAATATCATATTCCATGCCCTTCAATCCCTCAGTATAGAAGCTGTCAGATCCTGTGCTATTCTGATTGTGTTTCCACAATATTGAAATTGTTTCTTCCTGGCTGCTTGGAGTATTTTCTCCTGAATCTGGGAGTTCTGGAACCTGGCTATAATATTCCTAGGACTTTTCTTTTTGGGATCTTTTTCAGGAGGCCGTCAGTGGATTCTTTCAACCTCTATTTCACCCTCTGGGTCTAAAACATCAGGGCAATTTTCCTTGAGAATTTCTTTAAAGATGATTCCTAGCTTCTTTCTTTGATCTTTGCTTTCAGGTTTTCCAATAATTTTTAAATTATCTCTCTTCGATCTATTTTCCAGGTCAGTGGTTTTTCCCATGAGCTATTTTACATTGCCTTCTATTCTTTCATTTGTTTGGATCTGTTTAACAGCATCTTGATTTCTCAAAAAGTCACTAGCTTCCATTTCCTCCAGTCTAACTCTGAAGGAATCAATCTCCTCAGTGAGCTTTTGAGATTCTTTTTCCATTAGGCAAATTCGGCTTTTTAAGGCACTCTTCTCCTCATTGCCTTTCTGAGCCTCTTTTGCCATTTGACTTAGTCTTTTTTTTAAGGTGTTATTTTCCTCAGTCAGGCTGTTGACTGTTATTTCATACTTTTCTTGCACCTTTATCATTTTTCTTCCCAATTGTCCCCTCACTTCTCTTATCTGCTTCTTAAGGTCCTCTATGGCCTGTAACCAGCTTGTATTTTAATTTGGGGCTTTTGGCGCAGGAGTTCTGACCTCACAGTCCTCCTCCATGCTTTGATCCTCTTTGTCCCTAAAATAGGAGACCAATGTTGAATTTTTCTGTTTATTTTGTTTCTTTTGCCTAGGCATGTTTACACTTAATTACTTGATTTTTGGACTTGTTGCCACAGAAGGACTCTGCCACCAGACAGGAGTGCTTCAGTCCCAGGTTAGGTGACCTCTGTAAAGCCTCCACCCGCTCTGGCAAATTGTATACCCACCCCAAACCTTCCCCCCAGACCACAATCCAGATCCAGGCAGTTTAAAGCAAGAGAGATTAACCCCCAGACTGATTGCTGGATTTCTCTGCAGTTCACAGACCAGGAGCAAGAGCCACCACTGATGATGCAAAATGGCTTCTATGATGCGTTTCTTCAGCAGCTTTTCTTCCCCAGGGGAGGAAGATGACACATTCCCCAAATACTGGTCCCAACGTCCATAGGGCACTAACCTCTCACTTTGTTGTAGGCATATCTGTGCTGATAATTGTGGAATCGCCACAGCTGCTGGTATTCTGTGGTCACTCCAGCCAGCTGCTGGCCCAGCCGCCCTGGGTAGCAATTTTGAAAACAAGAATTCTTCAAAGGTTAAGGTCTCCCTTGTTTGGGCTTTTCAAGAAGGGATTCATGATTTGAATTTGCTTCCAAATCTACAGTTCCATAACTCAATATTGATAGAGTTATGCTAATACATCCATGTTAGCCATGTGTTACAGATGAAACCTTTAAGTACAAGGAAGTAATGCCCTGCAAAAATAAAATTTGTCTGCAGATACATTCACGTTGTCAACTATTTTTAACAATTCTTCTAACCCAGACCCTTCTCTCTACCCCACTTTGATGTTTTGAGCCAGGTCTAAATACTTTGATTTTCCTGAATAGATATGCCACACAACTTTTGTTACCTAATGTCCTTTTCTGCATGATATGACTATGCCTGAAGAGCTGGGTTACAACAGATGAAAATATACAATTAGCAAATTTTAAGAGCAATGTAAAGTAAGAGATAAGGAACTTGCCTTGTGTTCAAGTTCTTCATTTGATATCTACTAGTTGTATGACCAAGGGCAAATTACTTAGCCTCCCATTGCTGCCAGGAAATATTCTAAGAAAATAATTCAAAGTAAGTAATGAAATGAATTAGTTGAAGAAGCTGTCCATTGGGAACATTATGCTGAAGAAATCACAGCTGGGTAAAGGGAAAAAAAGATATATGTTGATTTGAAGAGTTTTGTACATTTGAACTTCTCAGTAAGTTATGGAATTTAATAAAGAACAATAAATCAAGCAAAAAAAAACTGAAAGAAGAATGAATGATGTTTATGTCACATGGAACTATTTGCTATTATTTTGTCCAGATCATGCTTTCAGTTGTGTTTCTCAGTGCCAAAAACACAGTATATTAAGTCTCAATCACAATGCCATCAATTAGTTTGTAACATTAGATGAAAAGAAAGTACAAGAATCTAAATTTCAAAAGATCAATCTTCACATTGACTTTCAACTTATTTAAATAGTGAAAAGTACACTAAAGTGTTATGTGGAAAATTATCCCAAATCATAAAATTCAAGAGATGAAAGGTTTCTTCTCTAGTCCAACACAAAGTCATATCGATGGCTTCATGAGAAGCAGGCATCTAGCTCTTGCATAAATACCTCCAGTGACAAAGAATTCTTATCTCACAAAATAACTGACTATGAGGCACTATACTATTAAATTGCTTAGAATTTATAGAACAGTTAAACAAAATACACTTCTTTCTTTCAAGTTTATATTTATTTCATCTCTTGATCTATTAAATATTTTTCTACCCATATAATTTTTTTTTCCTGAGAAACAAGCTGATATATGCCTATCACATATTTAGCTATTTCAACTCAAGGTTTTACTGTCTTTTTAGAGATCAGAAATATAGTTTCCTTATGAATGCAAAATTTCGTATCATATTTTCCTTAAATAATATGTGACAGATGAATGCACAGCAAATGGATATGTATAGTCATTAAATTCCATAATTATAAAATATTACATGGCAAGAATATGATACAGTTGATAAATTATTGGATCTATATTGTTTACAGTATTTGATGAACAGGATGAATTCATAGCATTTATCTTCAACAATTTCTTAAAAAAAAAAAGAACAGCAGCACTAGTATAATTCTCATTCCTTCAGAACATAAGACATCATCTATGAGGAACATTTAAGACAAAATGCTTGTACATTACCATAATCTCTATTTTTGCAAATCAAATAAGAGATTGTTTCATGGCTAATATTCAATTTAGTAAAAATTTATTAAGTACCAATACTGTGCTGGGTTAGGAAGATTCAATGAAGGAAAAAAAAACCACAAGAAAGTCTCATCCATCATGGAATATGCAGTCTAAAAAGGCATGTGCCTAATATTTGTCCTGGGCCCAGAGTTGAAAATATAGAGGACAATGGACTTTATTGCTTTTAAGTAATTAAAAACAATGAGCCAACAAATAAATGAAAACCCAAACGCTTTTACTGACTCATAATTGCAAATGTCCATGTTTTCAATCCAGATATTTTACTAGTATTGCTGAATTGGAGTACTACTATATGCAAAAATTAAAGGTAAGCCTCACTCAGAGGATAATGGAAAGGCAAATGATGGGAATGAACAAGATCTGATATCTAACCAATGAGGGAATTTTAAAAAGGAGAGGAGCAGGGCCTCACTTTGAGAAGTGTTGTGTTGTTTGACCAGATGAAACTCTGGATAGCTGTTGAGAGCCCCCAGGCTTTGAAAACCCAGATGTTGATGCTTCCCTCTCTGATAACTGTGATTTGGTATTGATGTAATGGTTGGACAACTTGGAAGCCTATCTGCTTGATCAGTTTGTTTCTCTGTCTTGTAAGTTCTGTCTGTATACTTTGAAGTTTGGGGGTCTGACCTTTTTCCCCTGAACTAGGTAAACAATATATGTTTGACTGATTAGAGTAAGCTTGTTAACCCATTTTGAGTTGCTTTCCTTTAGAAAAGCAGATCTAATATCCTGTGTTGGCAGCCACCCTGGGGATGCTGGGGGGCTTGCTGCTATAAATGAGATCTGCAGAGTAAAAGGAAAGTTTTGGGTCTGGTATAATTGTTTGTTTCCCAGTTGTGGTAGCTGTGACTCTGAGGAGTCATGGGGCCGGAGAGGAGAACTGCCTGCATGCTGACTTCACTGAGCTGAGAGCAGGAATGGTGAGCTGCCTGCATGGAGACCTGTGGAGAAGCCAGGAGAGGCTGCCTTCTGTGGGAGGAGAAGGAACCCAGGAGTTTGGAATTCAGCCATAGGACAAGATAAGGACTGTGTGGCAAAGCAGGGGCACTGAATGTGTTTCCTTCCTGCATCCCACAGTTTGGGACCAAGGGGGAGGATGGACTTGTGACTTTGGTGGGTGGGGTGAAGTTCCATGGATCCCCAATAACCACACATTGCTTTTATTGCCCAGCCCCCTGTCTGAACTTGTAAGTAAGGGCTGGAGCAGTGTGAGGGTTAAGTACACCCCCCCCCTCCTCTCAAAAGATCTTTATTTGGAGTCTTGTTTTGAATTGATGTGATAATGAAATGTACTTTGTGTTTAAGGCCCATTGTCCACTTTGGTAACTTTAGTTAAGTACCTTGAAAATGTGACCTAAGAGATGTTTAGTGCTAATTCGAATGTAAATTATATATGATATGGGCATGAGAGATCTTGGGGCAGAATGTAATGGAATCGCAAATTTAAAGATCTTCCCTGCCCCTATGCCCTTTGATGGGCTTAAGAGACTCTGAGAACCTTCCTTGATTGGAAAATATATTAATAGGCTGAATGTGGTCACATGGAGCCTGGGGCAGAAGGCTTGGTTTTCAGGAATGCCTACATCTTGATGTTCTGTGATTGTGCAGTTGGTCAAGAGGGTTGTTACATTCTCTGACCCAGGAGAAGGCTATATAATACCTGATGTGAGGCTTTGTTTTGGGGCTCCCTTTGAGAAGTATTGTGTGATGAGACTCTGGGCAGCTGTTGAGAGCCCCCATGCTTTGAAAACCCAGATGTTATTCTTCCCTCTCTGGTAACTGCGATTTGGTATTGATGTAGTGTTTGGCCAGTTTGGAAGCCTGTCTGTTTGATTTGTTTTTTTCTCTCTCTTGTAAGTTCTATCTGTATACTTTGAAGATCAGTGTGCTGACCTTTTTACCCTTAACTAGGTAAATGGTATATGTTTGATTGATTAAAGTGAGCTTGTTAACCCCCCAAAAAATATAAACAAAAAGGACAGCAGCAAAAATTGTCATCAAAGGACAGAAAGAAATCATCTGCTTATATGGAAGAAGTGACAGATGACATCAATTTGGATAGATAAAGTGTTCCTCTGGTACACCTGTGATGCGAGGAGCAAGAAAATGTCTTCAGTATATTGGGTAAATTTCTTGAAATGATCTTTTGAGAGGACATAAACAAGAGTCAGTCTTGGATGAGAAGGAATGGATATCATCATCAGAGAGTAGATGAGATTATACATTTTTTGAATATTTCAATAAAGGATATGCAAAATGTGTTCAAACAGTATGACACGAGGTCATGGGTTATCCAGACAAAGTTCCATAATAAAACTCAAGGAAGGAGATTTTGTTTCTGAAAAAACACTCTAAGAATTATGTGTCTTACTACAACATTTGACTGTTGAGAATATCTTTTCTACAAGCAACTTTCTCCTTCATGGGCTTTCATGTTATCACTGTCTCCTGGTTCTCCTATCAATCAATCATTCAACAAGAATTTATTAAGCACATACTATATGCTAGTTACAGTCTTTGAAATGAGATATACCAGCACAATAAATGAAATAAGACTTGGTCAAAAGGAGCTTCAGATTAATGGAGCAGCAATCAAGTGAATATATAAATCAAAGGAACATAAATATAAAATAAACATACACAAAACTATTAAATATAAGTTGCTTTGGAATGTGAGGCAATTGTACTCAAGTGGATTAGAGGAAGATTCATGCAGAATATTGTGTTTGAGCTGTATATTCAAGAAAAAGAATAATTGTACTATTATTACTATGAGAGTGTTAATTGCAGACATGGTGGATGGCCATCACAAAGGTAAAGAGATAGGAGATGTAGCATTGAGTTTAAGGAACATAGAGAATGTAATCTTGGCTAAATATCTAATGAATTTGAAATGATAGATTGGAATAAGTTCCATTAGGATTTTTAAATTTAAAAAATGAAGCTTATATTTGATCCTAGAGGCAATAACATGCTATTGTGGTGAGTATATGAACAGAGAGAAGATATGCATACATGCACATATGTGTAGATACATATACATATATGTGTGTATCTACCCATACATGCATGTAGATAGACAGATAGAAGGTGGTTTACATAGACATATGCCCCCATATATAAGTGTATGTGTGTACACACACATATGTATGTGTGTGTGTCTATGTGTGTCTGTGTATCTATGGGAATGAAAAAAGTTACAGAATATAGAGATTCACCAAATAGTTTTGCTCGACCATCATCCATGCCAAACCTGCAATATGTGAGTATATCCCAGGTTTATGTCTTTAACCTTTTTCTTTTCTTTCTCTATACTTCCTCTAATGGTATTCTCATCAGCTTCCATGAGTGCCACTACTATCTTTAAGCAGCCAACTATCAGTATGTCTGGCTTAGTCTATTTTTTAAGTGCCAGTCTTCACATCACTTAATTCATTTTGGACATGTCCCACTGGGTAAACAAGTAACACTCAACATGTTCAAAGCAGAATTAATTCTTTAACTCCTTAAAAAAATAAACCTTCCTAACTATTCTATATCTCTTGAGGGTAATATCATACTTCTATTTACCTTGGTTTATCTCATTAAAGTTATTTCCAACATTTCCCAGTTTCACTCCTGTTTTGCCCAATGACTTAAAAACTCTTGTTAGTTACACACATGCACACACACACACACACACATGCACACACACACACACACACACACACACACCTGCAAATACATCTGGTATTCATCTCCTCTCCATTAAGACAGCTCCTTTGTCATTTCAGATATTTTACTACTCAAACTCTTTTCCAATCTAATTCCCATGCCTGGAATGCCCTGCTTCCTTTTTTCTACTTCACAGAATCACTAGCTTATTTTGAAGTTAAACTCATGCAACGTTCCACAAGAATACACTCTTATACTCTTTCTCCCCCTTCCCCCCCCCCTCTCATTTACTCATATGTCAAGGGTACACTTGGTGAAAACATGAGAAGGGAACAGATTTTATCAAATAATTCTCTATGTGAGACTAGATTTTGATAGTAACATAGTTTGCTGAAAGATGAGAATACAAGATACTACTGTATGTAATATTTATTATTTGTATAAAATGAATGAATTTTAAAATGCATTAATTACTTATGACATGGAAAACTTTCTGCTCAACACTCAGGATACAAATGAAAAATTAAAGCAAATCTTATCTCTAACAAGGAGATCACATTCTAATGAACAACTTGCATATTAAGTTTCAATTATAAATAAGATTAGGGGCAGCTAGGTGGCCCTGTAAGAGTGCTGGCCCGGGAGTGGGGATGACCAGGATGTATTCTGGCCTCAGTACTTAGCACCCACACATAAATAACTAGCTGTGTAACCTTGAGGAAGTTACATATTGTCTTTTGGTGTAAACAAGAAAGAGGAAATGGATTTCTAGTCAAATCAACAATAATTTATTGAACATTTGCTATGTGCCAGGCACTACAGTAAGATTTGGGGATAGAAAATAAGTTAAAATCAGTTGCTGCTCTCAAGGAGTTAATAGTCTAATGACCAGCTGATCTCTGGACCCCTGCATGCCTCCAGTTATCCATAGTTTAGACCATAAACCCTTACCCAGGCCCCAGGTACCTCATATGTAAGCAATACCTTTTTCCATTAAAAAAAAAAACCTTAAAAATGTTTAATTAATTAAAAATTAATTAGATTGAATAAAATTGTGTGTATCACCCTTCCTTTAGGCACTGTTCAGGTCCTCCATAGCTAAACTTCTGTCTTTGATGGTTTACCAATTTCCCTGGTGACATTTGATTGCCTGAGCCTACATAACAAGTTGCTTCTAGAAATTCCTTAATGTTGTTGTTCATTAATGTTTCTCAGTACACAAATACCAGATTTTGTACCTCCTCCTCAACCTCCTCAGTTTGTTCCCTCTACTTAATCATCCCCTAACACATTATCTAAGACATTCTATCGAATTTGGTACTAAGATCTGATCAGTGTCCTTAGTCCCCTCTGCCTCTCTTGCTGGAGAAAAGAGAAAGACCTCTTGCCAAAGTCTACATTTAAAAAGAGCTCTCAGACAAGTCATCTATTCTTTTTCCCACCAGGTTGCACTCATTTGACTGGACTCCATCATTCTTCATATGCTAGCTTAAATTTCTCCCCCAGTGACCTATATTTTTCACTTTCCAGGTTCCTTTTGTGTATTATCTTCCCCAATTAGATTGTAAGCCCTTTGAGATCATCATTTTTCTTTTTTTTATCCCCAGCATTAAGCATAGTGCCAGGGATAACGTAAGATTTTAATAAATGTTTATTGACTTACTGACTGACTATCATGCTAATAATATTTGCCTGATTTTGTGTATTCCCAACTGTTATTCACTATAATATTGCTCTGACACTCCATCAAACACTCTAGACTTCTGTAATGGGAATGGGAATTTGACAATCTTCCCTGACCTTTGATAGACTTAGGGGAGTTTGAAGACCTCCTCTGCTTTGAAAGTAAACTTTGCCCCCCTTAATAGGCTGAGTGTAGTCACATGGAGCCTGTGGTGGGAGGAGATTGCTGAAGGGAAACAGAGGCACAGGAAGCTTGTAGTCAGAGCCAGAGATATGGTGGGAGAGAGAAATGCTCAGGCAAGTAGAGAGAAAGGTTTGTGAGTAAATATTGATCTTCTGTTGATTTGTGGGGAGGCTGAAGGGTGCTATGGCTCTCAGTGTTATTATAGCTTCTTACTATCTTTGGTACTATGATGGAATTGGCTTACTGGTTTTAGGATTAGGTTTAAATAAATGTCTAAATAAATGCTTCAGTTCTGTCTTCTACCTGGAGAATCTGTTATGTTTTGCAATTAAACATCAAGGGATATTTACATTCATGATCTTTATTGTGATCATAGATGCTGTAAATATTGCATTGGTGCTACAATTTCTCATCTATTACTCCTAGAGTCACTTGCCCCACCTCAATGGATCTACTTTGTCTATAATTTCAGTCATCACTGATATGACTTGTTTTACCAGAACAGAAGTACTGATTCTAAGAAATCATTCATTAATCTTGTAATTCTGTAATGTAATAGTGAATAAATATTTTCTATTTGTTTTTATTGTTTGAATCATAATACTTACTTCCCTCTAAATGAAATGAGACTCACTTCAATATTTAATGGAACCGTGGTTTCATGGGTGTGGGAAGTACTTCTATCAACATAGATTATATAAATTTAAAAAAACTCGACTTAATAGGCTACATTCATGAATGCCTTTAACATAAAATAAAAAGGAAGTACATATACAAGTATATACATATATTTTTGTCTGTGTTTGTGTGTGTATGTGCATATGTTTATGTGTGTGTAGAGAGGGGTTGGGGAGAGAAAAGAAGAAAGAGACTGAGAAAGAAACCTATAACTACAAAGCTGCCACCTAGGTGATACACATACACTCACATATGTATACACACATATACACACAGTTATTCACCTACGGGACAATTTTGTTGTTATGAGTTCCTCTAAATATTGTTAGGCTCTTGCCTTTGAAGCAAGAACATTATACTGCTGCTTTCTTCTGAGAAGAAAGTTTTACTTCATTAAGCTCAGGAATGGAACAACATTATGTAGTTAACATTTTTGTGACCTTACAGGTGAAAATAAATATTCGTTTCTAACCAAACATCTACTCAGCAACAAACTTCTCCAATCCCCATCAAAATACATAAACAATGAGTAAAATTTGGGTACCAGACTCATAACCTTAATAAATGCCTTGTATTGCTGCTGATTTTTTCTCTTTTCATGCAATTTGACTCCAAACTTGGCAACAGAATCCATTCAAAAATTATATTGCTCAAGACACATTTCTTTCCAAATTTCAATGATTTCCTGCTTATTTTGATTTTCATAATAGTAATAAAAAGACTTAAACAAAAGAAAGAAATCAGGAATTAAATACAACCAAAAATAGCTGTCACTTTAACAGCATAACCATCTAAATATGGCAGTCTTTGGATGTTTGCATTTTTTTGGTAGGTTTCTATGTTCATATATCATACCTTAGAGGGCAATTTTTGTTGATATAACATACCTCTAACATATTACTACACAATGTTTCAACTTGACCAATCATAACTTTCATAAACTGCAGAATGGGATTTTTAAAGTGATTACTGATAGACTTAGCTCTTCTCAATGCAAGATTCTTGCAATGCAAGAATCTAAGACAATGCCAAAAGACTCATGATGGAAAATGTTATCCAGAGCCAGAGAAAGAACTATGGGGTCCAAATGGAGATTGAAGTTGTCTATTTGTGCTCTCTCTCAAGGTTTTTCCCAATCACTTTAATTTGTTCTTTGCATCATGATTAATGTGAAAATATGTTTATTAAGAATGTATACACAAAGCCTTTATCAGATTGCATGCTGTCTTGGGGACAGGGAGGAGAAGGAGGCAGAGAAAATTTAAAACTTATGGAAGTGAATTTTGAAAAGTAAAATTAAGTGAATCAATTTAAAGGGAAAAAGTAATTACTATGTTTGTGATCAGTGGTATTGATGAGAAAGATGTTCCCATATTACATTTTGTCTTCATTTGATAGAAAAAATTTTGTATATCTCAAGAAGAGATATTTTATACCTTTCTGGAATTCAGTACCTAAAGGGCATTTTCTTTTTCCCCACCATATCCTCTGAATGATCATGTTGTAACATATATTCAAATATAAGTGCCAAGAATTCCTTTATTTGTTACTTTGAACGTAAGAAAATAAAAGCTATAAAGTTATCACTAGCCCTCTAATATATATGATATTTCATATTTATTCCATGAGAGTCTATCTTAAGCAAGTTTTAAAATTTGACATGTTACTAAAAATTGTCAAGAGAAGAATAGAATAAGAATGGGAATCTGAGCATTCTCCTTAGATTCTGTCACTCACAAGATAAGTTTAGATTTTTATGGAAATTCTTCTTTGTTTATCCATACTTTTTTTTAATGTGGAATCAAACATTGATTCCAATAATGGTGACATAATCACCAAAAAACAATTATTATGCCTCTGCTATCAGCATTCCCATCTTTATTTCCCATTCTGGTCTTTTCTTTAATGAAGCTATCAACTGACTGAAGTTTTAGAAATTCCTTTGACTTTTATTTACGTTTTTTTTTTTAATTTGGATTGGGAAAATTGGAAACACCTTACTTCTGAGCAGAGAACTTCCTAATTTTAGGAGTTTGCTTAAGATAAGTGTCATATGACCATCATATTCTCTTTTCATTGTCGTCCTAAGTCAGCAAGAATGAACTTAGATTTGTACCAAATTAAGAAGATAAGTTTAAGATGTCTGCAGGACAGTTATTTTGGACTATCTGGAAGGCATAAGAAAGTATTTATTTGATCAAACTTGAGAGTTAAAAACTAGGATCTTGGAGACCCATAAACATAGTCTTTCTGCAATACCCATAAGAAAAATAGAATTAAATGTACAAAAATTCTGATGAAGACTTAGCAGACTTAGCTTGAAAGTTGTTTATGACATTTTAAATCCTGGAATTTATTTTTAATATGCAAATAGTTGTAAGATCCCTTTAAGACTTGATCCAAAGTCAAATATCTAAGAAAGTTACTTCCTTGTGACAAATGAGCTAATGTTTTTTGTTGTAGACCTAAAAACAAGATCTATAATATCCAAAACTTCTCCCCTCTTAATGGACAACTCCTAAGTGTTTAAGTAAGAGATTAATTTAATGCTGAATGTTGACTAAAGAGATGCAAACATAGATGCCAAGCCAAAGACCAAAGATTCTATTTCATTGTTTTTAAAATTAATTTATTAATTTAGTTTCAGTTAACAAGATTCAATTCCATAGTTCCTTGATTTTCAAATTTTCTTTACTTTCCTCCCGCCATCCGCCCACAACCACATATAGTCCAGTATAGGATCTGCAAATACATTCGTATTAGACATTAGTCCCTTTACAAAGGCATATTGTACTAGGTGGGATGGAAAATGATAAAGAAGAAATAAAACCAATGAAAAGAAAAAGATCAATTAGTTTGCTTCCATCAGGATTCAGGCTCAGTTCTTTCTAGTAATATCTCTATTTTTAAAGTACCCAGTGGTAACACAACAGTATTGCTTAGTAGAAGATATTTTTTATCTATTATTTGTGTGACATTGGTGATAGCACAATTACATACCTGCAAGGCAGTCAAGTTGAATAGATTTTTTATGTTGACAACATCTATGTCATTTTTACAAACTTGGAGGATATTAAAGATACCTTGAATTACAGGCTATGTTCTGAACAGGTGCTCCTTTAGGAGGTAAAATATCCTCCAATTTCACTAAAAAATAACCAAAAAGGGGGAAAAAAAAGAAAGTTAATATGTCAGTTTGAAAGGTAAAGGAGCATCTTCTCATTTTTTTACAGTTCTATATTTAAGAAACAAATATTCAAAAATATGTGAATAAAATAATAAAAAATGAAATCTTTTAAATTATTACTCCCTAAATACCTCTAAAGCAGGAAATAAACACCTACAGGGGAAGAGTTAACTACTATTCACACAAACTATTATTTTCATTTTTTTACTGTTGAGTCAAATGTCGGGCAATTAACTCAATATAGAGAGAACCTGCCAGATTCTGATAGGCCCTTAGGTTTGACAAACATATTGCTAGCAGAAAACCCTTAATTCAAAAGCTGAAGAGCAAGGCAGCAAAATGGAGTAACTTTGCTTATGAGTTAAAATGTATGGCCCAAATGTGTCAGTCAGACAATGCTTATAGAGCATTGTTATGGGTTTTTTAGAAGAATATATGAAGACAGAAGAAAAATTGTTTTTGCCTTTGATATTTCAAAGAAACAAGGAGTTTAAGAGGCAACAAAAAGATTTATTCTGGGAGTCAGGAGAAATGTATTCTAATTCTGGTTCTGACACCAACTTTATTTGTGACATTAGACATGTTACTGAAGCTATTCAAACCTCCAATCTCTCGTTTGTAAATTAAAGGAATAAAACTAGCTAATCTTTTCAAACTATAAAATTACATCATTTCATCCAATTGATAAAAGAAACTACCCACCTCTAGACTCCAGAAGTGTCAAAATTATATTCTATAGTAATGTTCAATTAAATTTGATAGCCAGTATATCAAAGTTTGTCTGCATCTACTATACACAAGGTACTATGCAAGATATTGATCATATGACCCCAAAATTTTATTTTTAAGGACCTGTAACAACAATGCTACTTGCAGCTAATGTGGTGGTTTAAGACCAATAACACTGAAGAGGGAAGGGTGATAAGGAGGGGGGGAGGGTAAGTGGTTCTGCCAGGGATACCTCTCCTGGCATCCAGTCTGGAAGGAATTCACCAGGCTCAAGCAGACTTTGAAGCCGAAATTGTAAAGTTTATTGTTATGCTGTAGAGAACAGTGGGCTAGATTCTTATGGAACCTGCAAACTCGCAGAGGCCGCAGGCATAGTTTTAAGGGGTCAATTATGCTAAGTAGGTGAGTAAGGGTAGGATCAGGGAGGAGTTAAGGAGTGGTCAGTGCTCAAAGGACCATACACTTTTAATATCAACTGCGCAGGTGTATTGCCCATGATTCTCTGGGAAATAGCTCAAGAGGGGGTCTAGCTGGAGGTGTGGTTCTAGGCCTGATACATCACTAAAGAGTGCCCAGTCTGCCTCCCACCAAGGTCATCAGAGACAGTGTGGGTATATAATTGACTAAGGAGTTACCCTATAGATAAGGTATTGAAGAATTTATGGTGGGGCTGGCCACTCTAACTAAGGGAGATAGCATTTACACAACTTATTGTTTCAAGCAGAGATAAACAGGTCATGAGTTGTTGCTGGGCAGAGTGCTGGAAGGGGGAAGGGGCAGAGTCAATGCTCTGAGGCTGGGGGGGGTGGAAATGTGATCTTACAGACTGCTTTTACAAATTGATTTTACAGACATAAATCCCAAAGCACCCCATTTACAAACTGATGTTACAGATTGATACTACAGACGTATATACATCACAAGCATCAACACCAGCACACATGAGGGCAGCTAGCACAGGTTCTTTGATATGTGTGTATGTGTATGTGTATATATAATTTCCTTATTTCAGGGGAAAATGTCAGCACCCTGCATGTCAAAGAAAATACAAACAGAAATTACAAGCAGAAATTATAGAATAAAGACCAATAAACAGGGCTTCTAACCATCTGATCAAATAAAACATACATCACAGATCAACAAACAGATCCAGTTGTCTGACCATTACATACATACATATTTACCAGGGAGAGAAGTACTAACATTTGGGTTTTCAAAATCAAGGAGCTCCTTAAGAGCCACCCAGAGTCTCATTTGCCTACATTACTGGAATATGGAACATTCTTACCTTCAGGAAGCTCCAAAGCAAAATGCTAACCTCAGAGTATATATATACAGTTCTTCAGGGTCAGAGGGCATCACAAGCCTTGTGAACCACTGCCTAATTATAAAATAACAAAAGATGTGGACCTTCCTTGAAAACAAGCTTTCTCTATTCAAGCTTCTCTTGTTGGGCTCCACCTGAGGTCTTTTAATGAAAGGGGAAGATCTTCAACTTCCATTAACATTACAGGATCTTACATCCCAATTGTATACTTCTTTAATAGTATGATAGTCTAGTCATATCTAGTCACTTTAAATCACAGAATCTTAGATTTGGAGGGTAACTTAGCAGCCATTTAAGTCAACTCACATCAGAAAAAAAAAAAAAGAACCAATCCCTTAGGCACTCTCCCACTGTACGTAACTCCTCTTTCCACAAACAGTGAGCAGGAACACCATGTATGGAAGTCTTCTACTTTCCCAAGAACTGTATATGACACAGTGAAACTTTACAATCCTATCTCTAAAATTCTCACTCAAAGTGAGGATATCTCTTAGCACCAAATTGTCCACAACCTTATCCATTAGTAATGAAAATATCTATGACTTGGTGGTCACCAGTAATTCCAATTCAATTATGACTCTAGAGAATGATGAAGTTCATCTTTCAGATATTACATTAAACTCCTCAAAGAAATCAGTGACTAGAACTTCTATGCCTGTGAAGAAGAAACAGAAGTGGATAGCTAATTGAAAATACTGGGACCATTGACTAACCTCAAGGAATTTATTTGCTAGAAAGCAAAATTCAAGACTTGACCCACATCGTGATTTGGGATGGAAGCTATTTGGGAAAGCCCCATTTTGAGAGAATTCTCAGAAAGATTCCAAGAAAACACAATAGTAATATATGTGAGGAAGGAGCTGGAAGACTTCTCAAACCTCTTTCTCCTGTGCATAATATAAAGAAAAATCTTGATTTTGAACCACTTTCTACCACTATTCTTATCCTAGAAGATAGCCCAGCAAACCTCCCTGCAGCTGATGAAGCTCAGAAACGTAGACAGCAACATGGAGAAATGGTGGTTCAGGTCAAAAAAAGGGAACTTAAAGAAGCACAGAGGAGGAAAAAATAACAGCAAGAGATGTGTCCTTTGGAAGAAAACATTGGAAATGCCATCTTGGTCTAGAACAATAAAATTTCACCCAACTGGGGAACACAATGTAGTTTTCTTGAAAATTTCAAGAATTATTGTGGCAAGGTTTTCCTCCAAGACAGAGAGGTAATGTCTGGTGCTTGGCAACAGGGTATGAATTAAATATTACCCATGAACTCTATGACATTTGCCCCACCTCGAGCCCAGGAAAAGTGATGGTTACTTTGTGCTGGGGTCTCTGAAGCAGATGCAAGTTTTTCTGTAGCTGACAGAGAAGCCAGCCTGGAATTAAATTACACTCAACATTTCTAGAACATTTCCTAATGTTTGTATTTTCCAGGACTGTGGTCCATGTCATCAAAGATTGCACAGTATTTTGGAGGCTTATTCTTGTTACAGACCGGATATTGGTTATGTTTGTCATTTATAGCAGCACTATTTATTCTGAACTTAGATACTGCAGATGCCTTTCTAATCTTTTGAATAAACCATGTCAAATCCCGCCCTCTCCACCCCCCCACCTCCGCAGCCCCGCAGTGGATGATGGCCTTATGTTGACATACGTTGCAAGACTTGAAGTATTCTTTGAAGAAAATCTGCCAAACTTATTTGCCCCTTTCAAAAATCATAATGTAACTCCAGACATCTATATAATTGACTGGATTTTTACTTTGCAGAGTAAATCTTTACCATTTGATCTGGTATGTCAAATATGGAATGTGTTCTGCCATGATGTTAAAGAGTTTCTCTTCCATACTGCTCTGGGAATACTCAAAATGTTTGAAGATATTTTGAACAAAATAGATTTTATTCACATAGCCCAGTGCCTCACTAAGTTACCAGAAGAGTTGCCTTCAGAAGATTTCTTTACATTGATTGTTGTAATTCATATGCAAAGTAGAAGCAAAAAGTGGGCTCAGGTGCAGTATTACTGCTTAATACTGGAATTAAGATTTGAGAAAGGAATATAACGAGAAGACATGGGGAGAGACAGAATGGTGTAAACTATCTCATATAGAAGAGGCAAGGGAAAATGCTTATAAAGGAGGGGAAGAGCAGGAAGGCAAAAAGACAAAACCTTATTCTCATTGAATTTGGATCAGGGAGAAAATGACATACATACTAAATAGTATATCTCACCCTACAGGAGAGTAAGGGGGAAGGGGATGAGAGGGGGGATGATGGAAGGGAGGGCAGGAGTGAAGCGGGGGAGGGAAGTTGGAAGCACCCACTTTTGAAAAGGGAGAGGATCAAAGTAGACAATAGAACAAGTGGGAGGTGGGATTGGAGGGAAGTAAATATAGTCAGTCTTTCGCACTATATCCACTATGGAAATGTTTTGCATAACTACACATGTACAACATGTACTGAATTGCTTATCTCCCCACTAAGGGTGAGTGACAAGGGAGGAAAGGAATAAATCTGGGATTCAAAGTTTTAAAATCAAATGTTTAAAAATATGTAAATATTACTATTAATACTATTTTACATATAATTGGGAAATAAGATATACAGGCATTGTGGCACAGAGATTCACCTTACCCTACTGAAAAATCAAAGGGGTTATGGGAGAAGATATGGGAGAGAGCAGATGGGATAAAGGGATATCCAGTGGGACTAATATTCTGGGGTGACGGATAGTGCAAAAATGGAGAAAAATGTAAATTAATATCTGGGAGAAATGAATGATGTAAACCAGAAGTTAATAAAGATTTAAAAAAAGAATAACTGGAAAACAAATATTGAAATGCTTCCCCATTTCAGAAGTCTGCATGTTTTCACTTTTATGTGCTACTCAATTACAGAATATAAGATGTGTCATGTTTGGGATTTTGTGCAGACTGAACTTTATAGTAGAGAACAATCTCTACATCTTCAATCACCAGTCAGAATGTCTAAATTTATTTTTAAATAAGTTAATTTTAAAGTTACTTTATAACTGCTTATATTTTTCAATGTCTTAAAAATTCAAATTGTTGTAGATAACTCTTGATAAAATTGCTACATATCATGTTATGACTCCTTGTACAGTTATACAGTTGTTTTAAGTGAGTATGTCAAACAAACTTTTCAAATTATAAGTACATTAAATAAAATTTATATAACATTGCTTCAAAAAATAAAAGAATCCCTGACTTCTTTCTGTTGTGCATTATTACCTTCTTCACTTTGATAGCAGATGTCCAATTTCAACTTCATCACTCTGTTTCCTCTTATATCTACTAAAAATTTAATTCTTGTCACCCTTATCTTCCCTTGCTAGACTCAGGTAATCCTAAATTTTAGCAATAATAATACAATTCTTATAATAATATGTCACACTATTTTACTCATCCTATTGCATGCTATTAATTTCATTATTTTCTATACATCTTTATAAATCTAGGTTGGTTTTTTTCATGAATACAGAATCAGTTTATTCAGATAATTACCATTTCTTCTTAATTGGAACTGATTATCTCTTTTAGGGGTTCCATTTTTGAAAATTTCTCATACATTTAGTTCTAACTTGTTGCTTATGGATTTAGTCAATCTAATCTTCTTTTGAACCCTAAAATCTATTCTTCTCTAATTCAGATTATATACATATCAGACTATGTTCTGATTACATATCTTTTAAGGAAAATTGTGTAGGCCTCTACAAAAACACCACTACGTTCCCATTATTTCCATCCCAGTAAGTGGCTAGTGAAAAGCAAATCTAGAATTGAACTTCACTTTATTAGATATAATACATTTTGATAGATGACATAAATAATAATAACTATATATTAATATTGACCTACATATCATGATGAAAGAGTAAATAGTATGTAACCTTGTGGAACATATTTAGGAGTCAGGATTTTCTTTTATATGCAAGAGGGACAGACACAAAATTGAATCTAAAGCAGAGAAATGATGTGTTTATAACTTCTGTACTTGAAATCAAAGATGATCTGAGATCAAATCCATGTACAAAAATATGCATATCTTTGACCTTAAGTATTTTTATCTGTAAGCTGGAGAATATGCTTACAGTACCCATCTCATTAGATTATTTTAAGGGTCAAATGAGGTAATGTATACAAAGAACTTTGGAAACTTTAACACTTAATTATTTTTCTATTGTCATTATTATTATCTTCGTTAATTTTATGAGACAAAGCATGTAATTAATAGCACAAATCTTATAAGTAGGCTAATTAAAAGGTAATGAAGATGCAAATAAAGTTACTGATTAGGAAACTGCCACAGGGAAATTATTATAAGACAAGGTGATGACTTGTATAGGCCTATATCACCAACTTCCTAGGACATTTCAAACTGGACATTAAAAAAAAACACAAAAACCTTAAACTCAACATAATCAACTATACATAATCAACCATATATGCACTCCTATTATCAATGAAGGAATTGGACAAGATGACCTCACAGGTAACTTCTGGTTCTTGATCTAATATCCTCAGGTCCTATGTACAAAATAGAACTAATTATCTTCTGTTAAAATCTTGTTCCTAGGGGCGTCTAGGTGGCGCAGTGAGTAGAGCGCTGGCCATGGAGTCAGAAGGACCTGAGTTTGGATCCGGCTTCAGACACTTAACACACACAAACAAAAACCTAGCCGTGTAACCTTGGGCAAGTTACTTAACCCCAATTGCCCTCCAAAGAGCAAAAAAATAAAAATAAAACATAATATCTTGTTCCTCTTCCAAACCTCCCTATTTTGGTCAAAAATAACACCACAGTTTAGTCTTCCATGTGTGTAATAAGACTGCTATACAAAGTTCTTTATTTTTATTCATCCTGCATATTATGTTCTAATTCCAAAATGACTCTTGCATCCAGTTCCCTTCATGCCTTCTTTTATCATATTCATTCAGGTACTAACTTAGATTCAGGCATTATCTTGTCTTTCCTAGACTACTTCTGTGGCTTGCTAATTAGTCTCCTTGTCTCAAGCCTCAATTTATTCTGATCCAACCTCAATAGTCAAGTCAAAGTGATTTTATTTAAATGCTAATATGACCATGCCAATAACTCAATCAATGCCAATAGCTCCCTATTGCCTATAGAAAAAAAAGTATAATTTCCTTTATTTGCTCTTTAAAACCATTCAAAATCTGACACCACTTCTCTTTCCAAACTTAGCATAGGTTACTCCCATTCCTTCATGATACAGTTAAGGCAAATTGTAATTCTTCCCTTCTTCCCCCTCCATCCTCCTCCCCCACAACACACACACACACACACACACACACACACACACACACACACACTCCCAGCTGAAAATTGAGCATTCTGGCAGCTAGAATGAACTAATGAGATGAGAGATTGAGATATTTGAAATTATTTTAGCAGATTTTAAGATAACAAGTTCTAAATTTTATTGAAATATTACTTAGCTAACAGTTTCTGTGAAAATAGTGGGTAAGAGACTATGGTCAGTTAATATCACTGAGCATCAGTGTCCACATATGTAAATTAGGGATAGGCATATATGTGGTACTAATTCCTCAGGAAGCTGCAAAGCTAAAATGCCATAAAGAGAAAATTAAAGGGCATGATGTATATTAACATTTATTATTATTGGTTGTTTGTTGTTATTCCTAATATCTTCAGAAATTCTGTCCAAAATAGAACTCCTTATCCTTCCTCTCAATTTCAACCCTCTTCTAAAATTCTCTGAAAACATCAATATATAATTTTCTATTTTGTGGGGAGGAAGAGGGTAAAGAATGTTTTTTTTTTTTTCATTGAAGAGTTTCAGACATTTTGCTAGCTGCTTAGAATATATTAAACTCCCTCTAAATTGATTATTACAGTGTTTTTTTTTCAAATTCCCTCTATCTGTTAGTGCAAATAAATAAGATATTACTGCTCTACTGTTCCAATAAAATAAAATTAGGAGAAATAAACTATGAGCAATTGCAAATAAATTGTCATGTAAATTGTGTGTCCAAATTGTAGATTATTTTTTTATCCTGTAGCAAAATATCCCCAATTTTTAAGATGTCAAGGGGACATATATAGCAAGACATATTCAATTTCATTTTGTAGCTAACTTTTTAAACTGTTCTTTTTGAACAGGACTCATTTTTGGAGAGGAAGCCATTATATACCTCCATCCACTTAAGAGTGATCTCAGTTCATTAAAATGAGGTTTTTTTTTTAATATACAAAAATAGTCCCAAACTCTTTAAGCTTGGATCAAGCATATATTTATGCATATCAGCATGTCTACAGATAAATATTTAAACATATGAATGCTTGTTATATATTCTATATCAACATTTAAGTGAGAAAGGAGAAGCAGGGAGGAAGGGAAAGGGAGAGGGAGAAAGAGTGAGATATTTTATATAGATATAAGAGGAGTTTCAGAGTACTATAATCTGTGACTAATCTTAATTGGTAATAAGAATAAATGTTGTCAATCAAATGTATATTATTTTGCGAAGTACTCAAAATTAAAAGGTATTTTATGCTAATCATTAAGGTATCTTTAGTTCTGAAGGTTAGATGCAACCCCTGTAGCTCAATTCTTTTGAAGTATAGGATATGTTTTATACTATTCAATCAAACTTCATGATTTTCTGACTTATAGTCAACACCAATAGTTTACCAATCAAATTTGTAAAAAAGGAGGGAAGGAGAATGAGTAAGCTCAATTATTTATTTTTAGATATAAGCTTATTATAACTTCACATTATTTAAATTAAGTTGTTTCTTTACTCATCAACAATTTTGTATACATTATATATTATCACATATGTATATCATTTTTATACACTACTCTTCACATTATAAGCTTATATGTGTCCTCATGTTTCTTTATAGTTTTTCCCTAAATACAGTAAAATGCCATTATACTTATCTACCTCATCTTGTTTAACCATCCTCCAATGGACGTCCATGTATTTTTTTTTGTGGTTCTTTACTATTACATAAAAATATTAATGTATATGTATATGTGTATGCTTGTATTTGTGTGTATCCCAAGGAGATCAGTGATGAAAAAGAAGGGTGAGAGACATTTTTTTTTTCATGGAACAGTTTCACATATAAATATATATGAAACTGTTTTTTTTGCACGAAAACTTATACTAATAAAATGCACATATTATTTATAAATATATAACATGGTATGGTATAAAATAAATATAATATACTATAACTGTATATATGTATATAGGGCAACTAGGTGATACAATGGATAGAATGCCGGGCCTGAAGCAAGGAAGACTCATCTTCCTGAGTTCAAATCTGGTCTCAGAGACTTACTAGCAGTGTGACCTTTGGCAAGTCATTTCACCTTGTTTGCCTTAGTTCTTCACCTGTAATATGAGCTTGAGAAGAAGGGAATCACAAACTACTACAGTATCTTTCCCAAGAAAACCCCAAATAGGGTCAATGAAGAGTTGAACACAATTGAAACAACTGAACAACAACAAATATATGTATGTGAATATGTATGTAGGTATGTATGCACACACACATACACACACATGCACACACATGCTTATTTATTTTTCTTCTTCCTTTTTAATCATTAGCCTCCTTAGAGTAGATACCTAGCAGTGAGGTCTCTAAGGTAAGCATATGAACAATTGAGTCACTTTCTTAGAGTAATTCCAAATTGTTTTCCTGAATGCTTGAAACAATTCATAGTCTCAACAAATGCATCTTAACATCCTTTATTCCCCCATTCAACCTCAAACATCCCTGTCTTTTAACAGTTTTACTATTTTATGAGGTATAATGCAAAACAACATTGTTGTATTGAATTTCATTTATTTTATCATTATTGATTTGGTTCATTCTTTCTAGGCAGAAAGGTGACAAAGTGGATACACCATGGGACTGGGAGCTAAGAAAATTCGAGTTCAAATTTTGCCTTACTTTGTTAGGCTGTGTGATCCCTGGAAAGGGCAACTAGGTGAAACAATGAATAGATTACTGGGACTAGAGCAAGGAAGACTCATCTTGCTAAGTTCAAATCTGGTCTCAAAGACTTACTAGCTGTATGACCATTCTCTTTCTTGGTTTACTCATATGTGAAATGGGGATAAATAATAATAACTCACAGACCTGTTGTGAAGCTCAAATTACATCAAGATACATGAACTAATTCACAAACCTGAAAGTTCTGTACAAATACTAGTTATTACTTTTTTCAATTATTTGTTAATAGTATACAATTCTTTTTTATTAAATTTTATTTTTGTTTTTAGTTTCATCATTCATTTCCACAAGATTTTGAGTTATAAATTTTGTCCCCATTTTTGTGCTACCCATACCCCAAAACAATGATCTCACTGTATACACCCTCCCCCAATCTGCTCTCCCTTATATCTTCCACCATTCCCCTTCCAACTTTCTGGTAGGGTGTAGCAGCAAGCACCCCAGCTACCCAGGGTGGCTGCCAACACAGTTTCTTAGATCGGCTTTTCTAAAGGAAAGCAACTCAGAAAGCATTAATAAGGTTACTTTAATTGAGCAAACATATATTATTTACCTAGTTCAGGGGAAAAAGGTCAGCACCCCAAACTTCAGACTATACAGACAGAAATTACAAGCAGAAGTTACAGGACAGAGAAACATTTCAAGCAGACAGGCCTCCCACTGTCTGATCATTAAATCCATACCTAGTCACAGTTACCAGACAGGGAAGCATCAACATCTAGGTTTTCTAAGTCAGGGGGCTCTAAAAAGCTTCCCAGTCTTGTCTGGTCAAATCAAACAATTCTTTTCAAAGTAAGCCCCAAAACAAAGTCTTACATGAGGGTTAATATAGCCTTCACCTGGCTCAGAGAATGTAACAAGTCTCTTGACCCACTGCCCAATCACACAGTATCTCCTGAAAAACAAGCCTCCTATCATAGGCTCCAGGTTCACTTGTCTATCAAAGGGACTAGGGGCAGGGAAGATCTTAAATGTACATTCCCATTACGTAGGGCAAGATGGATCTCCATACCCTAGTGCCTGTATAACTTATTTCCAAGTTGCATGTAAGTAACAATAATAATAATAATAATAATAATAATAATAATAATAATAATTATTATTATTATCATTATTATTTTAAACATTTGATTTTAAAATTTTGAATTCCAGATTCTTTCCCTTCCTCCTTCATCACACACCCTTACTGGGAAGATAAGCAATTCCATATAGGTTGTACATGTTTAGTTATGTAAAGCATTTCCATAGTGGATATATTGTGAAAGACTGACTATATTTCCCTCCATCCTATCCTGCCCCCTACTTGTTCTATTCCCTACTTTGACGCTGTGACTTTTCAAAAGTGTGAGCTTCTAACTACACCAATCAACCTGCCCTTCCTTCCTCCATCCCCCTTCTCATTCCCTTTCCCCCATCTCTCCTGTAGGGCAAGATACAAAATTTAGTATGTTTGTCATTTATTCCCTAAGCCAAATTCAATGTGAGTGAAGTTGACACACTACCCTTTTCCTTCCTTTTCTTTCCTTCCATTGAAACAATTGTCCCTTGCCTCTTCCATATAAGATAATTTACCCCATTCTTTCTGTCCCCATCTCCTCTCATTATATTCCTTTCTCACCTTTCAATTTCACCTTTTAAATATCATCCCTTCCTATTAAATTGATCCTGTTCCCTCTGTCTATGTATACCTGTACACATATATACTTATACTCATATATGTATTCATGTGCACATATATCCTCTTATATAAACATATATGTATGTATAAATATATATTATGCATATATTTATTTATATTCCCTTCAAATGTCCTCATACTGAGAAATGTTCCATAAATTAAAATTATCATTATTCCATGTAGGCCTGTAAATATTTTAACTTTGATAAGTTCCTTATGATTACTTTTCCCTGTTTACCTTATGCTTTTCTTGCTTCTTCTTTTTCAACGTCAAATTTTCTATTCAAATATGTTTTTTTTTTTCATCAAGAACGCTTAAAGGTCCTCTATTTCATTGACCATATTTTCCTCTGAAATATTATACTCAGTTTTGCTGAGTAGGTGATTCTTGGTTTTAATCCTAGTTCCTATGATCTCTGGAATATCATATTCTAAGCCCTTCAATCCCTAAACATAGAAGCTGCCAGATACTGTGTTATCCTGATTGTTTTTCCACAATATTCAAATAGTTTGTTCCTGGCTGGTCATACTATTTTCTCCTTGATTTGGGAACTCCAGAACCTGGCTATAATATTCCTAGAAGTTTTCTTTTGGGGATTTTTTTTAAGAGGTGATAGGTGAATTTTTTCTATTTCTATTTTGCCCTCTGTTTCTAAAACATCAAAGGCAATTTTCCTTGAGAATTTCTTGAAGGATGATTTCTAGGTTCTTTTTTTTTTTTTTTTGATCATTGTTTTCAGTTAGTCCAATAATTTTTAAATTATCTCTCCTATATCTATTTTCCAGATCAGTGGTTTCCCCAATGAGATATTTCACATTGCCTTCTTTTTTTTTTTTTCATTTCTTTGGATCTGTTTAATAGTATCTGAATTTCTTATAGTCATAAGTTTCCATTTGCTCCAAAGTAATTCTGAAGGAATGATTCTCTCCAGTGAGCTTTTGAGATTCTTTTTCCATCTAGCAAATTCAGCTTTTTAAGGCATTCTTCTCCTCATTGAATTTTTGGGCCTCTTTTGTTATTTGAGTTAATCTATTTTTTAAGGTGTTATTTTCTTCAGTCGGGTTTTTTACTCTCTTTTCATGATTTTCTTGCATCATTCTCATTTTTTTCCTAATTTTCCCTCCACTTCTGTTACTTGACTTCCACAATCCTTCTTAAAGTCCTATGTGTCCTGTAACCAGTTCATATTTTTCTATTATTTTTCTTTTTGTAGTTTATTTATTTTATTTTTTAGTTTATATCATTCATTTCCACATGATTTTGAGTTACAAATTTTCCCCACTTTTCCCTTGCCCATCACCCCAAAACAGTGATGCCTCTGAATATCCTCTCCCCCAATCTGCTCTCTCCTCTATCATTCCCCATCCCCCTAGTTCCAACAGAGTTCTACACTGACATTTTACTTTGT
Organism: Gymnobelideus leadbeateri; assembly: GCA_011680675.1. Taxonomy (NCBI): domain Eukaryota; kingdom Metazoa; phylum Chordata; class Mammalia; order Diprotodontia; family Petauridae; genus Gymnobelideus; species Gymnobelideus leadbeateri. The sequence continues at coordinate 349,283 of WOXC01001374.1, forward strand.
CTGTAGCATTTATAGGTTGATATTTCTGAGAACTGCCACAGCTGCTGGTGATCTACACTCCAGAGTTCAGCTCCAGCTGCTGCTGGTTGGGGCTTCCCTGGGGCTAAAACCTGGGGCCCAAGCAGGGCTGGGCTTGGCTCCAAGCCCTCTGTGATGGACCCTTCCTGCTCACCTGTCTTCAGTGGGAGATTTGTTTCTCTCTGGTACTTCGTGGGTACCTCTAAAATTTGGTTAGAGTTACATTTTATAGGTATTTGAGGTGGTTATAGGGGGAGCTCACGGAGTTTTCCTGCTTCTACACCCCCCCAATAATATACAATTCTTTTGAGAATCATTTTTTCATATATTTTGATCACTTTTCTATTGAGGAATAGCTGTTCTTCTATTATGTAACTGTGGATAATATTTAAAAAATAGGAAAACAATTGTGGAATAAGACACACAAGACTGTAAAAATGCCATTTTCCCAGTTGGCAAGGAAGGAAGGAAGGAAAGAAGGAAGGAAGGAAGGAGGTAGACTACTAGAATTCTAAGTGAGGCAATCTCACAGATGTGTTGGCTTAGACCCAAACCCTGGTCAGGAATTTGCAGAATACTGACAATGTAAGAATTGAACAAACTTTTCCCTAGAGCAGATCAATTTGGGAGCACTGAAAGCTCATAGACCCCTAGTCTGAAATATTCCTTACATACTGGAACAATGTAATGCTCAATATCACAAAAAAAAAGGATCAACAAAACCAGTCTAAGCATTCTTTCCAGAAGAGGGAAGATTCCAAAATTAACATAAATTTTAAAATCAGGAAATAGTGTCAAAGAATGTGCAAATAAACAATGAAAATACCACCATAAAGAGCTCTTATGGTGACAGGAAGGATCCAAATACAAACCCAGAAGAGAATGAATGAAAAGTATTCATAAGTAATGTCTCAAAGAAGACAAAACTGTGACAGATTTACATATAATTCCTGAAAGAATTAAAACAATATTTTTTTAAAGATTAAAAAACACCATACATAAAAAAGCAAGAGACTAGAAGAAAGTGATAAGGGATTGGGTTATGGAAAAAGAAAATTGAAAGGGGAAATAAATGCTTAGAACAAAAATTATTAGACCTCACCCAAACAACAAACACTTTGAAAATTAGACCAGATGAAATAGAACATAATAACTCTGTGAGACAATAAAAATATTCAAACTAAAATGGAATTAAAAATGAAATAAAATGAATGTTAGGTATATTATTGTTGTTCCTCCTTAGGTCTTAAAAAGGATGAATATGAGTATAAGGATGATGTCCTGACTTGCAAGTGAAATGGATTTAAGTGAGGCAGGGATGTGCAAAGTCATGAGCCTTACTCTCTTTTCCAGAGTCATCAGAATCTAATGGCAAGACTTCGATCCGGATGACTGGAGAAGATCTCAAATGCAGTGGGAAACCTTGTGCTTTTTTAAGCTAAGGCCTTTAGCAGGTCTCCATTTGTCTAAGGCAAAACCCATTGAGTGATTTCAGATTAGGTAAGAAATGAGGCAAAATATGTACTTGTTTGTCTATTCAAAATAATAATAATAATAATAATAATAATAATAATAATAATGAAGGAAAGTCCCTCAGGTTTTCTGGTCAGAAGAGACAATTCATATTTACATTCACTATCACATCCTGCATTAAAAACCCAAACAATGAGCGATTTTGGCTTGGACTGTGACCTATTATTGGCATATCAGTGTGAGTCAGAGTGATTTGGGTTTAAGGCACAGTGAAATAGCTCCATTTGAATGGGCTTTGTCAAAGCCTGGTTTTCCAGAGCTCTATTTCAAGACATCATAAATTGCGGCAGGTAGGTGACATAGTGACCAGAGCACCCACACTTAACACATGCTAGCCTTCTGACCTTGGGTAAGTCAGTTAACCCCATTTGCCCTGCCTTCCCCCCTCCAAAAAGCAAAAAGAAAAGAAATCATAAATGAAACAACATGAGACAGCAGAGTTAATTGTCCCAGGTTTAAAAAATGGTAGAAAAAATAAGTATGTAAGAGAAAAGAAAATCTAACTCTCAAGCCCCAAGATATCTTACAAGGTTAAGCAATCAAAATTTACATTCCTTTGGGTAAAGCATACACATCTATGGGTATGGCTCCCCATGTGGAAAGAGAGAAGGAAGAAAGGAAGGAAAGAAGGAAGGAAGGAAGGAAGGAAGGAAGGAAGGAAGGAAGGAAGGAAGGAAGGAAGGAAGGAAAGGAGTGAGGAAAGAAAGAAGGAGGGAGGGAAGGAAGGAGGGAAGGAGTAGCTTTGCCCAACAGGAAATGGACAGTTGGATCCCCAGTGACACAACTACTACTTCTCACAGATTGTTGTTTGTCCTTCACTCTCATACAAAAACAAAACAAAACAAACACCTGGAAAACAAATCAAAGAAAGATCTTTTAAGGATTGTTTGAAAACCTGAAAGCCAGGACCAAAAAAATAGACCTACACATGATAGATCAAGAAATTATGAAAGAAAGCTACCAGTAGCTCTGAGAACTAAAAGGAAACTTGGAAATAGAAACCTATCATTTCCTGAAAGAAATCCCCAATGAACACTCCCAGGAACATCATGCCAAAATTCTAGATCAAATAAAAATACTGCAAACAGTATAAAAAGAAATAAACAAAAATCAAATACTGAGGAGCCACACTTCAGATCACATATGTTTTAGCAGCACCATTTTAAAACACTTGAAAACTTAGAAGACAACATCCCAGAAGTCACAGCATATATTTGCAACCAAGAAAAATTTACCATGCCAAACTAAATGGACAGGGAATACCAGGAAGTATGAAAGAAATGGATTCCAAATATTCCTAATAATAAGATCAAAGCAGAATAGAATTTTGAAGTTCAAACAGAGCAGCCCGGAGAAATATAAAAATGCAAACAGGAGTGACAATCCTAAGGGATTAAACAATAAATAATTGCATATATTTTAATATGGAGAGATAATACATGTGTTCCCACAGAATCTGATCAGTATGGGTCATAGAGGTTATCTCATTAGAGAGCTTCAGAGTCATTTTCTTATCTTTTGACTTTTTTTGTCTTTATTAAATTGTTTGTTTACTTTTCGTTTACAAGATTCAATTCCATAATTCCTTGCATTTTAAATTTTCTTTCCCTCCCACCCTTTCTCAACCCCCTTTTCCCCCCTTCCCTGCCCCACAACAGCATGTAATCCAGTACAGGATCTGCAAATACTTTCACATTAGACATTAGTCAAGTTACAAAGGTGAGTTGTACTAGATGGAAGGGAAAATGGTAAAGAGGAAATGAAGCTAAACAATAAAAAGAAATAGATCAAGTAGTTTGCTTCAATTAGAATTCAAACTCTGCTCTTTCTAGTTCTTTCCCTGGATGTAGACATCTTTCTCCATCACGACTCTTTTCAGATTGACTAATATCACTGCATTGCTGAGAAGTGTCCAGTCTGTCATAGCTGGTCATCACACATATGTTGTGTCTGTGATTGTATACAAATTTCTCCTGGTTCTACTCTTTGCACTCAGCATCAGTTCATATAAGCCTCTCCAGGTAAATATGAAGTGCATCTGCTCCTCGTTTCTTATAGCACAAGTGTATTCCATTACATGCATATACCACAACTTGTACAGCCATTCCCCAATTTATGGGCACCCCCTTAATTTTTAGTTCTTTGCAACAACAAAAAGACATGTTATAAATATTTTAAACATATGGGTCTTCCTCCCACTTCTATGATCTCTTTGGGATATAACACTAGAAGGTGTATTGCTGGGTCAAAGTTTATGAAATTATTTATAGCTCTTTGGGCATAATTCCAGATTGCTCTCCAGAATGGTTGAATCAGCTCACAACTCCAGCAGCAATGCATTAGTGTTAGAATTTGCCCACATCCTCTCCAGCATTTGTCACTTTCTTGTTTTGTCATCTTAGCTAATCTGACAGGTGAAATGTGGTACCTCAGAGTTGTTTTGATTTGCATTTCTCTAATCAATAGGGATTTAGAGCATTTCTTCATATGCTTGTTAATATCTTTAATTTTCTCCTCTGAAAACTGCCTGTTCATATCCTTTGACCATTTATCGATTGGGGAATGACTTGTATTCTTATAGATTTGACACAATTCTCTGTATATTTTAGAAATGAGTCCTTTATCAGAGACATAGGTTGAAAAAATTATTTTCCAATTTCCCACCTCCCTCATAATCATGGTTACATTGGCTTTGTTTGTACAGAAGCTTTTCAATTTAATGTAATCAAATTAACTAATTTGCATTTTATAATGTTCTCTAATTCTTGTTTGGTCATTAAGTCTTTCCCTCTCCAAAAATCTGGCAGGTAAACTATTCCATATTCTCCCAGATTGCTTATAGTATCATCCTTCATCCCCAGATCATACACCCATTTAGACATGATTTTGGTATATGGTGTTAAATAATGGTCTATGCTCAGTTTGTGCCATACTATATTACAGTTTTTCCAGCAGTTTTTTTTTTCAAATAGTGCATTCTTATCCCCAAATCTGGGGTCTTTGTGTTTATCAAAAAATATATTACTATACTCATTGATTGTTGAATTGCATGCACCCAATCTATTCCATTGATCCACTACTCTATTCCTCAGCCAGTACCAAGTAGCTTTGATGACTTCTGCTGTATAATACAGATTAAAAAGTGGTATAGCTAGTCCACCTTCCGTAGAATTTCTTTTCCTTAATTTCCTTGATATTCCAGACCCTTTGTTCTTCCAAATAAATTTTCTTACTATTTTATCAAGCTCTATAAAGTAGCTTTTTGGTTAATTGATTGGTTTGGCACTAAATATATCATTTAGTCTAGGTAAAATTGTCATTTTTATTATATTAGATCAGCCCAGACATGAGCAATTGATACTTTTCCAATTAGTTAGATATGACTATATTTTTGTGAGAAGTGTTTTGTATCTGTGATCATATAGGTCTTGCATTTGTTTTGGCAGGTGGGTTCTGAAATATTTTATACTGTCTACAGTAACTTTAAATGGGATTTCTCTTTCTATCTCTTCCTTTTGAAATTCATTAGAGATATATAGGAATTTTGAAGATTTATGTGGGTTTATATTATATCCCAAAATTTTGCCAAATTTATATATTGTCTCAAGTAGTTTTTTACTTGATTTTCTAAGTATATCATCATATCATGGGCAAAGAATGATAGCTTGAACTCTTCTTTGCCTAATTTGATTCCTTTGATTTCTTTTTCTTCTCTAATTGCTAATTCTAACATTTCTAGTACCAGATTGAATAAGAGGGGTGATAGTGGACACCCTTGTTGCACTCCTGATCTTATTGGGAATGCTTCTAGTTTATCCCCATTGGACATAATACTTGCTTATGCTTTTAAGTAGATGCTACCTATTATTTTAAGGAAGACTCCATTTATTCCTATACTTTGCAGTGTTTTTAATAGGAACATATGTTGTATATTGTCAAAAGCCTCTTCTGCATCTATTGAGATAATAATGTGGTTTCTGCTAGTTTTATTGTTGATATGATCAATTATACTGATGGTTTTACTAATATTAATGCATCCTTGCATTCTTGGAATAAATGCTACCTGGTCAAAGTTTATTATTCTAGTGATAAGTTGCTGTAGTCTTTTAGATAATATTTTATTTAAAATTTTTGCATCTAAATGCATGAGGGAAATTGGTCTATAATTTTCTTTCTCTGTTTTATCTCTTCCTGATTTAGGTATCAGTATCATATTTGTGTCATAGAAAGAATTTGGTAGGACTCCTTCACTAATTTTCCCAAATAGTTTGTAGAGTATTGGAATCAATTGTTCTTTAAATGTTTGATATAATTCACTAGTGAATCCATCTACCCTGGAGATTTTTTCCTAGGGAGTTCACTGATGTCTTGTTTGATTTCTTTCTCTGAGATGGTGTTATTTAAGTAATTTTCTTCCTCTTCAGTTATTCTGGCCAACTTGTATTTTTGTAAATATTCCTCCATTTAACTAAGATTGTCATACTTATGTGCATACAATTGGGAAAAATAATTCCTAATAGTTTTGATATCCTCTTCCTTGGAGGCAGATTCACCCTTTTCATTTTTGATACTCATAATTTGGTTTTCTTCTTTCTTTTTTTATCATATTGACTAAGGGTCTATAAATTTTATTGGTTTTTTTCATAAAACCAGCTCTTAGTTTTATTTATTAATTCAATAGTTTTCTTAATTTCAATTTTATTAATCTTTCCTTTGGTTTGCCATATTGCTAATTTAGTATTTAATTGGGGATTTTCAATTTGTTCTTTTTCTAGCTTTTTCAATTGCATGCCCAATTCATTGACTTCCCTTTTCTCTAATATATTCATGTATTCATTCAGGGATATAAAACTTCCCCTAAGAACTACCTTTAATGCATCCCACATTTTTTGGTATGTTGTTTCATTATTATCATTATCTTGAATAAAATTACTGATTGTTTCTATAATTTCTTGTTTGACCCACTCATTCTTTAGGCTTAAATTGTTTAATTTCCAATTAGCTTTTAATCTATCTTTCCTTGGCCCTACATTGCATATAATTTTATTTCATTCATGATCTGAGAATGATAAATTTAATATTTCTGCCTTTCTGCACTGAATTGTGAGGTTTTTATGCCCTAGCACATGGTCATGTTTTGAGTATGTACCGTGAAGCGCTTAGAAGAAATCATATTCCTTTTCTTCCCATTCAGTTTTCTCCAGAGATCTGTCATATCTAGGCTCTCTAAAATTCTATTTGCCTCCTTAACTTCTTTCTTGTTTATTTTGATTTTCTATTTATCAAGTTCAAAGAGGGGTAGATTAAGTTCCCCCACTTGTATTCTTTTGTTATTTCTAATTCTAATTCCTTTAACTTCTCCTCTAGGAATTTGGAAGCTGTTCCACTTGGTGCATATATGATAAGTAATAATTTTGCTTCAATCTCAATGGTGCCTTTTAGCAGGATATAGTTTCCTTCCTCTTCTCCTTTAATTAGATCTATTTGTTTTTTCTTTTGCTTTATCTGAGATAAGTAGTGCTACCCCTGTTTTTTTTTTACTTTAACTGAGGCATAATATATTCTACTCCAGCATTTTACCTTTACACTGTGGGTATTCCTTTATTTCAAATGTGTTTCTTTTAAACAGCATATTGTAAGATTATGTTTTTTAATCCATTCTGCTATCAGCCTCTGTTTCATGGGAGAGTTCATCCCATTCACATTCACAGTAATGATGACTATCTGTCACTTCCCCTCCATCTTATTCCCTGTTTATGTTTTTGTTTCTTCCTTCTCACTTCCCCTCCTTAAGGGTTTCCCTTTTGACCACCACCCCCCTCAGTGTCCCCACCTGTTGACCCGCCTTCTTTACCTACCCTCTTCCCTTACTGCTATTTCTCTCCCCTCTATCTTCCCCCATCCCCACCCCCCCATTTCCCTCCTACTGACTATAGGACACAATAAATATTTATACTTATCAGATTATGGTATTCCCCCTTTGACCCCAAACCAATGAGAGTAAATTTCAAACAGTGCTCCTCTCCCTCCCTCCTTTGCCTCTATTCAATGAATTTTCTTGTATATTTACATTAGAATCTTCAGCTTAACTGATTATGTTGATTTGTCTTTGAACCAGAACCAGTGAGAATAATGTTCAAATGATCTACCTCTCCCTCTTTCCTTCCCCTTTACTATAGTGTGTTTTTATGCCTCTTTGATTGACATACTTTACCATTTTCTATCTCATCCTTTTGTTTTATCCCATTAAAATCCCACTGATTCCCTTAATAAGGTTTTTTTTTAATCTTCAGATATGTTCATTCATACCCACAACCTCTAAGCCGTATAAAGATCATGATAATCATATAAATTTCAATATTGACAGTTATCAGCTTCTCATATAAGGATGTAAACATTTTGCTCATGTTGCATCCCTATGTGCATGTGTGCATGTGTGTGTGTGTGTGTGTGTGTGTGTGTGCATATATGAATATGTGCATTGTGTTTTCCTTGTTTACCTTTTTATGTCTTTCTTGTGTCTTATAATTGGAGATCAAATTTTTCATTGACCTCTGGCTTTTTCATCAAGAAGTCTGGAAGTCCTTTATTTCATTAAATGACCATCTCCTTGCCTGAAAGACTATGCTCAGTTTTGCCAGGTAGTTAATCTTTGGTTGCAGTCCTATCTCTTTTGTGCTACAAAAAATCAAACTCCAGTCCCTCCAATCTTTTAATGTAGAAGCCGCTAGGTCCTGTGTGATCCTGACTGTAGTTCCATGATATTTGAATTGTTTCTTTTTGGCTGCTTGCAGTATTTTCTCCTTAATCTTGTAATTCTGGAATTTGGCTACTATGTTGCTGGCAGTTTTCAATTTAGGATCTCTTTTAGAAGGAGTCTGGTGAATTCATTCAATAACTATTTTATCTTCTGATACCAGGACTTCAGGACAGTTTTCTTTGACAATCTATTGGATTATGTTGTCTAGGCTGCTTTTATTATCATGGCTTTCTTGTAGACCAACAATTCTTAAATTATGTCTCCTTGGTCTGTTCTCTAGCTCAGCTGTTTTTCCAGTGTGATATTTTATATTTTCTTCCAATTTTTCAGTCTTTATGTTTTGTTTGATTGACTTTTGGTGCATCATAGAGTTCTGAATTTCAATTTGACTGATTCTAAATTTTAGCAAATTATAGTCTTCGGTTAGTTTTTGAAGGTACTTTTTTAGGGAGGTGTTTTCTCCAAGTACTTCAGTTATTTTACTTTTTAAGGATTTATTTTCTTCAACTTTTTTGGTCACTGCTTCACTAATTTGGTCTTTAAAATCTTTCTTAAGCTCCTCTAAGAATGCTTTTTGGGCTTGTGACCAGTTCATATATCCTTCTGTGGTCTCAGGTATGGATAAAGAGTCCATGTTGTCCTCTTTATTTGGTTTTTCTTGATCTACATAAAAAGTTCTGATTGATTTTTTTTCCTTTCCCTTCTCCTTCTCAGCTTCCTACCTTCCCATTGTAATTTCCTATTTCCTAATTTCTCAGGCTGTGAGCTAGGGGCTTGGTTATTGAGTTTGAATGATGTAGCTTCTGGGTGTCTAGTTTGAGGCCAAGGCAGGAGTCTCAGTGAGGTATGCGAATGACCACAGAGTAATCTGTGGAGGAAGGGTGGTCTGGGTACTTCAGATTTCTGCCCCTATACCCCTGGGCTACAGCTCAGGTAGGCTTTTGATGGTCAGGTGAGGTGGAGCTTGTTGGAACCCCTCCCCCTCTTCTCTTCAGACTCCTTGCTGCCTCAGTTACACCCCTTCTCAATGATTCCCAACCCTGAGGCTATTTCCACTATCTTAGGATTTCACTCTGGGTGGGACACTTATCTTTGGGTTTCTAAGTCATGGAGGAAGAATCTGAGCAGCCAGAGTTTACTTTGTCATTCTGGCACTTGGAAAAACAGGCAGGAGATTTTGAAACTTCCAGACTGGGGGCTGATAGACCCAGGAGAAGCTACTGTCTCTGCTGGGGGCCCCGAGCCCTCTCTTACCCAGGCTATAATGATTTCTCCTGTCCCATCTTGAGATGCTGGTGAGACTCTGTGAATTGCCCTTGGGATGGGTGAGTCTGCTGGCTGGGGCTCCTTCTCTCAGCTGTACTGCTGTACTCCATGCTCTAGTTTGAACTGCTGCAGTTTTCCCTGTTCTGATACACTGGGCAATTTCCTGTTCTGGATTCTGCTATGCTGTCTTCCAATGGAGTCTGTCACCTGTTCTTTTATATTTTGATGATGTTAAAAGAATAATGTAAAAGGATGGGAGAAAGAAATTCATGGCATAAGGGGAAGGACTGAAGGATGGAAAAAATAATAGTCTATTGTAGTCATGGTGCACGTATAGAAATCTATACAAACAAGAATGGGGGAACAGGTGACACTAGAAGATCATATCCATTTGAAGAATACACACATATATTGTTGGTTATAAGAGTATGTGTAATTGAAGCAAGAAACAGGAAGAAAAAGGGACAATAAAAGTGGGAGATTAAGCAAGAAGAGGGGCAAATTAAGGGAGAGAAAAAGGAAAAAAAATTTCTAATTAAGAATGTACAAAAACATAGTAGATCTTTTTGAGGTGTGGCATATAATTAAAAAATGAAGGAGTGTTAATCAGTTGGGAAATGGTTGAATAGTTTATAGTATATAAATTTGATAAAATGAGATTGTGCTGTAAAGAATGATGAAGGAGATAGTTTCAGAAAAACCCAGGAAGACTTATATGAACTGATACTGAGAGAGAATGATTCATAAGATCATAATATTTTAAGATAAAAATATTTTCAAGATTTGCTAATCAAACTTATGTTTAGCTACTATTCCATAGTATTCATAATGAAATATAGTACCAAACTCTTGATATAGAAGTGAAGAACTCACACTGGAGATTGAGACTTTTAATATAGCAAATACACATATTTTTCTTTTTTGCTTGATTTTACATCTTTTTAATGAGTTTTTCTTTTCATTTGTTGAAATGGGAGAGGAAGGTGGAAAAAAAAAGTAGATTTTTGCTGACTGAAAATGTAGAATTTAATTTTATTTTTAGAAAGTAAATTGGATGTTTATTTTTAGAAAGTAAATTGGATGTGATTATAAGAATACATATATATATATATAAATATATATATATATATGTATATGTGTGTGTGTCTGTGTCTGTGTGTCTGTGTGTGTCTGTGTGTGTGCATTTGTATATTTATGCATGTGTAAGTATGTATGTGCACCTTAGAAGTCCTCAAATCCAAATCCTTCATTTGGTAAGAAAATTGAAAATGAGAGAGGTTAAGTGACTTGCCCAATGTCATAGAAGGAGGGCAGTACACTGTGAAAATAAAACATGCTTAGGGGCCAGAAGAACTGCCTCAAATCTCAGCTCCAGTCCTTGCTAACTATGTGACTTCATTAATTTTTCTTGGTCCTTAAATTTTTTTCTCAATTGGTAAGATGTGAAAGTTAGATGATGACTTCTGAAGGCCCCAGACTCATGATTCAGCTCTAAATACATGATCCTACTATCTTAGGCATGATTTAAATTAAGTTACTCTGCTTCTAAATCTAACAATACTCTTTCCACTGTAGCATACCATATCCAGGTTACTATAGAGCAACTATGTATATTTTTTAATCTAAAACACATTTTAAGAAAATTTAATTTGCCTTTTGCCTATAATTTCATCCTGATGATGAGGTAAAGGTGGTGTTTTTACTTTTTACTAGTCAATGATGATATTCAGGCTCCACCCACAATTTACAGAATGAAACTTGACCTTTTGTCTCTATATTGTTTTGGAAGAAATTTTCTCCTGCTTAATTATATGCTTTAGAAAGCACATGCACAAAGTAACTAGCTTTGAGGGCATTTGCAATAAAATATTGATAGGGATAGAGATATCAGTTTTCTCAAGATTGTAGTGCAATGCCCAAAGCCAAGGACTAATAGTATCAACTCATAATTGACACAGCTTTTCCATCCCAAGGGCCTTAATTTCCCACTTTTGCTCAAGGAGATGGTTCTGTTTTATTAATTCTTTTTTCTCTTATTGCAAATGATGTTAACTGTTACTTGGAGAGTTTCCCAAAATGAGATAATTATAATTGCTGCCATTATCTTTTATCAAAAGCACAATTTACTTGAAACTTTTTAGCTTGATTATGTAAACAATCATGCGTTCCTCTAACTAGAGATGCAGTAGTTAACAGAACCACAGACTCTTAAGTGTTTATTTAGATAGAAGGTATAAATTTACATATAAATACTTATGAAAAGCAACCTATAAGACTTTCTGGATTTCAAAATTCCAACTTGTATACAAACATTAAAAATAATAATAATTCCATTTTCCTCCCAGACACATTAATTCTTCACAAATCTTTTTAGAGTTTCTAATAGCTTTACCTCTATTATATTTGAAATGCTTTTGTGTCTTTCATTCACTGCCAACTTATTTCAAAATATTTCATAGTCCCCCTCCCATCTTCAAATACGCCAATGTTTTCTATTGCCATTATCAAAATGACTGCCCATATTGCAAGCATATCATAAGCACTTTTGAACTCTTTTCTTTGTATGTTTCTCATTTATCCACTTCTCTAAAATGTCTCATGGATTCTTCATCTTCTCTACATCCTTAACATTTTCTTTTCCATATCCTTCACCAGAGTGGAATGTGTATACACACACACACATACATACACACATGTAAATATATAAAAATAAAGACACATTCATACATGTACCCTTTGACCATACTACATCACACTCATGATATCAATATTGCTTTCTGTGATGACTGAAAAGAATGTCTTTTAGGTCAGGATATTAACTGCAGGCATCACTTATGAAAAGGTAGGTATGTTAAATAAAGTTATAATAAATGACATACAGAGACAGTAGTTCTGGGTTTTGAATCAGAGGGCTTGGTTTGTAATCTTGGATCTCCCACCTGTCATATACATGAGAATAGTTAAGGTATAGCATGATGTGTTTGTAATTTGTGTGTATAAGCATATATGCATTAGTAAATATAGAAAGCATATGTGTATACTCACAGAAAGTGCATATATACATATTTGCTTGTATATGTGTTTATAACTAGAGGTACAGATGACATGGTTATCAAATTTAGAGAAGCCAGAATCCTGGGAATAATAAATAAGAGACTAGAAGAAAAAGTCAGAATTCAAAGGAGATTTGACAAGCTAGGGCACTGAACTGAATCTAAGAAGATTAAATTTAATGAAGACAAATGTAAAATATTTCATCCCAGTAGCAACACTATGCCTAAGTATAATATGGGGGTATTTTAACTGGATGGCATTCGTTCTGAAAAAGTTCTTGAGATTTTGGTGGATTACAAGATCAATATATTACCATGTGATATCAGAACCCAAAAAGATAATGGTATCCTGGGATGTACTACTACGAGTAGTGTCACTTCCAGGAATATTGAGGTAGTATTCCTGCTATTCTATATCTTAATAAAACCTCATTTGTAATATTGCTTTCAGGTTAAGCACATTGATGACTTGACGTGTTGAAAAGAAGGCAACTAGGAAGGTAAAGGAGTTAAATCTATGACATAGGAGAAGTGATAGAAGGAACTGGAAATCCTTATCTCGGAGAAAGAATATTAACTGGGGATATAAAAGTTGTCTTCGAGTATTTAAAGGGATGCCATTCAAAAGAGTGGTTAGACTTGTTTGCTTTGGCCCCAAATAGCAATTTTTACAGCCAGTGTCTCCGATGAAAGACTTATTTCTAAAATATGTAAAGAATTGAGCCAAATCTATAAGAATACAAGTTATTCCCCAATTGACAAATGGTTGACAGATATGAACAGTCAGTATTCAGATGACAAAATTGAAGCTACCTATAGTAACAAGAAAAATTTCTCTAAATCACTATTGATTAGAGCAATGCAAATTAAAACAACTTTAATGTACCATCTCACACCTATCAGATCGGCTAATAGGCCAGAAAAGGAAAATGATAAATGTTGGAAAAGATGTGGAAAAATCGGAGCACTAATGCTTTGTTGGTAGAGTTGTGAATTGATCTGACCATTCTGAAGATTATTTAGGAACCATGCTCTAAGGGTTATAAAATTGTGCCTATCCTTGGATCCAGCAACACCACTATGAGATCTATATCCCAAAGAAATCATAGAAAAGGGAAATGGACCCACATGTACAAAAATATAGCAGCTCTTTTTGTGATGGCAAAGAAATGGAAATTGAAGACATGCCCATCAACTGGGGAAATGGATGAAGAAGTTGTGGCAAATGAATGTAATATGATGTGCTATAATAAATGATTAGCAGGTGGATATCCGGAAAACTTGGAAAGACTTAACATGAAATGATGCTGAATGACATGAACAGAACCAGGAGATCATTGTACACAGTAATGGTAGCATTGTGTGATGATGAACTATGATAGCCTTATTTCTTTTCATTAATACAATGATCTGAGACAATTAAAAAAAAAAAAACCTCAAGATGGAAAATGCTAACCACATCCAGAAAAAGAACAATGGAGTCTGAATTCATATTGAAGCAAACTATTTTCATTCTTTATTTTTTCTTTCTATCTCATGTATTTTTCCCCTTTTTTTCTGATTCTTCTTTCACAACATGACTAATGTGGAAATATATTTAACATGATTGTACATATATAACCTTTATCAGATTGATTGCTATCTTTGGGGGGGGAGCAGAGGGTCATAGGAAAAAATTTTAGAACTCAAAATTTTATCAAAATGAACTTTGAAAATTATCTTACATTGTGATTGGAGAAAACAATACTATTAAGGAAAAAAAATAAAGTTCTTGGATTGAAGTAGATTCCCCCAAGAGCTCTTCTAACTCTGAAATTTGGCAAATCTGGGATATCAAAACTTGACTAATATCAAAATTGTATGGTCCCTATCTTTGCCACCTCAGCAGTGTACCTGTTCTGAATTTCATCTCTTCCTCCCTTACCAGTTCCTTGCTTATTTCTCTCACCCCCTTGCTGATGCCTATATCTACATTATGAACGAACTCTAAAAGATTCCTGGCTAACGGATGAATTTAGCAAAATTTACTTCTCAGGTAAATCTTTGGGTCTGTCCATAAACAGCTCCCCACTTTTTTTTCAGCTTTTTTGGAGGACAAAGGCAGGGCAATTGGGGTTAAGTGACTTGCTCAATGTCACATAGCTTGTTTTGTGTTAAGTATCTGAGAACAGATTTGAACTCAGGTCCTCCTGACTCCAAGGCTGGTGCTGTATACACTACACCACCTAGCTGCCCCCAGCATCCTCTTTATTAAAAAAAAAATGCTGGGACACAGAGCTAATGAATCTAGACACCAAAGGAGACTGATCATATTTTTTTAAATCTATCCTCATGAAAATTTTGAGATATTTCAAAGTTATTTGGTAGTAATCTGCTTCACACCAAGAAGTTGATAGGTAGTAGCCTATTTTACTTTGTGGAAATTTGGAATGCCAAATACAGACCATATTCACATGACTGTCATCATCAACCATTACTTAACTACATGTAAGTAAAGAAGATTGTGAAATACATGCGCATATATATATATATATATATACGTATGTACATATACATAGATACATGCATATACACAGTTATAAACACACATACAAACATTATCTTATGTATAAGCAACCATACTGTTAGGTGAAATAAATTCATTAATAAATAATGTTTTAATGTGGCTATGCATACATGCATACAGATATATGTTTGGACACATACATATATGCCTATGGCTGCATGCACATATACAAATACCTACACATGTATCAAATGTATACAGACACACATATAACCATAATTTCAATAGAATTTTGCCTATTCAGATTACATTTTCTAAAATAACTTCATTATACTACCTCTCAGCAGATATAATAATTTTTTTATATTATTTAATACACAAATTCTCTAGTCTTCTGCCTGACATTGCAGGCTTTCCATAATGTGCCCTCATTGTATTTGTCCAATCTCATTTCCTACCGATCACCAACGCAAATCCTTACCTCTGTCTATTCAAGACATTCCATCACCCAGATGTACTATGCTCATGCTTAACTTGTTGACTTTGCTCATGCTGCTCTACTGTTAGAGTTCATTCTAGTCTCTACCCCAAACCTTATACTTTCCTCAAAACACAGACCAACTCTACTTCTTCAACAATATCTTCAATGACCCCATCTTAGAATGATTACTTATTTGAAATTTAATTACTCTTGGAATGATAGGATATCTGAGGACATGTAGTGCAATGGGCAAAAAAATAAAAAAGAATATAAGTGAAAAGTAGATGGACTGAATGAGAGAGCTCTAATCACCAAGCGTCATGGAAAGGATTAGGTTATTTCTAGATGGTAAATCATTAAAATATGTTCTACTGTCCAAGTCTTCCTTTAATCTTTATGTGTATCATTTTTTGCTGTTTAATTGCCTCAGTTGAGTCTGACTTTCTATGCCTTTATTTTGTGGTTTTCTTGGTAAAGATGCTGAAATGGTTTGCCATTGCCTTCTCTACCTCATTTTACAGATGAAATAGGGTTAAATGACTTGTGCATAGCTAGTAACTGTCTGAGGCTAGATTTGCGCTCATGAAGATTTGTGTTCCTGACTCCAGACTTGGCATTCTATCCACTGTGCTCAACAACTTCTTGACAAGGACAAAAACAAAAGTTTATTTTTTTAAGATAGGTCTTTCCATAATCTCTCTCCCATTAGGCTGTAAGCTCCTAAATGAAAAGTCTACAATTGTTACTAACTTTAGATGGCACACACTTACTTTACTGCAACAAGATCAATTTTCTGACTTTATCCAGTGATTCTAAGTATTCTAGGACCATTAACAAGTTAACTAGAGAGTATTAGGTTTTCAAAGATTAGTTTTACCAGACAAAGAATAGGAGAATGTAAAGGAAGTAAAAATAAAAGTCAATCTCATCTAAAGTGTGAAGATGGAATAAGAGTCTGTGGAAAATGTTTGGATAGGAATTATTTCCTGATAATGGGTTATGAATTAAAGCGGGCTCAATGAAAATGTTTAAAATATGTGGAAACGAGGAGGTTTAAGTTTGGAGGTGTGAAAATGTGGTTTTAATTTTTAAAAAAAATTGTGATTACTAATGTGGTACAAGTATAATAAGAGTTAGAGCATTTTATCAGTATGGAAGAACATTAATTGCTCAGTGATCAGGAATTGGAGTATTAACTCATCTCAAAGTACTAAAAAAGAATATACTAAAAGGGTGTTTACCTATAAAATCTAAGATGTAAACCTCTTGCATTGTTCATGACCTTTGTTGGTAACTGAAGAGCACTTTCCTGTGGAAGGTGCCAATGTTATATCAATATTGGATTTAGTGTCCAGGGCATTGCAAGTACTATTACCTACATCTTATAGAATGTTTTGCAGAAATATGTATGTGTATATATACATATATATGTGTAAATGTGTATTAGAATTCTTTGAGATTTTCTGTGATAGGCCTAACTTCATCTATAGAATATAACATTTGGAGGGCCTTGCCATCTTCCTACAGGCACTCAAAAGACTTTGATTTAACTATCCATAAAGGAAAATCTAAATGGATGAAGAATACCTATAATCCAAAACATTATTTGCAATGATGTATCTCCCCCAAAATGTGCTTTATTTGAGCATAAACCTTTGAAAAACACTGAAGATGAGCAATGAATTGGGTCAATTAAATGGAGGAAAAGAGGAAACAGTGTTAGTTACTATTGCGAAAATGTAAAGTAATTACAGTAAATTTAAGCTTTCTAAAACAATGAAACAAACACAGTAGAACTTTAAAAATGATACTATTCTGTAGAATCTGTAAACCTATAAATGATGAAAAGTCATAGTCTCCAAAGAATTAAAGGTATAGTTCATGTAAATGTCCCTAAGGGCAATGGAAATATACATAATATGCTGAAATAGGCTATTTTGTATGATTTTGAAGAATTATATACCAGAAGTGGTAATAAATATCCCAAACATAAATGATGAAAAAGCTAACCAGTCAAATATTCAGGATGAATTATGACTGATGAACAGCAGTGCTTATTCACATATGTCAGGATATCTACTGGAAGTCTCCTAGAATTTGTAAAATGATGTGTTAAAGGGTCACATAGGATAAGAAAGTGTAGATGAGCTGTAAGCAAACTCATTGGAGGAAATAGGCATAGCAATAAGAGAATTTTCAATTGAGGCATTAATTCACAATTAATTTGTGGGAAAAAGAAGTAGACTTATTCTGTGTGGATCTAGAAAGCAGAACAAGTTTTAGTGGATGAAAATTCCAAGTAATCAGATATTTTCTCAACACAAATAAACACTTCCTTTTAAGAGTACAAGATGCCATCAGTGAAAGTAAAGGTAGTAAAGAGTAGTAATGAGATGGAATCATCAAATATAATGAGGATTCCTTGACAGATGAACACCCTATGTCTTCCACTGGTATCTTCATGACATTAGGAAAAAAAAAATAAGGAAGGCCCTTATTTTTTAATATGTGGGGCCAGCCCCCTATGGTGAATTTACAGGAGGTCACAGGCAAGCTTGAACAAAGTGGGTAGGCATAGAAATGTTGTAACCTTGTTCAAATATAGAAATATCTATATTGATGAGATTATTGATTCTTTCAATATTTAGAAATGATATTCACCGTATTCTAGCATTCCTAAAAATAGAGTTGACCACTAACACATAAACACAATTGTAACCTTTTTGTTGTTAAGAACAATTTTAATTAGCAACCATATCAATTTACAGAGAAGATACACACTGGCAGTATCATGATCAAGTTATTTGGTGGGGGGAATATTTGAATAATTAATAAAACTCAGAGAGTTGAAAATAAGTCTTTAAGAATTATGGTTGTTGACTGCACTGAACAAAATTCCTAAGTCTTTATAATATTGTTACTATTATGTAAGTTGTTCAATTGGTTCTTGTCACTATGTATCAGTTCTTATGTCTTCCGAGGTTTCTCTGAAACTTTCTTTCTTTTTTTTTTTTTTTTTTTTGTCATTTCTTATAGCACAATAGTATTTCATCCCATGGCTGTTGTTTCGCCAGATTTTGTGGTACAGTTCGTAGTAGCTGCTCCTGGGAAGGCTGGTGAATCTCTTGAACTTGGGAGTCCTAAGCTGCAGTGTGCCAAAGCTGTTCAGTTTTTTAGCATTAATATGCTAAGCCCTGGAAATCAGGGAACTACTAGGTTTGCTTAAAGTTGGGAAAACTGGCCCAGGTCAATATTTCCATGCCAATGACAATGAGACAAGACCCTTGTCTAGCCCCTATACATTCATCCTGGGCAAGATAAAGAATTGAGACTTTATTTTTTAAACAAAAATATTGATGTTAGTAAAAAAAAATAGAACTATTTTAAAAGCAATCATAAGGCATATTCTGAAGACGAGAAACTGGGACTGCTATATGAATAAGACTCATAAATCATTCACTTTGATTGAAAAGAGAATTTAATGAAATACACCTATATAACTAACTTAGGGGTTTAGATAAGTGGTAACCAAATTCCTCTTCATTAGAACTCGATTGTTAAATGAGTTGGGATATATTATAAAGAGAATCACAAACTTTTTCTAGGGCATCACTTCCTCTTGTGTGTGTATGTATGTGTGTGATATGATGTGGTGTGGTGTGTGTTTGTGTGGGGCTGTAGATGTAGAACTCTACAAACTGTCAAGGACTACAAAGAGATTGTGTTTTTGTGAATTATATGTATTGATATTTATTTTATGAAAAATGAAAATGTCAAAGAATTATTATGAAAATAATTTCAATGCAATTTTATAGACACTCTGAAAGGATCTTATGGGATCCTAAAGGCCCTCAGGATAACACTTTTTGAGAACTGCTATTCTAGAGACCCTTTAAAAGTTAAGTTATAACCACTTGAAGTGGATTAGATGGAGTTTGTACAAAAGTAAGAACAAAAACTACCTCAACTCTAATTCAAATATCAACTTTTTTCTCATTAAAGGATGAAGACAGTCATATATACATCTGGGATTTATAATAAAATGGGGTTTATATGATACACACATAATCAAGGAACCGATGATATTACTTACATCAGATGAAGAGGCAGCACAAAGGCAATTATTTCTTCACATAATTTAATCATATTTATGAAGAAAAATAACCTACAGACTTGATCCTCACTATAATGTGCCATGAACTCACATTGACTTATCAGTAGTCACATCTATAAACAATTTACCTGACTCTATTAGTGTACAAAGTTGCCCTTGAGCTATATTTCAAAGGAAAAGAGTGATGTTATTAGATGTAGTTGAAAAGTTCAGGGTTCCTGCCATAGGGGACAGCCAATGCAAAGCCAGTAGATGGATTTTCCTGTAAGAAAAATAAGCAAAAGTTTAGTTTTACTGGATTACATACTGTGAGAGTAAAAGTCAGATATACCAAGCCAGGAAATAAAGATTAGAGCCAGGTTATGAAAGGTATTCAAAACTATATAGAGGAGTTTACATTTTATTCTAGAGGATATGGGTAGCCTCTAGATTTCATTAAGTAGAAGAATTACATGGGTGGATCTAAGTATGAGGAAAATCATATTGGATGCAGTATATGTAATGAACTAGAGAGTGTAGAAACTTGAGGCACAGAGGTCAATTAGGGGGCCACTGCAATAATTTAAGTGAGAAGTAGTGAGTACTTATAATAAGGTCATTGTATAAATAGAGTGGAGATATTCAGTGCAAGAAAACTTGAGGCAACTTTTGGCTTGTGGAGTCAAGGAAAGTGATGAGTCAAGAATTATTTGAAGGTTATGAACGTGGAGACTCAATGAATTTTAAAAAAATTCCTTCAACAGACATAGAAAAGTTTGGAAGAGTGGTATGGTATAGAACAAAAGGTGATGAGTTCTCTTGAGAAATAAAGATTTTGAGATGCTGCTGGAGTAACAATTAAAATGTTGAATAGGTAGTTGATGATGTGGGACTGAATCTCAGGGTTAAGAGTGAGACAGGATATACAAGTTTATGAATTATTTGCATAAAAATAACAAGTCCAGCAAGAGTGAGAGTGAGCAAAAACACGAGAGATTAAAAATTATATACTATAGGGTGTAGGGAAGAGAACTGAATAATACTTACCGTTAGGGCCATAGTACTGACGTTGAGGTAGTAAAGAAGTCTGAGCAGGGGTCTAAAGTAGGAGAACAACATGACAAAGAAGAGTTTAATGAAAAACCCTAAAAATAGAGTATTTAATAGAAGTGGACTATTGACAGTATAAAATGAAGCAGGTAGGTCAAAAAGGATGAGAACAGAGAATACGATCATTGGGTTTGGCATCTAAGAGATTGATAGTAACAACATCCATTCTCGTTTTCCAGTTTTCCTTTGTTTCTATTCTTCACCCAAATAGGATATAAGCTCCTTGATGGGAAGGATTGTCATACTTGTATTTATATCCACAATATTTAGCACAGTTTTTGTAACACAGAAAATTGTTAATAAACATGTTACCTTTCTTCCTATATTTCCATTTTTCTATGTATATCTATCTAGGAACAAGAGCACATTTAGAACAATTTGTATTGGCAAGAAGATCTAATGCACTATCAGAGACTGGTTGAAAGGAGGAGAGATGGGGATGGAGGATATAATAAGATTTTAAGATGAAAGAAAAGAGACAAGGAACTTATACTTAGTTATATTTTTATTACATTATAGTATTATAATATATTATAATAATACTTAATGTACCCAATTTTCTCACTAAAGTGAAGGGTTAATGAAATATAATATCTTCTCTATACATTTATAAGCCCATGTGACTACATATGTTGTCCTTTCTCCTTGGAACAGGGGCTACGTCCCCAGGACTAATGGTAAGAGTTTAACTGGCTAATTCCTCTTCCTGGAAGGGTTAGACACCCTTCTAGGAATATATAGAATTAGTCCTGTGTCCTTTTGAACACAGACTTTTTGCCATATCAATCACAGACATCCTGCTCCTTTCAAATTTGGGCCAGTCCACAGCTGTAACACATGCTGTGCTGAGTCACGTTGAGCCCTGGAAATGAACCAATGAGGTACAGAGTCATATAGGCCCTGACCCTGAACGAATCAGGTGCTGAGGCATATAGGCTATTGGCACTCAGCCTATCAGTAGCTTAATCACACTGTGTCAATATTTTCTTTGTTTGAAACTAGACATATTTGGGAAAAATTGATATTTTTCTTTTGGGTCTCACTTGTGGGCAGAACACTCTGCCTGAGGTATGCACAGCAGGGACTCTGGGAGTTGATATCAAGGGACACTCTGTATGTGAACCCAGATATTGGTGCTTCCCTGGCTTGGTAATGTATGTAAATATTTCTATTACTCTGTTAAGCTCTACCTTTATCTTTATCTTTCTATATTTCTCTAATATTGCTTTATATTATGCTTTGTGTGCAGAATAAATGATACACTGCTTCTAATTTGGTGTGAAGCATAGTCATTATACTGTGCAATATAGTCCTAAAAATGGTTAAAACAGCTGTATGTATCTCCTTAGAGATTCAGTAAGAAGCAATGTTCTCAAGTGGAATAGGTGAACTGGTAGAGTTGTGGGAGACTTGAAAAAAAAGAGAAAAAGTTTGAAATAGCTTCTTTGAAGAGAGAAAGGGCTTGTTGAAGTTGGATAATATAATAGTACATCCTGTCAACACAATTGTGTGCCTTTCCATAGTTCCATTCCAAAGCATAAAAGTAAAAGCAAAAATCAGCATTAAAAAGAAATTTTTAAATGCTACATTCTGAAAAACTGTTCCATTTGTATCTATACAGAGGTATTGTTGATGCCCCCAAAAGGGAAATAATCTATATCCCCACTTAGTCCTTTATATCATCATTTTCTTCGGCAGATTAATCCATTGTAATTAAGCCACCACAATGAGTAGGCTAAAAGAACCTAAAAACTCTTGACAAAATATTTTAATAGACAAATAGAAACTGATTAATCATTAATAAAATTAATTATGAATTAATAAAATTTACACATTGTGATAATAGAAGGGTATGAGCAAACTTGCTTCATACAATAATGGGAAGTCATAAAGGGAATAAAAAAACACAGGAAGTTTCATAACAGACTCGGTTAAGCAGTGCAATTTTGAGACCTGAATAAAACCATGAAAGACTACAATAAAGAGATAAAAATGGAAAATATCCATCTATTTTTGTAGCAGTCTTTTCCATTCATGAATTAAGCAACATCCTTCTCTTATTTTGCTTGAAGTACAACATGAGGAAACAGAGTATCTGAACTCAACCAATTATACAAAGAGAAGATCTATACTAGGCACAATATTAAGTTTCCAATGCATAATGTATTGGAAAATAAGTAATAATCAGAAACATAGAGCCATAAATAGGAATTTAAGAAACCCAGAAAAAAATTCCAAGGGTGGGTGACAAAGAGAATTATCTGGATATGACTGCTCCTTTATGTGGTTAAGGTAGATGAAAAACAATTTTGGAGGTGTGTCAAACTTTAAAGGAAGAGAGTTTCTTAGTGAGAGTGGAAGATGGAGGTTATGCAAGTTTTAATGGGGAATGAGTAACATGCCAACTTACTTCCTTGGATTTGGGATCTATGGGGGTATGAGAGTAGCCAGTCATAGAGTTTAACAAAAAATGTCTTCTGATGATGGCAAGTTTTAAAAGAATACCAGATGAACAAAATATAAAAGGAAGGGATCTTGTATAAAGACAGGTTGGTTTTGGAAACTGGAGGGTACCAGAGGAAGTAGTGGAAAGACAAGAGGATGGAGATTAGATAGTGTGTGAGCTGAATTTCCTGTGGAAGGAGGGGTCACAGAGAGTGCTATTTGCCTTTGCCTCAGATAATTTTGCTAATCCTATTCTGACCTTGGGTAACTTCCTGGTCAGAAGTTCAGAAAGTCCAAGAAGAATACTGAGTATAATTGATGGGCAGGTGGGCCCAAGGAGATAGGTAAACCACAATCATTATATGTCCTGGGGTCGTGGGGATTCAGATCTAGGTAAGAAAGCTGGTTGGGTGTGGTCTGCCCTTGAGAAAAGGAAGTGTAACATAACAATTACATATTGCTTTCTTAGATCATATTGGGTATATCTCAGGGTATCTTTAAAGCTATGACTAGAGGGGAAAAATGGTCTTAGCAAAATGTTGGTAATTACTGGTATGCCAAAATATAAAAATATAAAATAAAATATAAAATCTTCAGGAAAATAGCATTTACATGCTATCCTTTATCAAGGTACAAAATGTGGACAGGCTTTTTGTAATGTTTTCTCATAGAGATCACATCTTTGTAGTGATTTTTTTGAAATGTACAGAGAATTAAAATTTTAATTATATTTGTTATTTCTTGAATATAAAAACTATTTTATCCAATTCAAATATTCAATATACTGATAAGTAAATGTACTAAATAAATATACACAGTAAATAAATATATTAAAGACTCTTGTTCAGTAAAATATGGTTTAAAATAATACAAGATCCATTAAAGACACAATAGCAGTTAGAAACAGCATTGAATCAAAATACTTGGCATCAAACCCTATTATGTTTTAAATTTAATTAATTTATTTCAATAAATATTTTATAATTACATGAAAAATATTTTAACATTCATTTTTAAAATTTTGAGTTTTAAGTTTTCTACCTCCCTCTAGTCCCACCCTCCTCCTTGTGAAGGAAAAGCAATTTCATATTGATTATATATGTGAAGTTATACAAAACATGTTTCCATATTAGCCATGTTGCAAAATAAAAAAAAACAGACAAAACAGAAACGACGCAAAAAAAAAATGAAGAAAGTAAGAAAAAAAGGACATTTCAATATGCATTAGGAGTTCATCAGTTCTCTCTCTAGAGGTGAATAGTGTTTTTCATTATGTAACCTTTGGAATTGATTAGATCATTATCTTGATACAAGTAACTAAATTTATGCAGTTGATCATCCTTACAGTATTGTTGTTACTATGTAAAACATTCTCCTGGTTTTACTCACTTTGTTTTGCAAGAATTCATGTAAGCCTTCCGAGATTTTTCTGAAACCACCCAACTTGTCATATCTTACATCAAAATAATATTCCATTATAATATCTTATATTACCTTACATCAAAATAATATTCCATCTGTTCCCCAATTGATGGGCATGCCCTCAATTTTAAATTCTTTGCCAAAATATCTTTGTACAAGATAAGTTCTTTCCCATTTTCTTTAACGTCTTTGGGATATTGACCTAGTAGGAATATTTCTAGGCCAAAGGGTGTGCACAATTTTATAACTTGTTTGTTATATTTTCAAATTATTCTGCAGAATGATCAGACTAGTTTAGAACTCCATCAACAGTGCATTACTGGATCATTTTTTTCCCTTACATCCCTTACAGAATTTTTTATTTTTCTTTCCTGTCATGTTAGGCAATGTGATAAGTGTGTGGTGGTATCTCAGAGTTCTAACACTGTTACTTGTGTGATCTCGGAGGTCTCATAATCTTTTTTGTCTCAATATTGTTAAAGGGTTCAATTAGATGGCTTGTGAAGTCTCTCCTAGGCGCAGATCTCTATCTATTCCTGTGAATAGAGTTAACTTTCTGCTCTTTAATGTTAATGAGTAAAGCACAAAATTACCCAGGAATGTCGTTTCTTCATGTGGTAAACAATGTCCATTCCATAAATATTCAAAAAAAAATTTAAAAGTTTCAAGTTGCTCAAGAAAGATCCTTACACAGTCAGCTTAGTATTAATTTTCCTGCAACATAAGATTATAGAAGAAAAATGATACATATGAGATAAAAAACAATGAATGGTACAGTAGAACTTTAACTTTAGAGTAAGAAATGTGACACTGAAATGTCACAAAAAACTATCTTTGAAGTGGTGCTCTACTTCTTTTCTTTACCTTAAAATAAAATAGTAGATCTACTTATGTAATGATAAAAAAAAAAACGAAACAAAACATAAAGCCTTATCTTGAGGAAATTTTATAACAATAAAATGATTAAAATCAGGAAATTGGATCATAATTACAGCATAATAAAATAGACAGCAATAAGATTTTTTTTTCAGTTTTAATTCTTAGGGATACCTTTTCCTAAACCTAAGACTGATAACACAAAATCTTTTGAATGAACCATATGAGTTGTGTGTATATTTATGGACACATATATGTATATACATGTTTTATGTATCTTTGATATTTTAAAATGATTATGAATTCATGATAATATTTTATATATTACATATGTATAATAATGTGTAAATAGACATATATTCATCTATACATGGATGTGTGTGTGTGTGTGTGTGTGTGTGTGATAGAGAGACTTAAGTTCCTAGAGAAATCAAGAGAAATGAAGATGCATAGCAAATAGAAATGGTTACCCTTTCTTTTGTCTGCCCATAGCATAGGATCAAAGAGTCATTTACAAAGGTCAAGAATGTTGATGGAGCATGGGGGCAGATCCAAGATGGCAGAGTAGAAAGAGCACTTCCATGGAACTCCTGACCACACCCCTTCAAAATTATGTAAAAGGGGACTCAGAATGACCTCTGGAGCTCCAGAACCTTCAAAATGACACAGAGAAGCTATCCTCCTGCTGAGGACAGCCTGACAGCCCAGCAAGGAGCTGCCAGCACAGAGCTCTGGGAGCCAAGCCCAGGCTGGCTTCAGTCAGAGGTTTTACCCCCAGGGTGGCCAGACCAGCAGCTGGCTGGAGGGATGCCAGTACACCAGCAGCTATGGCATTTCCAGAAGTATCAAAACATAGATGCCTAAGACAAAATGAGAAGTCAGTGGCCTATGGACTTTGGGACTGGTTGGAAGAATGCGTGAGCTTCTTCCTCTGGGGGCAAGAAGCCGCTGAGGAGATGGTGCAGCTCATGCCATGTTGCAGCCTTGCAGCTTCAGTTGTTGACCTGTGAACTATAGGGGGATCTGGCTATGAGTCTGGGGGGTAATCACTCTTGCTTTACCCTTCTTAGATCTGGACGGTGGTCTGGGGTGGAGGTCTGGGGTGTGTGACCAGCTTGCCAAAGCATGTGGAGGCTTCAGAGAGGCCACCCAAGTAATACCTCAGGCAGTTGGGAAATCCCCAACATTTTGGAAAGAAGCTCCACTGGCTGGTGGCAGAGTCCTACTGTGGCAACAAGCCCAAAAGTCAAATAATTGAGTGGCAACATGCTAAGGCAAAAGAAACAAAATAAACAGAAAAAATTACATTAGACTCCTATTTTGGGGGCAAAGAGGATCAAAGCATGGAAGAGGAGGAGGACTGTGAGGTCAGAAATCCTGCACCAACAGCCGCAATTAAAAATTTGAGCTCGTTACAGACCATAGAGGACCTTAAGAAGCAGATAAGAGTAGTGGGGTAAAAATTGGGAAGATACATGAGAAAGATGAAAGAAAACAATGAAATGAGAGTCAACAGCCTTACTGAGGTAAATAACACCTTAAAAAATAGACTAACTGAAATGCCAAAAGAGGCTCAAACAGGCAATGAGGAGAAAAATGCCTTAAAAAGCTAACTTTGCCATATGGAAAAAAAAATCTCAAAAGCTCATTGAGGAGAATCATTCCTTCAGAATTAGACTGGAGCAAATGGAAGCTAGTGACTTTATGAGAAATCAAGATGCTATTAAGCAGATCTAAACAAATGAAAGAATAGAAGGCAATGTGAAATATCACATCGGAAAAACCACTGACCTGGAAAATAGATGTAGGAGAGACAATCTAAAAATTATTGGACTACCTGTAAGCCATAATCAAAGAAAGAATCTAGAAATCATCCTTCGAGACATTCTCAAGGAAACTGCCCTGATGTTTTAGAACCAGAGGGTAAAATAGAGTTTGAAAGAATCCACTAACCACCTACTGAAAAAGATCCCAAAAAAGAAAACTCCTAGGAATATTGTAGCCAGGTTCAAAAATTCCCAGATAAAGGAGAGAATTTTACAAGCAGCCAGTAAGAAATAATTTCAATATTGTGGAAACACAGTCAGGAAAACACAGGATATGGCAGCTTCTACACTGAGGGATAGAAGGGCATGGGCATGATATTACAGAGGACAATTGAGCTGGGATTAAAACCAAGAATCACTTACCCAGCATACCTGAGTATCATGTTTCAGGGGAAAATATGGTCATTCAGTGGAATAGAGGACTTTCAAGCATTCTTGAGGAAAAAAAAGCAGAGTTGAATAAAAATTTGACACTCAGATACAAGAAGCAAGAGAAGCTTGATAAGGAAAGCTGGGAAAAGAAATCATAAGGAACTTATCAAAGTTGAATTATTTATATTCCTACGGGGAACAACAATAAATGTAACTGATGAAACTTTTCTCAGTATGAAAATAGTTGAAGAAGGGTATATGGGCATATGAATAAATATTTGAATGTGTGTGTGTGTGTGTGTGTGTGTGTGTGTATTTACAGGTATACATAGAGTGCACAGGTTGAATTTAATAGGAAGGGATGATACTTAGAAGGTCAAATTCAGATGTGAGAGAGGAATATAATGAGAGGAGATGGGTAAAGACAGAATGGGGTGAACTATCTCATATAGAAGAAGCAAGGAAAAATATTTACAAGGGAGGGGAAGAACAGGAAGTCAAAAAGGCAAAACCATACCCTTATTGAATTTGGATCAGGGAGAGAATGACATACATATTAAATAGTGTTTCTCACTGTACTAGAGAGTAGGGGAGAAGGGGTTGAGAGGGGTGTCAATGGAAGGGAGCGCAGGCTGCGGGGGGGGGGGGAGTTGGAAGCACCCACTTTTGAAAAAGGACAGGACCAAAGTGGGAAGTGTACCAGGTAGAGGTGGAATAGGAGGGAAGGAATATAGTAAGTCTTTTACAACATATCTACTATGGTAATGTTTTGCATAGCTACACATGTAAATTATATAATTGAGTTGCTTATCTTCCTTTTAAAACCAATTTTTTAAAAACATATATAAGTATTATGGTTAATACTATTTTGCATATAATTGGGAGATAAGATGTGCAGGCACTGGAGCATGAGGATTCACCTTGCCTTACTGGAAATGTTGAAAGCGGTATGGTGGAATAGATGAGAGAGAGCAGATTGGATGAGGAGATATCATGTGTGACTTCTATTCTGGGGTGGTGGTTAGGGGAAAAATGGGGGAAAAATTGCAACTCAAAATCTGACAGAAATGAAAAGGCACTATTGGGAGTAGAGTGTCTAAGCAGTTGGAGAAAGAATTCTTGTGACTAGAGAGAAAAAGATCCTTGTGAAATGATTACTAGAGATTCCACTTTGCCTCTAGTTATGCTATTTCTATAACTCTAATAAAGAGAGAGGAATGTTGATGTTCTCAGAGTTTTCATTTTAAGTTAGAACTTGTTTTTTTCTAGATGTCACTGCCTACTATGGGGGAAGAATAAGAATTATTAGTACTGCATTTCAAAGATATGAAAGTACTATTAACAAATAAAACTTGGTGCTAGAAGATACCCCAAAGATCACTGAGTCCAACTATTTCATGTTGTAGAAGTGAAAATAGAATACAGAGAAAGAAAACAATTAGTTTAAATGGGTTTAAGTAGCCCATTCATTTTACACAGTGAGCTGGTGGCCATTCAAGGATTTCATTTCAACTTTCAAATCTCTCACACCAAGGTTCTTTCCAAAGTACAGGAAAATAAGTCAATAAACACTACTATATTGGAGTAACTTCTCCCAAGGTCTTAAACTAAATACCCTAAACCCAATGTCAATAGGAAAGTGATAGAAGGTGAAAAGGGATTCTTTTTAATGATATCTTTTAAAATAAATACACAGTTCTGTGAATAGATTACCTTTGAAATGATAGGCAGTAAAAAGGTATTTTAAAGACAGAAATGATAGTATATAGATAGAACCTAAGAGCTGATCAAATAGTAAATCTAATCTTGTACACACCATCAAATATAAAATAAACATTTACACTAAGTGCTCTAGTCCATTGTTATATAAATCTGTGCTTTTAGTGACTCATACAAGTTCAAGTATGATGTATAAAGCTTTGTATACCTTTTGGTGGCTGTAATAATTGACTTCATTTATCTTTGATATGCTGTCATTTTATATCATCAGCTCTTTCTCTTCATGTCATTAGCAAAAGCTGTGTAATGGATCTCTGAAAAAAAAAAAACAGCTTCAATTTATAAGTAATAATTTATAAGAGCTCAAAGCTTTTTTTTTTCTTTTTAAAATAGAAGCAGGTAGGCACTTAGGAAAATTA
Source organism: Gymnobelideus leadbeateri (assembly GCA_011680675.1). Taxonomy (NCBI): domain Eukaryota; kingdom Metazoa; phylum Chordata; class Mammalia; order Diprotodontia; family Petauridae; genus Gymnobelideus; species Gymnobelideus leadbeateri. The sequence continues at coordinate 379,182 of WOXC01001374.1, forward strand.
AACCACATTTACTTTATATACTGTTCTTGCCTTTGTTTTGCTTCCCAGGACAGAAGCTTTCAAACTGAATCATTTTCTATAGAATCCATTAGGGCTCAAATGAATTAAAATGCATGTCTATATAATTTGATGGTATACACACACACACACACACACACACACACACACTGTCAACTATATATGTATATGTGTATAGATATAAATACATATATATTACAGATATATCTAAGTTCTAGATTCTCATGTTGTACCCTCAAAAATATTTATTTAAAATCCATTATGTAATTTTCTATTAAAAATAAATTAAATATATCATATGTAATGAAAAATTCCTGCCATTTATGTAACATTTTAGAGTCTCAAAATACTTTGTATATATCATGTCACCTGAACCTTACAAAAATCCTAGGAAGGAGGCACTACAAATTTTATGTGTATTTTATATATGAGGAAATAAATTCTCAATGAGGTCAAGCTAATAGCCTATTGTCACACATACAGTTAGTGTTAAAAAAAGACATATCCAGGACTTCAGGATGTCAGGTCTAGTTTGTTACTTGACCTCTCAAGTTAATTATTTCAATAGATTTGGAATGAATAATTAATAAAATATATAACCTTGATCTTTTTGCAGGAAAGAATGTTAAAAATTTTAGAGATTAAAGGGACCATAGGTTTTACCTAGTCAGCCCCATCATTTTATGGATGTAGAAGCAAAGACTCAGAGTATTAAAGTGATTGTCCAAGCTCCCATAGATTGTCATGACAAAGACAAAGAGTTATAATATTTCTTCTGCTTCTTACTCTAGCACTTTCCAATTTTCTCTACTTTGTTCCTCTGTATTTTTTTATCTACATGTCAAATTTCCTTGTTTGATGTAGATTTAATAAAGCAGTTCTTAATAATATAGATTAATTATGTAATGTATAAGTGACACTTCTAGATCTATCATTCCCTATCTTTTCATGATTCTTGCTAAAACTACATACAGCTTCCCATTCTCGCAAAATTAAAGACTTGGGTCCTAGAAAGAATACTTTTGGAATTCTAGAACCTCAGGGAAAAAGATTCCAGACACTCTTTTTTTAAACCTGACTTTTTCTACATCCAGGAAGGGCATATAGGTTGATTGCTAAATCCCTTTGGTCATTCTCAAAAGGCTCTGAGGGAAGGTTTGGCTCAGTCCAGAATCCCATCTAGATTAACTAGACTTGATCTATATGTATAAAACATCAGTGTTTTTCAAGGAATTCTCAGAAAAATATGATTGAATCAGCCTTCACAAACTTCACAATCATGCAATCATAAAATTCAGAGAGGAATTGTATCTGCTTAAAAATATAAATAATTCAAGACACCAACTAAAACTTACTTTGGACTATTGGAATCCAGAGGACCAGAGGTATGCCAGATTCAGATTACAAAGAAATATCTGAATGTCTCATGGGGGAAAATGTGGACTCCAGATATATCAATCAAATTGTTCAGTTATTTGGTAAATCTCTTCCTTTTTCAATTTGCACTTTGACTTTATTAGAATTTGGAATCTATTTCCATTTCATATCTAAAAGAAACTTCACCATCTTAATGACTGCTATTAAAGCTACATAGAGCTTTTCATGCTTGCAAAAATGATTAAATTAATAATGAAAAACAAAATTGCTTCTTTTATTAAAGATCTTTTGTCTAAAGTTATGTTTTAGAGTAGAAAACCCAAAGGCTAGAAAAAAGATAGTCATTGAGAATTAAACAATGCAACTGGGATATATCCTGGAGCAAATAGCTCAGTGCAACCTTAGGACTTTTGAGAAATTAAATGCAGCTACCTGCTGAAAAGCTAAGTTTTGATTGGAAAATATCCCTTCTCTGGCCAAAATACCCACAACAATTTAGGTAACAGATAGTGGTTTGGTTGAAGAAATGACAGTAAAGTCCTGATGCTGGAATAATAACTATTCTTCTATCATGTGATACTTATTAAACACTTCCTTCAACATCTCTATGAGTTAATTAGTGCAAATAAACTCATACACATTTTACACAATATGAACATGAGGCACATAGAAGGTCATATGACTAAGGAATGACAACGTGAGAACTTTGGATCTTCAGCCTTGAAATCTAATATTCTTTATACATTACTACAATGTATTTAAATGTGTCATTAAGAACCTGTAGCTAAAATATTACAAACTAATCCATAGAAATGATTTAACAACAGGTGAACAGATAGCAATTATTCTCAATAGAAGTTAAATTTGACACCTTCAAGTAAATGTTTCCAATGACACCTTTAATGTTCATCAAAAAAAAAAAAATCCTAGACAAAGCATTGAGCCTTGATTTATTACTCTCCATTGCACTTAAAAAAAATTGAATCTAGGTATGAACATTTGCTAGACCTTTAAAACAAACATGGTATATCAACACTATCATAAAATGAACAAAATGAGGAATTAATCCATTTTGTAGGTATTCCTAATTACTACATGGAATTTTCATGTTTTAAAAATTATTTTTTTTCCTTTTTGGAGGGCAATTGGGGTTAAGTAAATTGCCCAAGGTCACACGGCTAGGTTTTTTTGTGTGTGCATTAAGTGTCTGAGGCCAGATCCGAACTCAGGTCATTCTGACTCCAGGGCCAGCACTCTACTCACTGCGCCACCTAGCCACCCCCTGTTTTAAAAATTCTGAACTTATTAAACACAATGAAGTTAATATGTGTATATCTACTGTAGAATGAGTTGATTTTATATGAAATGGCATATCTCTATTTTTGGAGAGCTTACTTTTCTTTTTATGTTTATGATAAATTCAACATACATGTCAAAATTCTTCATTTAACTGGCCAATTTTCCCAGGCCCTTCTTATTTTTATGGGTAAGGAGATGCTATCCAAATCCCCTTCTACCTCTCACCTCACATTGTTGAAAACTAATAATAATTTTATTTTTTAATTAAATTTTATTTTAATTAATTTAATTAATATCATTATTTAATTAAATTAAATTTTTGATTTACATCATTTATTTCCACAAGATTTTGAGTTACAAATGTCTTTCCCCTACCCCTTATCCCAAAACAGTGATCCCAATACATATATTCCCTTCAACTATCCTCATACTGAGAAAACTTTAATAAGTTATAATTATCATTTTTCCAGGTAGGAATGTAAATAGTTCAACTTTGACAAGGTCCTTATGATTTCTTTTCCCTGTTTACCTTCTCATGCTTCTTGTATCTGAATGTCAGATTTGCTGTTCCACTCTGGTTTTATCATTAAGAATGCTTGAAAGTTCTCTCTTTAATTGAATGACCATATTTTCCCGTGATACATGATACACAGATTTACTGGGTAGGTGATTCTTTGTTTTTATCCCAGCTCCTTTGACCTCTGGAATATCATATTCCAAGCCCTTTAATCCCTCAGTGTAGAAGCTGCCATATCCTGTGTTTTTCTGATTGTGTTTCCACAATATTGAAATTGTTTCTTCCTGGTTGCTTGTAATATTTTCTCCTTGATCTGGGAACTCTGGAACCGGATTATAATATTACTAGGAGTTTTCTTTTTGGGATCTTTTGCAAGAGGTGATCAGTGGATTCTTTCAACCTCTATTTTGCCATCTGGTTCTAAAACATCAGGGAAAATTTCCTTGAGAATATCTTGAAGGATGATTTCTAGGATTTATTTTTTTTATTTTTTTATGATAGCTCTCAGGTAGAAAAATAATTTTAATTCATCTCTCCTAGATCTGTTTTCCAGGTCAGTGGTTTTCCCAATGAGATATTTAACATTGATTTTTATATATTTATTTATTTATTTTTCATTTGTTTGGATATGTTTAATAGTATCTTGATTCCTTATAAAGTCATTAGCTTTCATTTGCTCCAATCTAATTCTGAAGAAATTATTCTCTTCAGTGAGCTTTTGTGATTCTTTTTCCACCTGGCAAATTAGCCTTTTCAAGGCATTCTTCTTCTCAGTGCCTTTTTTCAGTCTCTTTTGCCATTTGAGTTAGCCTATTTTAAGGTGTTATTTCCTTCAGTCAGTTCATTGACTCACTTTTCATGATTTTCTTGTATCATTCTCTTTTCTCTTCCCAATTTTTCCTCCACTTCTCTTGTTTGGTTTTCAAAATCCTTCTTAAGCTCTTATATGTCCTATAACGAGTTTATATTTTTCTTGGAAGCTTTTGGTAAAGGAGTTCTGACTTCATTATCTTCCTCCTCTTCCATGCCTTGATTCTTTTTGTCCCAAAAATAGGAATCTAAGGTTTAACTGCTCTTCTTGCTGTGCTTGCTTTTCTTCCTTTGCTTGCTCATGTTGCCACGCAATTACTTGACTTTTGAGTTTTGTTTTGTTTTGTTTTTTGCTACAGTAGAACTCTGCTTCCAATTTGTCCCAAATTGTTGGGGTTTTTGCAGCTTCCAGAGCTATTAGTTGGGTGTCCTTTCTAAAGCCTCCACAGACTCTGGCACCTGGTCACACACCCTAGGACCTCCACCAAAGACCACAATCAAGATCCCAGCAAGGTAAAGCAAGAGTGATCACACCTCAGACTAGTTGCTTGGTCCCTCTAAAATCTACAAGACAGGAGTTCTGAAGCAGGTATGTGCCAGCGGCAGCCACACCTCAGCCACTTCTCCCCCCAGGGGCAGAGGCCAGAACACACTCTCAGACCCCCATTCCCAAAGTCTGCACTGACCTTCCACTTTTACTTTGGAATTTATGGCTTGATAATTCTGGAAACTACCACAGCTGCTGGTGGATGATCCACTCTCCTAAAGTCCCTCTAACTCAGGGTTATTGGAGCACCCTGGGGCTAGAACTGAAAGCTCATGTGGGACTGAGCTCTGCTTCCAGCATACTGTGATGATCCAATCATCCCATCCTGCTGGACTTCCAGGCTGTCTACAGAGGGAGATTTGTTTCTCTCTGTTACTTTGTCGGTTTTGTAGCTCCAAAATTTGTTTAGAGTCATATGTTATAGGTATTTGAGGTGGTTATGGGCAGAATGCATGGAGTTTTCCTGCTTCTATGCCTCCATCTACAACAAATGATAATTTTCAAAAACATAACAAAAGACCTTGTTAGAAATATACATAATTAATTTGAACAAAATACCAAATTGGACATCACCAAAAATGAATGTCTCATTGGAAATCTTTAGTCAACTGTCTCTCTACTGGGAGGTGGTAGTATTCTTCATAATACTGGCACTGAAATTCTGGTGAATTATTACCCTGATCAATCTTTTACATTCGTTGTTTTTATTTATATTTTTGTAATTATAAAACTCCTCATTGTCCTTAGTCTATACTGAATTATTTTTATTGTTTTCTCAAGTTTCTTTATAATCCTTCCTTTAGTATTTTTTACAACATGTAAGTATTCCATTACATTCATATATCATCTTTAATTCAGTCATTCTATAGTTGATTAACATCCCTGTACTTTTTAGCTCATTGTTCAAAAAAAAAAAGCTTACAAATTGTTTTCACACATTTCCTCTTTCTTTTGTTTCTTTAGCATATTGGCATTGCAGTATATCCAAATGTATGACTAAATGCATGACATAAAATATGACATAAATTATTTGAGGAGCTTATTTACAAATTGCTTTCTATTTCCCAGCTCTAGCAGTACTATATCAATGGAATCATTTCCCCAAAGCTACCCAATAAATTCTTGTCACCTTCCTCTTTTTCGATGGATAATTTTTTGTTTTAATTTTCACTTCTCTAGTTATTAGGGATTTAGCATACTTATTAATATCATGGTTTATCATTTAGAATTCTCCCACTGAAAATTGTCTATTCATATCATTTGACCATTTTTGAACTGGAGGAATGATTTTTGTTCAGATAAATATGTGTGTCTACATACCAATTTATCTATCTATCTATCTTTCCATGTGTGTATAAAATGGAACAATTATATGTTCCCTTACTTCTCCCTCAAACACTCATGCATTTGGAAGTCATCATAATCTTCAAAGCCTGCCTTTTGGATTATATGCTGGCACACCTCTGTTGTAAGTAACATGCATGATTAGAGGAGAGACAGATGAGTGAAGAAAATGAGTTGTATTTTGAACAGTGTGATAAGATTCTTATGGAACATCTAGGACAAGAAGTTCAAGTAGCAGAACTGGAATTCAGGAGAGAAGGGAAGAGTGAGTACCTGACAGGAGAAACATAATATTCCAATCAAAGAGGTGGCAAGAGAACTAGGAAAGAAAAGTGTGATGAAAGTCCAAAAAGGAGAGTGAACCATGGAAGAAGTATAGAAAGTTGAAGGCTGAAAAGGGACAGTTAAAAGTTTATTAGTAACCATGAACAGATCAATTTATGTAGGTTAGTGTTATCAGAAGCTAGATTGCAAGGCTTTAAGCTAGATTTCAACTCTTTAAGCAGTTCAGAGTGGGGTGAGTATATGAATCTTCTAAGAGGAGAGGTGTGGGGCAGTAATTTGAATGAATGTCAAGATATAGAGAAGGCTGCTTTTTAAGGTTTTGGTAGTCTTTAGAATGATTTTGTATAATTTTGAAGGAAGTATTGAATAAGGAAAGATTGAAGACAGTGGTGAAGTTGCATAATTGATAAGGCAAATTCATGGAGCACATGGGCCAGAAAGGAACAAGGGTTGTAGCAGAGGACTGTGGCAGTTAGAAGAATGGTTTTCTCTTTATCATAAAAAAGATAAGAAGAGAAAATAATAGGTAAAATATAGAGGACTTTTTAACTGTAGTTTAGGGAATATGACTGAGGTAATAATAGATAACTTCAACTGTTTTATTAAAGTTTGGGATGGGGACTTATACTGTATTTCAGGTGGGGTAATGTTGGAAATTTGAGTAAATAAGACAATTGGATGAGCTGTTAAGGACAGTGGGATGGAGAGCCACTTTTATAGACTAATTTACATTAATACTGCTATTTATAGCATTTTAAAGTTTGCACAGAACTTTATCTCCATCTGTCGACATCTTCTCTATATCCATACCTCCCCATCTCTCTATATAAATTATTCCACATGAGTTTCCCAACATCCTTATGAGGTAGTGCAGTGTTTTTCACGTAGTAAATAGGTGCTTAATTGATGTTTGTGTTGGCTAATTACTGCAAATATTATTTCCATTTGAAAGATGAAGAAAGCAACTTGACATGAGTTGCATCTGATCATACAATCAAGAGGCATAAAAATGTGTTATTTTTTACTAAAAGTCTTTTAGACTCTGGATGACCACTTCAGATATCACAGAACTGATAATCACACTAGGAAGCTTTTAACTTAATGACTTTTGAGGGGGGAAGTCAGCTTATATTTGAGCAGCAACATCATATAGCATGGACTCTCTAAACCATTGTCTTCTTCCATTACCTCCATCAATTGTACTCTTTGTGATAGGGACGAGAATATGTAAGGTTAGCTTGCTTTGCATTCTAAATATCTATAATATTTTTCACAGACTATGTGAGTTGATTACATATTAACAAGATGAAATTATATGAAAGGAATTCTTGTCAGAGTATCTATGTATATATGTGCATGGATATGAAGTAGTTAATTTGTTTGGAGTTGTTCCCTTGGGTGATAAAAAATTGAAATATTATTTATGCTTTGGTAAACACTGTAATAAAACATACCTTTGTGTATTTCAGAGTAGACTTGGATGGTATCAGTTGTTAAAAAATTAAGTAATACTTTAAGATTCATATAATTCATTTTTACATATTCTATCCTGATGGAAAATTTAAAAGGATTTTAGCTCTCAGAACATGCTAAAGTCTCCCTCTTTTCCAGATTTCCCTTTGAAAGACATGGGCTTTCTGAAATCATCAGTTACCATTTTGCATGGAAAACTTGATAGAAAATACTGTGGCCAGTGCAGTTGGTGGGCTAGCAAGTGGTGAGAATAATGAGAGATGGGCTTGTAATCAATAGTTTGTTTATTACAGGACCATTTCATACAGAGCCAAAGATACAAGGAGCTCACACACTTTTTATGCCCCCCAAGAGAATGTAGACACAGTAGGAAGATCCTATCAAATAAATGCAGGTAATGTACAAGGAGCCTCCCTTAATCCTGTTTACTCTTTACCCTTGCCTAAAGTTAGGTATTATTCTAGGACCAGATCTGGAGGAATAAAATAAAAAGGATTGCACACCCTCTTACTTATCTGCCCTGTAACCTTTGTAGGTAACTGTATAGGACAGGGGAGTGAGGTCAAGGGACCCCAAAACTTTCCCTTCATAATATTTCCTCTTGCTTGTCTGCCCTGTAGCCTTTCAGACAATAATTTATAGGAGGGGAACATTTTATTGGTGAAGCCCGTGAGACTTCTTAAAGTTGACTACAAGAGAAGATACTCAAAAACCTACTATAAGGTGGAGAAAAGAAAGACTAGATGATTCAATAAAGCAAATATAAATATTTCTCTTTTTTAGTCCACATTCACATAGGAGTATGACTATTTAGAACTTTTCTGGACCTCACTACATTATTTCTCATGCTGGGGAATAACACACACACCTCTCAGAACAGAGGTTGTCTAAAATAGGAAAAGCGAGAGATGAAAAGACAGAAAGTGGTGATCCTATGGTAAATGAAGAATTTGAGACCTGGAAGTGGCCTAGTTATGAGGAAGCTGTAAGTGATGGATATCTGTAACACCAAATATGCTTCCAACACTTGGATTATGAGCACTGCAAACTTTCCATTTATTCAGTAACAAATTAAGGCAAAACATTCACAGAAAATCAAAATGCAACATTCACCATTTGTAACTCAATCATTTAGTGACTCCTCAATTCAATTACAAAGTACAAAATTTAAAGTTCTCTTTTAAACAAGGTGTATGCATTTAGTCAGTCACAAAGTACAAAGGTCAAATCACTCTACCCCTGGATAGTACATTCATTTAGTCAATCACAAAGTCTTCTCTCTTCTCAATTGGAGATTAGTGTCCAATCATAAAGTACATTCAATTGGTCAGTCACAAAGTACAAAGGTCAAAAGTTTTCCACCCCTTGATCACAACTGAATCACAATATCAGCAGTCACTGCCAAATACCCTCTCAAGGGGCAGTGGAAAGCACAAAGGCCATCTACCCCTGGGTCACAACTAGGTTACAATATCATGACAGAATTCAATACCCAAGGAGAAGTGTTTTCTTTATCTTGACCTGAGGCAAATTCACAGCAGTTTCTGTTCTGGGAAGACAAAGCTTAACAAAGCCACAATAAAACTAATACACATTGCCAGCATCCTCATCAATTCACTCTGCCTGTGAAATCATCCTAGACCCAACAACAAGGTCTGAGGCCTCTATCAACAAATGAATTAAAGTAACATCAAAACAGACAGACAAAATACTGACACCACAGTCATGTTTCCTCAGTTCTTGGCAGCTTAGTGTGGCACTCAGAAGTATTGGGCAGCTCCAACTGGCCCTCTGAAGTCCCAGGCAGCTCTGGCTGGAAGCGCTCTCTCTCTCTCTCATTCTCTCTCTCTCTCTCTCTCTCTCTCTCTCTCTCTCTCTCTCTCTCTCTCTCTCTCTCTCCCTTTCTCTCTTTCTCTCTCTGTCTGTAATGAAAATGCAAATTTAAAGATCTTCCCTGCCCTTAACTTAAGTGCACCTGGAGCCTGTGGTAGGAAGCTTGTTTTCAGGAAAGATCACACCTTGATTCTGTGTGATTGGGCAGTGGGTCAAGAGGGTGTTTACATTCTCTGAGCCAGGAGAAGGCTATATAATCCCTGATGGGAGGCTTTGCTTTGGGGCTCACTTTGAGAAGTGTTGTGTGATTTGACCAGATGAGACTCTGGGAAGTCCTTGTTGAGAGCCCCCTGGCTTTGAAAACCCAGATGTTGATGCTTCCTTCTCTGGTAACTGTGATTTGGTATTGATATAATGGTTGGACATTTTAGAAGCCTGTCTGTTTGATCTGTAAGTTCTGTAGCTCTGAAGTTCGGGGTGCTGACCTTTTTCCCCTGAACTAGGTAATGTGTGTTTGTTTGATTAAAGTCAGCTTGTTAACCCATTTTGAGTTGCTTTCCTTTTGAAAAGCAGATCTAAGAACCTGTGTTGGCACTCACCCTGGGGATGTTGGGGTGCTTGCTGCTACACTGTCTCCACAGTGCTGCTCCCAAAAGTTCTTCTGGCCACTCTCCACTCGGGCTTTTCCCTATACATGGCACCAGCCCCAGTTCAGCCCCCTTTTATCATGTCAACAAGTCCTTCCCACTGTGTAGTTCAAATTCCATTACCATTACAATATCTGTGGATGATTGAGATAAAATGTGAAGATCAAGAAAGCTGAGAAGGCTAATGAAATGTAAGGTCAAAATGGCAAAATGCTTGGGCAACTGCAGTGGCAAATCACGAGGCTATTTGGTTTCTTTGGAATATTGTTTTGTAGTTCAAATTTAATTAATCGCTTTAAATAAAATATTCTATATAACTTCCTCAGTGAAATACATAGAAATATGGTATGAGGTGAGAGGGGCAGGGAAGAATTTACTTGTAGAGAAAATTAAGTAGTACTAAGACCTATAGCTGAAAGGAAAGCTCTTGGTGTGGGTCCATTAATAAATATGGTTTGGATAGGTTATTATAGGTCTTGAGAACTGTAGTACTCAACAACACTCAGTCATATTGAAGACATTTCTTTGCTGTCAATGATCTCTTTCTGCTGTTTTATCAAAAAAACATTATTTTATTGCTGATACTATAATCATGTAATGTTATTTTCTCACAAGAATTAAATTGTGAATAACCTAAAGAGCTATAGAACAAAGTGTGGTAAGCATTAAGTAGGTTGTAGCATAATAAAACAAAATAAAGCCTTCATGTGTTGGGTCTATGAAAGACTTATAGAAAGACGTGATCAAGAATTAAATATGATTAGAGGTATATAAATCTTATGATCTTTATTGGCAGAACAAATTCTCTCACAGTGATAGATTCCCATAAAATAAAAGTTCAAAGTTACAGTTTCGAATATACTGATTTTTTTTTCTTTTTAAGACATGCCTTTGAACATTGAGAAAGATATTATTATCAGTTCTCTCTCCTTTTAAAAATGGGGCAAAATCATTTAATACTAGATGTTTATTTCAGGCAGCTTGATACAATGGAATTTGCAGTCAGAGAACCAGACCTTAAATCACTTGATTAAACTCCTTGGGCCTCAGGTTCCTCTTTTTTTTAAAAAAAAAAGAAAAAAAAATGAAAAGAGATGGTTGTATCAGGTATTTTTTAAGGAAACTTCTAACCTTTTTTGATGACAAATTTAAAGGGGAAAAGGACAAAAACATATTTTTTATCTACTACATAAGAAATATTTCTGCATCAGGTAGCACTCATTTTTTATCTGGATTTGGTGCTGAAGTTTGGTACAATGAAGCTCTTCTTAATTTTACAATATTTTATTATAGTAGTGGCAGATTAGCCATACTATATGGATTGAAAATAGAGAAATTAAAATGGTATTCATGTGCATAGGAGCTCCTAAATATGAAAGAACCAGCAATCTTACTTATGTATTTTCTACAAAACAAACAGGAGAATAACATAAATTTATGTATCTGAAGAAAACAAAGTAAGATGAAAGAAAAAACATTAGGTTTGAAGTAAAAGAACTTGGATTTTAAACTCAGGCTTGATACCTATATGATCTCAGGTAAGGCACTTGACCTTTATGGGCCTCAGTTTCCTCATCTCTAAATTTAGAGCACAGAAATATGTGATCTCTATGGTATCTTTTAGCAGTAACTCTCTAAATATAAAGGAGGTATCTTTGATGAAAACAATAAAAGAAATCCTTATTAATAATAATGTATTGAGATATTTTTAGTCCTACAAAAATAATAAATCTTTAAGCATTCTAGTGTGGTACAATCTAAGAGACATATGTAAAATGCAGATAACTTTTCTAGTAAACAAAAAGAAAAACAAAAATCCAGGTTCTTATGTTCAGGATAGACTTTTACGAATTAAGATTTGTAGGAAAATATTTCTAGCAAAGTTACACAATTCTCAAAAGTAGGTATTAAAATGAGAAGGCTGGCAGTTCTGATAGTATATAAAATTGTACTTCAATAATATTATTTTGAAGAATGGTGATTAGTTCTGCATAGATAGGGAGCTGTTCGACACTAAATCCCCATACTTCTGTAGATGTAATTCATTGTGTTGACTATGAAACCATTCATACAGAATTCATTTTGTCAGATACCTTGATGTATATTGTCAGCTAAGCACATTTTGTCACACAACAATCACAATCTATCAAGAAACTGATTTTTTATTTTTGCCAAAAACCCTTATCTGTTAAGCTGACAAAAATAATTCTGTCACCCTAACACAGGAGAGTCAGTCAACAAAATTGGTTGTCTGAAGTGCTTAGACTACTTTGAAAAGATAAAGCTATCTGTTTATTGAGATAAGTACATATATAATATACATACATATAAATACATATAATATATATACACATTTATATATGTTAAAATCACTTAAACTCATTAGAGACATGTGTGTCATGAATATATATTCACATTTTACACATATATACATATAGAATTTATGTGAAATTCAAGAACATTAGAATGTTCATGCCTCAACTATATCAATATAGAAGAGATACAAAAGTTGAAATGGAGAGGAGACTAAGTATTTCTTTTAATTTTCCACATATCGCTTTAATTACTCCAAATGCTTGGCTAATTGGGTCTTATTGAATTGTTAAATATTACAGTAGTAAAAAGTTGAAGTTAGACAATTTGTATCAAATTGCAATAAATTGAAACTGTCAGTGTACTATACAAAGAACATTCATATTTTGTTCAATAAATTTGTTCTAAATTATAAATAACTAAATAGTCAAATGATAAACTAATAAAGACTAAGTTTGGAAAACATAAATGCAGGCAGGGTGGAAGGAGGGACAGACCAAACAGACCAAAAGAAGATGTGGAAAGGTATCTCAACAAAAGCTTATAGATTAAGTAGATTTATTCAGTTCAGTATATATCATTTATTACATTAATAAATATAAGTAAAGAAAAAAGGATGTCAATTACAAGCTTAATATTAAATAGTAAAAAGGTGGGGCAGAGTCAAGATGACAAAGTAGAAACAGCACTTCCATGGAGCTCCTGCCCACACCACTTCAAAATTATGTAAAAGAGGGACTCTGAATGACCTGTGGAACTCGAGAATCCAAAAAATGACACAGAGAAGCCAACCTCCCACTGAGGACAGCCCTGAAGCCTGGCATGGAGTGGCTAGCACAGCGCTCCGGGAACAGAGCCCAGGCCCATGTGAGTCACGGTTTTAGCCTGAGGGCAGCCAGACCAGTACCCAGAACACCAGCAGCTATGGCTTTTCCAGAATTATCAAAACATAGATGCCCAGGACAAAATTATAGGTCAGTGCCCTATGAACTTTGGGACTGATGAGGAGAATGCGTCAGCTTTTTCCCATGGGGGAGAGAAGCCTCTGAGGAGCTGGCACAACTTGTACCATGTTACAATGTTGCAGCTTCAGCTTTTGGCCTGTGAACTGTAGGGGGATATGGCTATCATTCTGTGGGGAAATCACTCTTGCTTTATCCTTCTTGGATCTGGACTGTGGTCTGGGATGGAGGTCTTGGGGTGTGTGACCAGCTTGGCAGAGTGAGTGGAGGCCACCCAACTAATAACTCTGGAAGTTGAGAAAACCCCAACGTTTGGAACAGAAGTTCCCCTGGCTGGTGGCAAAGGCCTACTGTGGCAATAAGCCCCAAAATCAAGTAATTGAGTGACAACATGCATATGCAAAGGAAACAAAATAAACAGAAAAATGCAACATTGGACTCCTATTTGGGGAGCAAAGAGGATCAAAGCATGGAAAAGGAGGAGCACTGTGAGGTCAGAAATACTGCACCAAAAGCACCAAATGAAAATATGAGCTGCTTACAGGTCATAGAGGACCTTAAGAAGAAGATAGGAGAAGGGGGGTGGGGATTGGGAAGAAAAATGATAAAGATGAAAGAAAAGTATGAAATGACAGTCAACAGCCTGACTGAGGAAAATAACACCTTAAACATAGACTAACCCAAATGGCAAAAGAGGCTCAGAAAGGCAATGAGGAGAAGAATGCCTTAAAAAGCTGAATTTGCCTGATGGAAAAAGAATCTCAAAAGCTCAAAGAGGAGATTCATTCCTTCAGAGTTAGACTGGAGCAAATGGAAGCTAGTGACTTTATGAGAAATGAACATGCTATTATACAGATCCAAACAAATGAAAGAATAGAAGGCAATGTGAAATATCTCATGGGAAAAACCATTGACCTGGAAAATAGATCCAGGAGAGAGAATCTAAAATTTATTGGACTACCTGAAAGCCATGATAAAAGAAAGATTCTAGAAATCATCCTTCAAGAAATTCTCAAGGAAAATTGCCCTGATGTTTTAGACACAGAGGGGGAAATAGAGGTTGAAAGAATCCAGCGATCACCTCCTTAAAAAGGTACCAAAAAGAAAACTCCTTAGGAATATTATAGCCAGGTTCCAGAACTCCCAGATCAAGGGAAAATACTACAAGGAGCCAGGAAGAAACAATTTCAATATTGTGAAAACACGATCAGAATAGCACAGGACCTGGCAGCTTCTACACTAAGTGATCGAATGGCATGGAATATGATATTCCAGAGGGCAAAAGAGCTGGGATTGAAGCCAAGGAACACCTACCCAGCAATACTGAGTATCTTGTTTCAGGGGAAAATCTGGTCATTCAGTTGAATACAGGACTTTCAAGCATTCTTGAGGAAAAAACCAGAGTTGAATAGAAAATTTGACATTTGACAAGAAGCAAGAGATACCTAAGAAGGTAATAAAGGAAAAGAAATCAAATGGAACTTATCAAAGTTTAACTATTTATATTCCTACATGGAAAAACAATAACTGTGTCTGCTGAAACCTTTCTCGTTATGAAAATAATTGAAGAAGGGTATATGGGCATATGTTTACAGGTATACATGGATAGACGGCACAGTTTGAATTTGATGGGAAGGAATGATTCTTAAGGGGTGAATTTAAGAGCTGAGAGAGGAAAGTCGCAAGAGGAGATGAGGAGAGACAGGATAGGGTAAACTATCTAATGTAGAAGAGGCAAGGGGAAGTAGTTGCAGGGGAGTGGAAGAATAAGAAGGCAAAAAAGCAAAAGCATATTCTCATTGAAGTTGGCTCAAGGAGAGAATCACATACATACTAAATGGGATATCTCATCCTGCAGGAGAGTAGGGGAAAGGGCGATGAGAGGAGGGATGATGGAGGGGAGGGCCTGCTAGGGGGAGGGGAGGTTGGAAGTACCCACTATCAAAGAGGGACAGGATCAAAGTAGGGAATGTACCAGGTGGGAGGTGAGATGGGTGGGAGGGAAATATAAGCAGTCTTTTACAATATATCTACTATGGTAATGTTTTGCATAACTATACATGTACAACACATACTAAATTGCTTATCTTCTCAGAGGAAGTGGGTGACAAGGGAGGAAGGGAATGGATCTGAGAATAAAAGCTTTAAAATTAAATGTTTCATACGATGTCCAGGCATCGGGGCTCAGAGATTCACCTTGCCCTAATGGCAAAGTCGAAGGGGGTATGGGAGAAGATATGGAAGAGAGCAGATTGGATGAGGGGATATCTAGTGGGACTGCTGATGGGTAGGGAAAAAAAAATGGGGGAAATTGTAACTCAAAATCTGGTGGAAATTAATGATGTAAACCAGAAGTTAATAAAGCATTTGTTTAAAAAAAAGAAATTCTCAAGGAAAATTTTCCGGGTGTTTTAGAACCAGAGGGCAAAACAGAGGTTGAAAGAATCCACCAATCACCTCCTAAAAAGATCCCAAAAAGAAAACTCCTAAGAATATTGTAGCCATGTTTCAGAATTCCCAGATCAAGGAGATAATATTACAAGCAGCCAGGAAGGAACAATTTCAATATTGTGGAAACACAATCAGGATGACCCAGGATCTGGCAGGTTCTACACTGAGGGATTGAAGGACATGGAATATGATATTACAGAGGGCAAAGGAGCTGGGATTAAAACCAATAATCACCTACCCATCAAACCTGAGTATCATGTTTCAGGGGAAAATTTGGTCATTCAGTGGAATAGAGGACTTTCAAGCATTCTTGAGGAAAAAAACAGAGTTCAATAGAAAATTTGGCATTCAGATACAAGAAGTAAGTGACGATTGAGAAGGTACACAGGGAATAGAAATCACTATGAACTTATCAAAGTTAAACTCTTTACATTCCTACAGGGACAAACAATAACTGTAACTGATGAAACTTTTCTCAGTATGAAAATAGTTGAAGAAGGGTATATGGGGCATATGAATACATATGTGAATGTTTGTATATATGATTTCAGGTATACATAGATAGAGGGCACAGGTCGAATTTAATAGGAAGGGATGATACTTAAAAGGTGAGGTTAAGAGGTGAGAGATTAATGTGGTGAGGGGGAATGGGGAGAGAAAATGGGGTGAACTGTCTTTTGTAGAGGAGGCAGGGGAAAGTGGTTGCAGGGGTGGGGAGGAATAGGAAGGCAAAAAGTCAAAACCTTATTCTCATTGAATTTGGACCAGGGAGAGATTGGCAGGTATAGTAAATAGGGTGTCCCACACTATAGGAGCGTGGGAGGGAGGGGGATGGAGGAAGGTGGTGGAGGGGAGGGCTGGCTGGGGGGGAGGGAAGTTGGAAGCACCCACTTTTGAAAATGGACAGGATCAAGGTGGAGATGGGAGGGAGGGAGGGAAATATAGTCAGTCTTTTACAGTATATCTACTATGATAATATTTTTCATAGCTACACATGTACAGCATATACTGAGTTGCTTATCTTCCTTTTAAAATCAAATTTAAAAAAATATACATACTATGATAAATGTTATTTTGCATATAATTGTGAGATAAGATGTGCAGGCAATGGGGCTCGGGGATTCACTTTGCCCTACTGGAAATGTAGAAGGGTTTATGGGAGAAGCAATAGGAGAGAGCAGATTGGATGAGGGGATATCTTTTATGACTATTATTCTAGGGTGGTGGGTAGGGGAAAAATGGGGTAAAATTGTAACTCAAAATCTGATGGAAATGAATGATGTAAGCCAGAAGTTAATAAAGTGTTTGGGAAAAAATAGTAAAAAGGTACCCAGTGATGCCTATATAATTTTGAGCTAGAAGGAACCTTAAAATTATTCAAGTTTAAACTGCTGAGAAAAGCCTGAAAGTTGTAAAAGCACTGCACAGTTTTCCTCAGAAACAATATTAAATCAAGCCTCCAAACAGATTCTACAGTGACAGAACCCACGAAAAGATAGAGTGAAACCATTTTCCATCTTAAGATAATTTAGAACGACTTCAGAAAATGTCTTTCTCACTTGGGTAATAGAGGAGGACAACCCATAGCAGACAATGTCTGGGCAAACCACCAGGAGACTCAGCCACGAAAGAGATCAGCAACCAAGCCTCCTCAGTCCTGGTTGAGTTGGCTTGTGGCACATCAAGACAGCTGTGAGGCCACCAGCCTACGCACACAAGGCAAATAGCCAATTCCAGCACAACAGGTGCAACTAAGCTGGGTCACCCAAGTGCAGTGGGCAAATCACAAGCACTTGTGGAAAGACAGTGGAAAGACAGAGACCAGGCCTCTTTCCCCCAGTGTAAGAAGCTTGGGAAAGTGTCCCCTGTGACCCAGGAGCAAAACTGAACTTTAAAAGATAACCAAAAAAACAAAAAGGTCCCTGATTATATAAAGCTATTAGGGTGATAGGACAAATGCAAACAGAAACTCAGAAGAGGAAAACAATGTCAATGTACCAATATGTAATGCCTGAAAGTGGAATATGCATTGGTCTCAAGACCAAAAGGTACTCATGGAAGGGCTCAAAAAGGATTTAAAAATAATGTAAGTGGGGCAACTAAGTGTCACAGTGGGTAGAACACTGGCCCTGGAGTCAGAAGGACCTGAGTTCCAATCTATCCTCAGACACTTAACACACAAAAATTAGCCATGTGAGCTTGGGCAAGTCACTTATCCCCAATTGCCCTCCAAAAAGCAAATAAATAAATAAATAAATAAATGATGTAAGCAAGGTAGAAGAAAAATTGGGAAAAGAAATGAGTTATTCAGGATTATTATGAAAAAAAAGATTCAATAACTTGGAAAAAGAAGAATACAATTTTAATAAAGAAAACAACTGCTAAAAATAAATTAGCCTAAATGGGAAAAAATCCATAAAGGAAAAAAATACTCCTTAGAAATGAATTGACCAATTAAAATGGTAGAAAAGCTAACTGAAGAAAATAATTCTTTAAAAATTAGAAATGGGCAACTGGAAAGTAATGAATCTATGAAACATCAATAATCAGTCAAACAATTAAAAAGACAGAAAAAATAGAAGAAAGTGAAAAATACATTATTGAAAAAAATACTGACCCAGAAAATAGGTCAAGGAGAGATAATTTAAGAATTTTTGTATTTCTTGAGAGTCGTGATTATCAAAAAGGGGGGGGTATCTGCACAGCATCTTTCAAGAAATTGAGGAAAACTACTCTAATATCCTAGAACTCAAGGATAAATTATTCCCTAAAAGAATCCACTGAAGACATACTGAAAGAGATCCTAATAGCTATCCTTATCTCAGACAAAGCAAAAGCAAAAATATACCTAAATAAAAGATAAAAGGAAGGAAATTATATCCTGCTAAAAGGCACTATTGAAAATGAAACATTATTATTATTAAACATATGTGCCAAGCAGTAAGGCCTCCTAGAGGATGCTATAGTGCTCTAGATTCTTGGGGAGAAGTTAAGGCAGTTAGAAGAAGAAAGAGATAGCAAAACTATACTAGTGGGGAAGCTCAAACTCCCCCTCTCTGAACTTGATAAATCTAACCACTAAATTAACAAGAAAGAGGTTAAGGAGGTGAATATCTTTTTTTTTTTTTTTTGTGCGGGGCAATTGGGGTTAAGTAAATTGCCCAAGGTCACATTGCTAGGTTTTTGTTTGTGTGTGCATTAAGTGTCTGAGGCTGGATCTGAACTCAGGTCCTTCTGACTCCAGGGCCAGCACTCTACTCACTGTGCCACCTAGCCGCCCCTGATGAATAGCTTTTTAGAGAAGGCAGATATGATAGGCCTCTGAAGAAAACTGAATGGGGAAAAAAAGGAATATACCTTCTCATTGGTACATGACACATACACAAAAAAATCACCACATACTAAGGCATAAAAACCTCACAATTCAGTGCAGAAAGGCAGAAATATTAAGAATACCACTCTCAAAAATATCATAGAAGAAGGAAAAGGTCCCATATGTACAAAATTATTCATAGCAGCTCTTTTTGTGGTGGCAAATAGCTGGAAATCAAAGGGATGTCATCGATTAGGGAATGGCTAAACAAGTTGTTGTATATGAATGTAATGAAATACTACTGTGCTATAAGAAATGAAGGGCAGACAGACTTCATAATAATCTGGAGAGACTTCCATAAACTGATGCTAAGTAAGGGGAACAGAACCAGGAAAACATTATGCACAATTACAGATGTATTGTATCTGTGATGACTATCTTTGATTGATCTGACTCCTCTCAACAATGTGATGTTATAAGACAACTCCAAAAAACTCATGATGGAAGAGGTTATCCATATCCAGAGAAATAATTGCAGACTCTGGATGAAGATTGAAGCAAACTACTGGCATACTCTCTCTCTTTTTGCTTTGTTTTGTTCCTTCTTTCTCATTCATTCCATTGGTTATAATTCTTCTTTACAACTTGAATAATGTTTAATGAGAAGATATCTGTAGAACCTATATTGTGATGCATGCTACCATAGGGGAAAGAGTGGAGAGGGGGAACAATTACGAAAAGTAAATAAATAGATAACTTTATTTTCAGAAAAAAGATAAACTAATTCAGATTGCAAAAAAGGTCAAAAAAGCCAATGAGGAAAATAATGCCTTAAAAACCAGAATGGGACAAGTGGAAAAGGAAGTCCAAAGTCTCACTGATGAAAATAATTCCTTAAAAAATAGAATAGAGCAAATGGAAGCTAATGACTTTATGAGAAATCAAGAAACTATAAAAAAGAATGAAGAGAATGATAATAAAATAGAAGACAATGTGAAATATCTTGTTGGAAAAATCACTGACCTGGAAAATAGATCCAGGAGAGATATTTTAAAAATTATCAGACTACCTGAAAGCCATGAACAAAATAGGAGCATGTACGTCGTCTTTTATGAAATTATCAAGGAAAACTGCCTAATATTCCAGAACTAGAAGATAAAATAGAAATCGTAAGAATTAATCAATCACCTTTTGAAAGAGTTCCCAAGAGGTAAATTCATAGGAATATTGTAGCCAAATTCCAGAGTTCCCAGATCAAGGAGAAAAAATTGCAAGTAACAAGAAAGAAACAATTTGAGCATTGTGGACATAGAACTAGGATAACACAAGACCTACGAACTTCTGCATTAAAGGATCAAAGGGTTTAGGATATGATGTTCCAGAGGTCAGAGTAGCTAGGATTAAAACCAAAAATCACCTACCCAACAAAACTGAGTATAATAATTCCAGGGGGGGGGGGGGGGAGTAGTTCACTGAAACAGAGGACTTTCAAGCATCCTTTCTGAAAAGACCAGAGTTGAATAGAAAATTTTATTTTCAAATGCAAAACTCAAGAAAAACATGAAAAAGCAAACAAGAAAGAGAGTTCATAAGGAATTTATTAAAGTTGAACTGTTTACATTCCTACATGGAAAGATGATAAGCATAACTCATGAGACCTTTCTCAGTATTAGCGTAGCTGGAGAAGATAGATAGATAGATGATAGATAGATAGATAGATAGATAGATAGATAGATAGATAGATAGATAGTTGGCACAGGGTGAGTTGGATATGAAGGGATTATACCTAAAAATAAAATTAAGGGGTGAGATAGGAATGTATTGGGGGAAAGAGAAAGGGAAATATGGAATGGGGTAAATTATCTCACATGAAAGAGGTAAGAAAAAGTTTTCACAAGGTGCAGGAAGAGGGGGGATGTGAGAGGGAATGTGTGAACCTTACTGTCATCAGTTTTGACTTAAGGAGTAAGTAACATAGACACTCATGTATCTTATCCTACAGGAAAGTAAGAGGGAAGGGGATGAGTGGAGGGGAAATGATCAAAGGGGAGCAGATTGAGGGAGGTGGTAGTCAGAAGTAAACATTTATGAAAAGGGACAGGGTCAAAGAGAAAATAGAATAAGTGGGGGATGTGGGATAGGATGGAGGGAAATACAGTTAGTCTTTCAAAAAATGACCATTATGGAAGTTCTTTGCATAATATACATGCATAACTTATATTGGATTACTTGTCTTCTCATTGAGGGTGGGTGGGGAGGGAATAAGGTAAAGAATTTGGAACGCAAAATTTTAAAAACAAATGTTAGTTTATTTCATGCCATTGCAAAGTAAGATATAGAGACAATGGGGTATAGAAATCTATCTTACCCTACTAGAAAGAAATGTTGAAGTGTATAAGTTGTGTGTGTGTGTGTGTGTGTGTGTGTGTGTGTGTGTGTGAGTGTGTGTGAGCAGACTAGGGGAAGGGGATAATCAGAATGCATGCCATCGCAGGGTTGGGGAAATGGGGGAGATAGGGTAAAATTTTGGAACTCAAAATATTGTGGAAATGAATGTTGAAAATTAAAATTAATTGATTAATTGATTAATAATAAAAAAATAATATAAATGATTCCCCAATTGATAAGTAGTCAAAGGATATAAATAGACATTTTTCAAAGGAAGAAACTAAAGATAACTATAAGTTATGTGTAAAAAATTCTGCATCACTATTGATTAGAAAAATGCAATTAAAACAATGCTAAGGTATCATCTCACACCAATAAGATTGGCAAATATGAAAGAAAAAGAAAATGATAAATGTTGCAGACATTAGAAAATTGAAACATGAATGCACTGTTAGTTGAGTTGTCAACTCATCTAATAAGTCTGGAGAGCAATCTGGAACTATGCCCTAAAGCCTAAAAATTATGCCATAGATAGATACATAGATACATAGATACATAGATACATAGATAGATATAGATACATAGATAGATACATAGATACATAGATTCATAGATACACTTTGATCCAGCCTTTCTACTACTAGGTCTGTATTCTACAAAGATCATTAAAAAGGGAAAAGGATCTACATGTACCAAATATTTAATGTAACTTTTTTGTAGTGGCAAACAATTAGAGATCACTGACATGCCATCAATTGGGGAATGCCTGAATAAGTTGTGCTATATGAATGGAATGGAATGCTATGATTTTAGTACAGTTTTTGTATCTTAGATAATATATTACATAATATTATAAACTACATTATATAATATATTACATAATATTATACACTACATTATACATATTACATTAGATATGTTTGACAAGTAGTTCCAGTTCAAATTTGAACTGAATTAGATAGCCATTAAGATCCCTTCTACAGCTTAATTTTTTTGTAGTGTTGAAAAACTCCTTTATTATGGTCATGCTGTGAAAGAAAACATTGACAAAAAATCTTCAAGAAAAATAAAGTTAAAAACAGTATGTTTCAGGGGGGAGGAGTCAAGATTTCAGAGTAGAAATAGCACTTCCTTGGAGCGCTGGGCCACACCACTTCAAAATTATGTAAAAGGGGGACTCTGAATGACCTCTGGAGCTGCAGAACTAACAAAAGGACACAGAGAAGCTAACCTCCCGCTGAGGACCACCTGGCAGCCCGGCAGGGAGCGGCCAGAACAGAAAATATTACAAGCAGCCAGGAAGAAACAATTTCAATATTGTGGAAACACAATCAGGATAACCCAGGATCTGGCAGCTTCTACATTGAGGGATCGAAGGGCGTGGAATATGATATTAGAGCGGGCAATGGAGCTGGGATTAAAACCAAGAATCATCTACCCAGCAAAACTGAGCGTCATGGTTCAGGGGAAAATATGGTCATTCAGTGGAATAGAGGACTTTCAAGCATTCTTGAGGAAAAAAAAAACAGTTGAATAGAAAATTTGACATTCAGATACAAGATGCAAGTGATGCTTGAGAAGGTAAACAGGGAAAAAGTCATTATGAACTTACCAAAGTTGAACTATTTACATTCCTACAGGGAAAAATAATAACTGTAACTGATGAAACTTTTTTCAGTATGAAAATAGTTGAAGAAGGGTATATGGGCATATAAATACATATGTGAATTTTTGTACATATGTTTTCAGGTATACATAGATAGAGGGCAGAGGTTGAATTTAATAGGAAGGGAAGATACTTAAAAAGTGAAATTCAGAGGTTAGAGAGGAATATAATGAGAGGAGACGGTTTGAGATAGAATCGGGTGAACTATCTCATATAGAAGTGGCAAGGGAACATGTTTACAAGGGAGGGGAAGAAAAGGAAGGCAAAAAGGCAAAATCTTATTCTCATTGAATTAGGTTCAGGGAGAGAATGACATACATATTTAATAGGGTATCTCACCCTACAGGAGAATGAGGGAAAGCGGATGAGAGGGGGGATAATTGAAGGGAGATCAGGCTGGGGGGTAGGGAAGCACCCACTGTTTAGAAGGTCCAGGATCAAAGTGGGGGGTGGGAAATATGGGAGGCAGGATAGGAGGGAGTGAAATATAGTCAGTCTTTTACAATATATCTACTATAGTAATGTTTTGCATAGCATATACTGAGTTGCTTATCTTCCTTTGAAAATAAAATTAAAATATATATACATACACACACACACACACACACACACACATATATATATATATATATATATATATATATATATATATATATATATATATATATAAATACTATGATTTTTCATATAATTGGGAAATAAGATGTGCAGGCATTGGGGACTGGGATTCACCTTGCTGTACTAGAAAGGTTGAAAGGGTTATGGGAGAAGAGCTGGGAGAGAGCAGATTGGATGAGGGGATATCCTGTGGACTGCTATTCTGGGGTGGTGGGTAGGGGGGAAATGGAGAAAAAATTTAACTCAAAATCTGATGGAAATTAATAATGTAAACCAGAAGTTAATAAAGCATTTGAAAAAAAGTATGCTTCAATCTGCATTCAGACACCATCAGTTCCTTGTCTTGAGTTGAATAGAATTTTTCATCATAAGTCTTTTAGAGTTGTCTAGAATCTTTGTATTGCTGAGAATAGCTAGGTGATTTACAACTGATCATCCTACAATATTTCTGTTACTTTGTACACAGTATATTTCTCTTTGCATCCGCTCATGTTAGTCTTTCCAGCCTTTTCTGACAGCATCCTGTTCATCATTTCCTATAATACAGTGGAAAGGGTTACTATTGTGCTATGAGAAAAGATGAGCAGACAGATTTCAGAACAAAGACATAAATGAACTGATGCTGAGTGATATGAGAAGAATGAGGAGTACATTGTACAGAGAAACAGTAACATTGTGTGATGGTCAACTATGATAGACTTAACTCTTTACACTGATCTAAGACAATTGAAGAAGACTTGTGATAGAAAATTCTATCCATGTCAACAAAAAAAGAACTATGGAGTTTAAATGAAGATCTAAGCATACTATTTCAACATTTATTTTTTTCTTTATCATGGTTTTTCCCTTTTGTTCTGATCATTCTTTCACAACATGACTACTATGGAAATATGTTTAATATGAGTGTAAATGTTTAACCTATATCAGATTGTTTGGTATCTTCAGGAGAAGGAAAAGAAGGCAGGGGAGAGAAAAATTTGGAACTCAAAATCTTACAAAAACCAATGTTGAAAATCATCTTTACAAGTAATTGGAAGAAAGTAAGATATTTTAATTGCAAAAAACAAAGTATTCAAGTTTGCCCATTGATTTTAAAGATGAATAACCTGTGCCATGCTTCTTAATTTACTTTTGGTCTGATTTTTATAAAGGTGTATTAGAAGATTCATGATGGCATCCAAACTTCACATTGCAAATTAATGAAGATGAGTGGCCCAAAACAATCAAGGGAAGTGTGTGTATGAGTGCATACACATTGACATACATATATATTCATATTCCCTCACCTGATAAGGACATAATGATAAGCACTTTTTCAGACAAAGTTCAAGTTAAACACAATGCAAGACTGCAACCATTAGAAGTTGAAGTCACCGCATAGACTCCCAATGTCTCTTCCCCACCACCCCTCCCCTCACCTTGTCCTCAAAGTACAGCAGTGTCAGATGAGAGTTGCCTCTCTGAAGTAGTTTTTAAACCCAAATGTTGCACCAACTCAGGAGGCCTTCCTTGGGCCTCTCTTCTTCTTTTATTCTTTATACATATAAATTTATTTATTCATTTTAGTTTTCAACATTCACTTCCACAAAATTTTGAGTCCCAAATTTTCTCCCAATAATCAAATCATAATCTAATTGACTGTATTTGCAGCAATATCAGGAAATGCACCCCCCCCCCAAAAAAAAAAGCGGGACAAGTCTATAGCTACTGCTGCAGAGGAACATGGAGAGGGAAAGTTATTAAAAAAAAAAAAAAACTTTTAAAACTTCTCTCAGTCTTTGAAGAGAAAAAACACCTGCAAGGACCAAACAGCCCACCAGAATCACTCATCTTTTTTCTTTCTTTCTTTTTTCTCTTCAGCTCTTCTTAATTTCTGTCTTTTTGACCATTATGTAATTATAGCTCAGTTTGTGAAGTCCTCAGCTGTTATAGGGAGAAGGGGAAAGCTAAGGACACTGAATGACTTCTTATTGCAGTTTCTGCTTTACTCTTCCTATTCAAGTTCTTTCTTCTAACACTGACTTCTTACAGACTGCTTTAGTCTTTTTCAAATCATCTGGGCATGACTCAACTTTTCCTCTCAGCTCAAAGACTGTGATAGTACAAAGTTCTTCTCAGAACTGAGAGGTAATACTAAGTCCTCCAGAACTATAATTTCCAAAATCAGTTTGCAACTACATACTAAAGATATATGGTCAAATGAAGACCACTGATAATTTTTCTTATGCTCAGCCTCTTCATAATAAATTACAGCTTTGTGTGTTGGAAAGCAAATCCATCTTATCCACTATCATGAAATTTAGCTTCCTAAAGCAAAATTTTAATGACAACAATTTTTTTTTTGTCAAAACTATACAATTTCCTTATTTTTACATTCCAGCTTTTTAAAGCTCTAGTTCAGGCTCAGTAACCTGCAGCCCCGAGGCCATATGTCACCCTTTAGATCCTCAAGTGTAACCCTTTGACACCGTGGGCTCTAGTTCAATAAGATAGAACATGTATTTAAATTTTCTGACTCTGAGCATATTATATTGCTATAAAAATGATCTATAAAAATTCAAGCAATCTACATCTTAAGGTCCAAATGAGCTGATAACCTACCTCTGATTTTGCTAAATTCAAGTAATCTTATGTACCAGGTGTGCCTGATTCATTCTCATTTTTTACATTCATATATAGCATTTATTCCACCTTGAAAGTCCTTCCCACTTCCCTAATGTCTTTTCCCATCCTTCAAGACCAAGGACAATACCTAACTCCTCCATGAAGCCTTCCTTAATTTCTCAAGTCAACAATGAGTATACATTTTCTGTACAAATATTATGACAATTTTCACAAAATGGTTTGTATTTACATATATAATGTGCAAAACATACATGTTTGCATGCATGTATATACATATACATATATATATATGTCTTCCAGACAAGTGTGCAAATTTCTTCAAGTCAGAGACCTCATTCATTTTATATCCCATAGAACTTAACTGAATTCCTTGTATATAAGATGTTATATGTATATATGAATGTGCACATTTCAATGCAAACATATATATATATGTGTGTGTGTGTGTGTGTGTGTGTGTGTGTGTGTGTGCTGTTGTCTGCTTTGTTTGGTTTTTAATTTATGGAAGCATAGCATCACAATAATAAGTTTGTACTTTTAAACTTTATCCCCTTAAAGAAGATTAAAAGTGATGCTTCCTGAACTCTGTGTGTTACATTTCACCTTTTCCTATGGTTGTGTGTTTTGGTTTGTCCTTTGGTCTTGAAGAAGACCATGACATCAGGGATATGAGGACATAACTTGTAATTGACTCCTATTTGAATGAACACCTGAACTTTCTCTTCTGGAGTCACCTGGGTCCAATAGCCACATGTCTATCAGGATGATTGGAGATGATTCAGGATGCACTAGGAAATCTTGGCCCTGTAAGTCAATTGTAAGTCATGTCGTCCTCTCCCTGATGTCATGATTATCCTCTTCTTCTTTTCTTCTTTATACATATAAATTTATTTATTCATTTTAGTTTTCAACATTCACTTCCACAAAATTTTGAGTCCCAAAATTTTCCCAAACTCTGACCTCACTTCCATGATGGCATGCATTCTTGATTATCCCTTCACCTAATCTACCCTCCTTTCTTCATCACTACTCCCTTTTCTTATCCCTTTCCCTTCCCAGTTACATGTATATGTTTTTTTTTTATTTTGAATTCCACATTCTCTCCCTTCCTCCTCCCCACTCACCCTAATTGAGAGGGCAAGCAATTCAATATAGATTTCACATGTGTAGTAATGCAAAACATAGTCATGTTATGAAAAACTAACTAAATTTCCCTCCATCCTATCCTGCCCCTCCCCATTTATTCTATTATCTCCTTTCCCCCTGCTGTAATGGCAAGCACAGAAGTATTTCACACCTTGTTTCAGCTATTGAATTAACATCTTGTTTCAGTTCAAGTTTCTTTTGAGCCTTGTACCAAGACTGTTAAGAAACTGAGCATGTGAACTCCACAAATTGTGAACCCTAGAACTCATCAACTCCTGCAACATGAAGGAGAGGAACTAATGACAATATATAAGGAGAATTTCCAGACTCGAGACAGAAGAACTAAAAAGAGGACTCTTTTGGTGGTAGAGTCAAGAAGAAGAAAACGTGTGATATTCCAGCACTCTGTTTATCGGCTCTGTCTGCATTGATGTTTGTTTGTAATACTTTGTACAGAAGCCCTGGGACCTCACTGGAAGCTCTGAAAGAGGATTTTCTAGTTGTATATTTACAGAAGTCCTGGAGAAAGGTTGTGGAGATCCTGGGACTTTACTGATGATTTGTACTGACCTCTTAGACCTTTTTAGTGGGTCTGTGTTGATTTCTATGTTGATGATTTCTGTTGAGTTCTCAGACCTTGTTGGTGGGTCTGAATTGATTTTACAGGCAGATAGTGAATAGATGATGGTGCTGGCAATGTGAATGAATATCACTGTGGCTCTGTCAAGCTTTGTTTTTTCCAGAAACAGAAGTTGTGAAGGACTTGAGTTGGACTGGACATTGTGAACTTCAATATGGAATAGGAACTGGATGAAGAACTGGACAAGGAGCTGGACAAGGAATTAGGAGCTACCTGCTTTTGAACCCAGGTCACAGTTGGAGCTGGGACCATGGAAGAGGAACCATGGAAACTAAGAGCTACTCTCAAGTCAAGCTGAAAGAAGACTTCACTTGGATACTATGTACTGACTAAGAAGATTATGATTTACTATGAGGTAAGGGTGGATGGCCTATGCATTTTCCACTATCCCTTAAGATCTTACCGAGTAATGAGTAATGAGTGAGTAGTGACTTGTGATTGAATAGTGACTGATGATTGAACGGTGACTGATTTGTACCTTAGTGTGGCCCATGAGTGGAGGACTTTGACCTTTTGTACTTTATGATTGAATGATTGAATTACTAAGCAATTGACTGACTGAATGATTGTACTTTGTTCAAAACTATGTAACCACTTTGGTAAAAACTATGTGGCCATTTCCACAATAAATTATAATATTGTGAATGTTGTACCCCTTCCCTGGTACTTTCCTGTAGAGTAAATTAGATTTCTTTCTTTCTTTCTTTCTTTTTTGTTAAAGCAATTGGGGTTAAGTAACTTTCTCAAGGTTACACAGCTATTCATTATTTATGTGTGGGTGCTCATTTTCTGAGGCCGGATCCGATCTCAGGTCATCCCAACTGCGAGGCTGGCGCTCTTACTCACTTTGCCACCTAGATGCCCCAGTAAAATAGATTTCAAACCCTAAATGAGTTGTATGTTACTCCCTCCTTAATACAAATCTGATGAGAGTAAGGTTCACTCACTTCCTCTCACCTCACTCACCCTTCTTCCCTTCCGTTGTAATTTTTTTTCTTTCCTCTATAGGTACTGAAGGTCATCTTGGTGGGTTGTTTCAAGTATTGAGCAAAAGACAGAAGGTGCTGAGAAAAAACAGCAGATGGCCCGAGAATACAGAGAGTAGAATATGTCAGATAATTTACCACATTTTACCTTTCCTCTAGTACATCCCTCTCTTACTCCTTCATATTCCACTCACCCTGTGCCCTCTGTCTATATATAGTCTCTCTAACTACCTTAATACTTAAAAAGGTCTCATGAGTTAAAAATATCATCTTTCTATATAAGAATGTAAAGAGTTAAACTTTAATGAGTCCACTATTATTTCTATTTTCTGTTTACCTTTTTATGCTTCTCTTAAGTCTTGTGTTTGAAAGTCAATTTTTCTATTTAGCTCTGACTTCTCAAAAATGCATTAAATTCCTCTATGTCATTAAATATTAATATTCCCCTCATTGATTATACTCAGTTTTGCTAGGTAGGTGATTTTTGATTTTAATAACAAGTCTTTTGACCTCTGGAATATCATATCCCAAGCCCTCCAAACCTTTAATATAGAAGCTGCTAAACCTTGTGTTATCCTGATTGTGGTTCCATAATACTTGAATTGTTTCTTTCCAATTGCTTGCAATATTTTCACCTTAATCTGCAAACTCTGAAATTTGGCTACAATATTCCTGGGAGTTTTCTCTTTCAGGAGGTGGATTCTTTCAATTTTTATTTTATCTTCTGGTTATACAATATCAGGGTACTTTTCCTTGGTAATTTCTTGAAGATGATGTCTAGGCTCTTTTTTGTCAATGGATTTCAGGTAGTCCAATAATTTTTAAATTATCTCTCTGGGATCTATTTTCCAGATGAGTGTTTTTTCCAACAATATAATTCACATTATCTTCTATTTTTTCATTCTTTCAGTTTTGTTTTACTTCTTCTTGATTTCTCATTGAGTCATTTGCTTCTATTTGTTGTATTCTAATTTTTAAGGAATTATTTTCTTCAGTGAGCTTTTGGACCTCCTTTTCCACTTGGACAGTTCTGGTTTTTAAAGCATTCATCTCTTCATTGCCTTTTTGAGCCTCCTTTGCCATTTGGTCTAGTCTGTTTTTTGAGGTGTTATTTTCTCCAGTATTTTTTGGATCTCATTTAGCAAGCTGTTGACTTATATTTCATGATTTTCTTGCATCAGTCTCATTTCTCCTCCCAGATTTTCCTCTACTTCTTTTAATTAATTTTCAAAATTCTTTTTTTTAGTTATTCCATTGCCTGAGCCCAATTCATATTTCTATTGAAGGCTTTGGATGTATGAGCTTTGACTTTATTGTCTTCTTCTGAATATATATTTCAATCTTCCTTGTCACCAAACTAAAATTCTATAATCTGAGTTTTTTCCCACTGTTTCCTCACTTTCTCAGCCAATTGCTTGACTTATTAATTCTTGTAAGGTAGAGTTCTGCTATCAGTGTAAAGGGTATCCTCTCTCAAGCTTCAGGGGTTTTGTGCAGCTGTTTTCAGAGATACTTCTAAGGACCTGTGAGTTTTCAGTTCTTCTAAGGTGGTATGATCTAAGGAGAGTTGTTTACTCTTCTCCTGGCCTTTCAGTGAGTGACCACAAGCACTCTTTTCTGCCCTGAAATTGTGAAGAGGGTTCCATTTCCACTGATGCCAAAGCTCTGCCATACCAGTGCTCATCCTTCCCCAGGACCACCAACCAGAACTGTGACCCAGCTCCAATTATGAGTAAAGCAATAGAATCCTGCCTCAGTGTCAGCAAAGAGATCCCCTTAATCTCCAACTGATCAGTTGTTTGATCCCCTTATTGTCTGTGGGCTAAAATCTCTGGAAGTAGCCACTTCCTCTGCTTCCATTGCTTCTGCTCCTGAAGCCTCTATTGCTGCCACTATTTTCCCCTAGTTGTGTTGGGGGCAGAATTGATCTGTGTTCCTCTCACCCAGGTCTGACACACCTTTCACACTGACCTAAATTGCTTTTGGTATTTGTTCGTTGAGAAGTCTGGAAGCCAACACAGCTGCCTGAAACCTACTCTTGTTTTGCTTTAGGATCTGGTCTGTGCTGGACTGAGCACCTCTCTCAGCCTGATGTAACAGACCTTTTGAAATTTCAGGTTGTTGTGGGCTGGAAAGCTGTTTCACTCTGTCTTTTTTTGTGGGTTCTAGAATTTGTTTAGAGTCCACAGATATTTGAAGTGGTTTGGGGGAGAGCTCAAGCAAGTCCTTGCTTTTATTCCACCATCTTAGCTCAGCCCCTGCCATGTTCCTTTATGAGAATGAAAGAAAAAACACAACCTGTAAATAGTCTGAACTTCCTGAATGGGAACCCACTTAACTAGTTCCAGTTGGGCAACTCATCTGATCTTCTCTTCTCTTCTCCTCTCCCCTTTCCTGAGGGTGTTCTACTCTAAGAAAGATAAATTTTGATGACCAAAAGACCTAGTTAACTTTGGGTTTACTGGCTAGATTTATTTCTTGAAGAATAACCCATAAATCCAATTGACTCTGGATTTCATAGATTGGACACCAATAGGTCCCTCCCCAAACACCAGTTGATGGATATTTTTGGGCCCTCTTGGCTCAGAGTGAATGTAAATAGTAACTGATTGTCTTTTCCCAAAAACTCAGAGGGTCTTCCCCTCCATGTTTGATTTTTTTTTTTTATTAAAGGGGCCATCCTTGTCTCACTTCTTAAAGAGATCTATTCACTAAATGGGCATCACCTGACTCAAAGTGAGAACTTGAAAAGATTTTAGCCTAAAAGGCTTAGGACTCCCACTGCATCCTAGGTCATCTCCATTAATTTTGGTTGACATCTGGCTACTGGACCTAGATGTCTCTGGAGGAGAAATTGTAGCTGGAGACTTTGCACAGTCCTCCCTCACTCAAATCAAAGTTCTCTGTTACCTTCAGAAGGTATGAGGGTGTTCAGATTCTACCACTGACTCAAACTTGCACTGATAGCATCATTTTAGAGGTCCCCTATACCCCACAGTTCTATTTATTTAATAGACTGAATAGCTTTTGCAAAGGAATATTTACTTTAAAGGTATAGTAATACGAATTATACAACCATGCTCTCCACAACAATAACAAATGGGACAGCATGATCCTTCCTTATAAAATCTAGGCTTTGGGAGGGAAATGGAGCATTAGGTTCCCTCAGTTGGTTCTTAAAAACATCAGTTTCACCAATTTCCAAGTTCACAGTGCTCATAGACTTATGTCCTATGAACCTGATTTAACATTGCTTCCTTGCTGAACTAGAAGCAACATTTGGTCTGGAATCCTGGTCCCAAAAATAATGACGGCAAGAACTTGTGTTCAGAGATTCTACCACTTGTGTCTGAAACTGGAAAGAAGAAATTAAACAGATTACGACCCCAAATCTAATTCTCAGGGACACAGTATCTAAATATGAGAGGGAGGATATGGCCTCCCTCCCCAACCAACTCACCTCCTGCTGTCCCATGAGTGGACAAAATTGTTGTCCCTTGCAAACAGCTGGAAAGAGAGACTAACTCTATCCCAGTCTGTTAGGTTTGTAGGTATAGTCTGTTCTAGTAACTTAGATAAGCAAAAGAGGCTACTCCTTGTCAATTAATAGGGTGTATTCTTTTTTTTCTTTTTTTTTTTTTAAAGCAATTGGGGTTAAGTAACTTGCTCAAGGTTACACAGCTAGTCATTATTTATGCGTGGTTGCTTATTTTCTGAGGCAGGATCTGATCTCGGGTCATCCCAACTCCGAGGCCGGTGCTCTTACTCACTGCGCCACCTAGCCGCCCCTTTAGGGCAATTGGGGTTAAGTAACTTGCCCAAGGTTACACGGCTAGGTTTTTTTGGTTTGTGTGGATTAAGTGTCTGAGTCCAGCTCTGAACTCAGGTCCTTCTGACTCCAGGGCCAGTGCTGTATTCACTGCGCCACCTAGCTGCCCCAATAGGGTGTATTCTATAGGAAGTAGATCCCTGCTATGTCCCATGTGGTTGCCCCACATTTGGGTGGTCTAATAAAGTGCAAAATCCATACATTACTTTTCACTGTCTTAATATTGAAGACCTAGATCAACTTAAGAGAATGATTGGTTCAGACTTTAAAGACAGTTTATTCTATGGAGAAAGAGAGAGAGATTCTTAGACAAAGGTTTATATAGTTAAACAGATTCATTCATGTACCCCTGGCCTATGCTTTATCTCCTATCTTAAATGAGTTCCTTATCAAAACTGAAAAAAATAAATGTTGTCCTCTTTCAAAACCATTAACAATGACTATTGAATAAAATGTATTAATAATAGTAACTCATTTATATAAAGCTGAGTTTCACAATTCCTCTGATATAGGTGATATATATATATATGATATATAATATATATATATATCATATATATATGTGTGTGTGTGTGTGTGTGTGTGTGTGTGTGTGTGTGAGTGTGTGTGTATAATATTACCTTGATTTCTCAGTTGAGTAAAACTAAGGATCCCTGAGATTGAATGAGTTCCCATGGGCATACAGTTAATGATTATCAGAGGGAGGGTTTTAATCCAGGTCTCCCTAAATCTAAATCTAATATTCTATCCATTGCATCTTGAGTCATCTCCAGTCATCCTGATGAATATCTGGTCACTGGGTTGAGATGGCTCTGGAGAAGAAAGTGAGACTAGTGACCTTACACAATCCTCCCCCATTCATCAAGTCATGGCATCATTTCCCTGATGTCATGGTACTCTTTCAAAATGAAGGACCACAACAACTTATCTATTCAAACATCTGATTTTTCCTAATACAAAATTCAAAACATCAATGACAGTAGAACGTATGGAAAGGCCTAGTGAGAATATTATAGAAAAGTAAAACCATGTTTATATGCATTTGAGCACTGCTAACTTCACTTACTGCCTAAAGAATGGCATAAATGTACTATGAATGAAGAAAAAAGCAAATTTGAGAGTAATGAAGAGTAATGGAAAAGATTGTTAAGATAAAGTATACTGCTATGTAACTGAAAGAGATGTGGGTTTAAGGAATAGAAAATCTAGGAAGTTGATATGAGAATCTACACTGAATGATAATTAAGCACCAAAATCACTATTAAGCTAATCAGTGGGAAAAAATAAAATTGCCTACTGTATAGTATATCACTTGGAAACAGGAGCTGTACTAAAACAGTCAAGCTGCAACTGCTTAAACAAAATGAATCAGAAGTGAAAGTAAAATAAATGGACCATTGAAATGAAACCTCACTTTTAAGCCACAACATTTGAGATTTATATTATCAAGATATGTTCAATTTAAATGATGCTTTTAAAAAGACACTTACCAGGAAATTCATGCTCTGTTTCCAATGTTGGCAATGATTTGCCGAATGATTCTTTTAAAAAATCATTTGAAACTATGGGACACTAATTTTTTTTTTATTTAAAACATATAGACACCCATAATGCAGATGCACAATGCATATATACCAATACACATATTTACATGTGAATTGATAATTTATGGAATTGGGCAGGTATGCCTAGTTCATTAGATACTGTCCAAGAAAGACCACTACAGTAACAGGAAGCGGAACTGCAATCACAGATTAATTAAACACAGAGGGTGTAGGGGAGAACAGTCCCAAAAAGTACAAAGGCAAGAAGAGAAAGTGGTACAGAAGGCAAACAGTGTGGGATGGGGTATGTGATGGTGAAGGAAGGCAGGCAAAGTCAAGAAAAGGATAGACCTCATCTTCTTATGTTCAAATCTGGCCTCAGACACTTACTAGCTGTGTGACCCTGGGTAGGTCACTTAACTCTAACTCATTTCCTCATCTTCAAAATGAACTGGAGAAAGAAATGGCAAACCACTATAGTATCATGGCCAAGAAAACACCAAATGAGATCACAAATAATTGAATACAACTGAAAAACCGAGTCTAAGGAATTTGCCCCTGGTCACTGAACTGCAAAGTATGAAGGATTCATATTTAAATCTAGTTCCTTCTAGCCCCAGCCCAGCTCTCTGTATTTCATCTTTGTGTTTTCCCAAATCTTGAATATTGTAAGTGTTTCTTAATTTGAAGAATTCAGATGAAATAATAAGATGCTCTCTGTATCACTCAGAGAATTTTATTTAGTCCTTTATAAGATTTAATCTGTAGTTCATCAGGTATTTGATATTACCTGTAGGGTAACTATCTTTAAGTCATTTACTTATACCTAATAACTTAAGAAATGATGATGGGGGTGGGGTGAGGTAATAAAATGGACTTTTTCCCTAGACATTTTTGAAACTGGGGAATCATCAGTATATCATTTAGCTTTTAGGTAAGAAATGTAGGTGACAGGGAAGAATTAATTAAATTTAGTACTTTATTTTCATTTTAAAATGTCTGTCAGTGTATTCAGATCATGTAATCTAGACTAAACAGCTTCTTCCCCTTGGTATATGATAAAATCCATCCTAACAGGTAGTGTCCCTATGTGGCATTATGCAACCCAAAATTGTTGGATCTCTGATGAGCAATGGTTCAATCTTCAAATGTGATTCTTTTAATATATTGGTATGCTGGAGAAAAGAATCAGTCCTGACGCATAAGAATGAAGTTTTCTTTTTCTTTAAATTACAAGTAGTTCATTAGCAAAGTTAATTTTGAGGCTGCTCAAGGGAAAAGAAACTTCCTTCAGAAGTGACAGGCTGAGATGAAAGTTTCTGTAATATAGCTTTCTATTGCTATGACTAAGGGCAAGGAGGGGAGAGGGTGAAGAGGAGACTAAATCCTGTATGTGTACATTTATATTCTCCCTATGAAACACTGAATGTAATTATTCTGATCTAATTAGGCCAGAATCCTTATCTGATTACAAAGGAATCCAGGCTTGGTATACAGTTCCTGCTGAATGAGGATTGTTCCAATTTCTGACAAACCTTGTTTGCTTGCTCTCCTTGGGAATAATGTGGTTTAACTAATAACTTTTTAAAAAAGGACCATTTTGCAAGAGTTGTTAAAGCTCTATATGATTTCTTCCTGTCCCTTGTAATAAGAATGAAGAATTTAGACATCTAAAAGGATGTTTTGATCGAGCAGCCAAATCAGAAATCAGAACAATATATAGGACACATTGAAAATTTAGAGGGAGAAATATAATGTTCCTCAATTTCTTCTAATGCTCCTAATTCTCTGATCTGATTTTTTTTGTGGGTATTGTCTCTCTTTAGACATGTATAATTATTGCTCCAGACCAGTTGTAAGATGTGAGGACAGGCATGTTTCTCTTTTTTTTTTTTCCCAGATGCTTTATTAACTTCTGAATTACATCATTCATTTCCATCAGATTTTGACTTAAACTTTTCCCCCATTTTCTCTACCCCCCACCCCAGAATAGCAGACCCACAGGATTTCCCCTCACCCCATCTGCTCTCTCCCATATCTTCTCCATTGCCCCTTCGAATTTTTCAGTAGGGAAAGGGGAATATCTGTGCCCCAATGTATTTATTATTTCCCAATTATATGTAAAATGGTATTGATAATAGTATTTAAACATTTTTAAACATTTGATTTTAAAACTTTGAATTCCAGATTCATTCCCTTCCTCCCTTGTTACCTACACTTACTGTGAAGATAACCAATTCAGTATATGTTGTACATGTGTAGCTATGCAAAACATTACCATAGTGGATGTATTATAAAAGACTGACTATATTTTGCTCCCTCCTATCCCACCTCCCATTTGGTCTATTCCCTACTTTGATTCTGTCCCTTTTCAAAAGTGGGTGCTTGCAACCTCCCTCCCCCTCTTCCCTATAACCCTCCCTTCCATTATCGCCCCTCTCATCCCCTTCCCCCCTACTCTCCTGTAGGGTGAGATATCCTATTTAGTATGTATGTCATTCTCTCCCTGAAACAAATTCAATAAGAATAAGATTTTGCCTTTTTGCCTTCCTGTTCTTGCCCTCCCTTGTAAACATTTTCCCTTGCCTCTTCTATATGAGATAGTCTTTCTCTCTCATTCTGTCTCTCCACATCTCCCTTCCTTATATTCCTCTCTCACCTCTTAATTTCACCTTTTAAGTATCATTCCTTCCTATTAAATTCGACCTGTACTGTCTATCTATGTATACCTGTAAACACACACACACACACACACACACACACATATAAACATTCACATATGTATTCCTATGCCCATATACTCTACTTCAACTATTTTCATACTGAGAAAAGTTTCATCAGTTACAGTTATCGTTTTTCCATGTAGAAATGTAAATAGTTTAACTTTGATAAATTCATTATGATTTCTTTTCCCTGTTTACTTTCTCAAGCATCTCTTGCTTCTTGTGTCTGAATGTCAAATGTTCTATTCAACTCTGGTTTTTTCCTCAAGAATGTTTGAAAGTCCTCTATTCCACTGAAAGACCATATTTCCCCTAAAACATGATACTCAGTTTTGCTAGGTAGTTGATTCTTGGTTTTAATTCCAGTTCCTTTGCCCTGTGGAATATCATATTCCAAGCACTTCAATCCCTCAGTGTAGAAGCTGCCAGATGCTGCACTATCCTGATTGCCTTTCCACAGTATTCAAATTGTTTCTTCCTGGCTGCCTGTAATATTTTCTCCTTGATGTGGGAATTCTGGAACCTGGCTATAATATTCCTAGGAGTTTTCTTTTTGGGATCTTTTTCAGGAGGTGATCAGTGGATTCTTTCAACCTCTATTTTGCCTTCTGTTTCTAAAACATCGGGGCAATTTTCCTTGAGAATTTCTTGAAGGACAATTTCTAGGTTCTTTACTTGATCATTGTTTTCAGGTAGTTAAATAATTTTTAAATTATCTCTCCTGGATCTATTTTCCAGGTCAGTGGTTTTTTTTCCCATGAGATATTTCAATTGCCTTCTATTCTTTCATTTGTTTGTATCTGCTTAACAGCATCTTGACTTCTCAAAAAGTCACCACCTTCCATTTTCTCAAGTCTAATTCTGAAGGAATGATGCCCCTCAGTGAGCTTTGGAGATTCTTTTTCCATCTGGCAAATTCAGCTTTTTAAGTCATTCTTCTCTCCATCGCCTTTTTGAGCCTCTTTTGCCATTTTAGTTAGTCTATTTTTAAGGTGTTATTTTCCCCAGTCAGGCTGTTGATTCTCATTTCATACTTTTCTTACATTTTTCTAATTTCTCTTCTCAGTTTTTTATCCACTCCTCTTATCTGCTTCT
Organism: Gymnobelideus leadbeateri; assembly: GCA_011680675.1. NCBI lineage: Eukaryota > Metazoa > Chordata > Mammalia > Diprotodontia > Petauridae > Gymnobelideus > Gymnobelideus leadbeateri. The sequence goes on from WOXC01001374.1 coordinate 417,631, forward strand.
TATGGTCCTCTACAGCCTTTAACCAGCTCGTATTTTTATTTGGGGCTTTTTGTGCAAGAGTTCTGACCTTCCCAGTCCTCCTCCTGTTCCATGCTTAGATTGTCTTTTCCCCAAAAATAGGAGTCTAATGTTGAATTTTTCTGTTTATTTTTATTATTTTTTTTTTTGCCTAGGCATATTGCTACTCAATTACTTGACTTTTAGGCTTGTTGCCATAGTAGGACTCTGCCACCAGCCAGGGGAGCCTCTGTTCCAAACTCTGGGAGTCTTCTCAGATGCCAGAGGTATTAGTTGGGTGCCCCCTCTGGAAGCCTCCACATTCTCTGGCAAGCTGGTCACACACCTGAAGACATCCACCCCCATACTGCAATCTAGATACAAGAAAGTGAAAGCCAGAGCAATTACCCCCCCCCCCCGCCGACTGATCGCCTGGTCCCCCCACAGTCTCGCAGGCCAGCAGCTAGAGGTGCAATGTGGCAAGCTACCAGGCATAGCTACTCAGAGTCTTCTCACCCTGGGGTAAAGAGGCAGATGTACTTTCCCCACTGGTCACAAAGTCTCTCAAAGGGCACTGAACTCTCACTTTGTCCTAGGCATCTATGTGTTGATTATTCTGTAAACACCACAGCTGCTGTTGTTCTAGAGTCCCTCCACCCAGATGCTTCTCTGGCTCCCCTGGTACTAAAACCTCTTGACTCATGGGGGCCTAGGCTCGGCTCCAAAGCACTGTGCTGCTGTTCCCTGCCTGGTGGGAGATTAGCTTCTTTGTGTCATTTTTTGGGTTCTATAGCTCCAGAGTTTGTTCAGAGTCCTCTTTTACATAAATCTGTAAGTAGTGGAACCAGAGCTACATGGAAATGCTCTTATTACCTTTGATCTCAGTTTTGATGTATCCAGTACCAGTATTAGAGCTTTCAGTGAAGGGCTGATATAGTCAGAAAGGATAGATGCTAGAAGAGTAGTCCCAACTTAAAAAATGGAAAAATAAAAAGGAATTAGCATGTGGCTCCAAAGCAGGGGTACTTCTCCAAATGCATAAATATAAATATTAGTCCAGTATAAAGAACCACTTCTCTTTGTATCCCATTTCTAGGCCTCTGGAAAACTTGTGGATTTCTCTCTTGAGAGGAGGAACCAAAGTCAACACTTCCAGGTGAGTCCTTTTTCCAAAGAAAGAGTGGCAGTGGTAAGTTCTAACTCTTGTTGAAGAAAAGAGAGACTAAGTCCTCAATGTACAGTTCACTTTAAGTATGAGAGACGAATAAAAACAAAACAGGGGGGCGGAGCCAAGATGGCTGAGTAGAAACAGCTCTTCCAAGCCTCTCTGCCCCCAGATTCTCCACAAACTATGTAAAAAAGGACTCTGAAAAACTTCTGGAGCCCCAGCACCCACAGAACGACACAGAGAAGCTAACCTCCCGCTGAGGACAGCCCAGCACCCTGCAGGAAGGACCAGCGCAGTGGTCTGGGAGCCGGCAGCGTGCAGAGCGCAGGAGCCGAGCCGAGCCCAGGTCCACGTGAGCCGAGGTTTTAGCCCCAGGGCGGCAGGGCCAGCAGCTAGCTGGAGGAACCCCAGAACACCAGGAGCTGTGGCAACTCCAGAATTATCAACATAGACATGCCTAGGACAAAGTAAGAGGTTAGTGTCCTATGGACTTTGGGACCTGTATTTGGGGAAATGCGTTGGCTCCCTCCCCTGGGGGCTAGAAGCCGCTGAGGAGACACTCCATTTGGTAGTTTTCAGAGGCAGCTCCGGCTCCCAGCCTGCAATTAATTGTAGGGAGATCCAGCGATCAGTCTTGGGGGGGTAATCGCTCTTGCTTTAACCTCCCTGGATCTGGATTGTGATCTAGGGTGGAAGTTGTGGGTGGGTTTACAGCTTGCCAGAAACGGAAGTTGCCCCCCACACGTTCGGGACGAAAATTCCTCTATCTGGCCTTAAAGCCATAGTGTGGCAACAAGCCCAAAGTCAAGCAATTAAGTGGCAACATGCCAAGGCAAAGGAAACAGAAAAATGCAACCCTAGACTCCTATTTTGGGGGCATAGAGCAGGAAAAGGACTGTGAGGTCAGAAGTCCTGCTCCAAAAGCCCCAGGGGAAAACATGAGCGGGTTGCAGGCCATAGAGGACCTTAAGAAGGACTTTAAAAATCAAATAAAAAGTGGAGGAAAAATTGGAAAGAGAAATGAGAAGGATGCAGGAAAAGTATGAAATGAGGGTCAACAGCCTGACTGAGGAAAACAACACCTTAAAAAATAGACTAACTCAAATGGCAAAGGAGGCCCAAAAGGGCAATGAGGAGAAGAATGCCTTAAAAAGTCGAATTTGCCAGATGGAAAAGAATCTCAAAAGTTCACTGAGGAGATTCATTCCTTCAGAGTTAGACTGGAGCAAATGGAAGCTAGTGACTTTATGAGAAATCAAGATACTATTAAACAGATCCAAACAAATGAAAGAATAGAAGGCAGTGTGAAATATCTCATAGGAAAAACCACTGACCTGGAAAATAGATCCAGGAGAGACAATTTAAAAATTATTGGACTACCTGAAAGCCATGATCAAAGAAAGAACCTAGAAATCACCCTTCAAGAAATTCTCAAAGAAAACTGCCCTGATGTTTTAGATCCAGAGGCAAAATAGAGGTTGAAAGAATCCACCAATCACCTCCTGAAAAAGATCCCAAAAAGAAAACTCCCAGGAATATTATAGCCAGGTTCCAGAATCCCCAGATCAAGGAGAAAATGCTACAAGCAGCCAGGAAGAAACAATTTCAATATTGTGGAAACACAATCAGAATAGCCCAGGGCCTGGCAGCTTCTACACTGAGGGATAGAAGGGCATGGAATATGATATTCCAGAGGGCAAAAGAACTGGGAATGAACCCAAGGGTGACCTACCCAGCAAAACTGAGTATTTTGTTTCAGGGGAAAATATGGTCATTCAGTGGAATAGAGGACTTTCAAGCATTCTTGAGGAAAAACCCAGAGTTGAATAGAAAATTTGACATCCAGACACAAGAAGGAAGAGATGCCTGAGAAGGTAATCAGGAAAAAGAAATCAAAAGGAACTTATCAAAGTTGAACTATTTACATTCCTATATGGAAAAGCAATAACTGTGACTGATGATATCTTTCTCACTATGAAAATAATGGAAGAAGGGGTGTGGTCATATGAATACATATGTGAATGTGTGTGTATATGGTTACAGTTATATATGGATAGAGGGCATAGGTTGAATTTGTTGGGAAGGAGAATACTCAAGGGATGAAATTATGAGGTGAGAGAGGAAAGTGGCAAGAGGAGATGGGGAGAGACATGGTAGGGTAAACTATCTCATGTAGGGGAAGTGGGTGCAAAGGAGGGGAGAATAAGGAAGGCTAAAAAGGCAAAACCACATTCACATTGAATTTGGTTCAGGGAGAAAATGACATACATACTAAATGGGATATCTCAACCTGCAGCAGGATAGGGGGGAGGGGGATGAGAGGAGGGATGATGGATGGGAGGGCATCCTTGGGGTGAGGGGAGGTTGGAAGTACCCACTATAGAAGAGGGACAGCATCATGTAGGGAATGGACCAGGTGGGGGGTGGGATTAGTGGGAGGGAATTATAAGCAGCCTTGAACAATATATCTACTATGATAATGTTTTGCATAGCTAGACATGTACAACATATACTGAATTACTTATATCCCAAGAAGCAATGGGTGACAAGGGAGGAAGGAAATGGATCTGAAATTCGAGGTCGTAACATTAAATGTTTCAAATATACATATAAATACTATTATTAATACTCTTTTGCCTATAATTGGGAGATAAGATGTGCAGGCATTGGGACACAAAGATTCATCTTCCTCTAATGGAAAAGTCGATGGAGGTATGGGAGAAGGTATGGGAGAGAGCAGATTGGAGGAAGTGATATCTTGTGGGACTGCTATTCTGGGAGGTTGGGTAGGGGAATAATGGGGGAAAATGATTGTAACTCAAAATCTGGCGGAAATGAATGATGTAAAACAGAAGTTAATAAAGTATTTGTTTAAAAAAAAACACACACAAAAAAAAAAAACAGAACAAAAAAAAAAGAATATGTCTCTTGGTTTCAGGCTATGGCACAGAGTGTTTACTTACTGCCTCAGCTGGATACAATCTTTCCTGTTAAATGGCATTACAGTAATAGAGATTGTGAAAAATAAGTAAGAATAGCTCAGAACTAGAAAAAAAATAAAGTTTTATAGTCGAGTTTTTCCTCTTCCCCAATTTGTTAGAAGAAGAAAGTGCTTTCAATTTAATGTTGCCTTACTTATGTGTAAGTATACTCTTCATGAAAAAAATTAAAATTTTGTGACTGAGGACACAACATTCCAATTTAAAGGCAAAAAACACATTGTGTTATTTTAAAAGTTAATGAGGTATTAATCTCTTACATAAGAAGCTTGGGCGAAAAATGGTCAGTTTTATAGTTCAAGTGACAATATTACAGTTTTTCACAATAATTTTCATAAAGCATGTCTTCTGGAAATAAACATGTGTTCTTACATATATGCATTTGAGTATATGTGTGTATGTTCAAGGCTATGTATATGCATAGATGCATGTATATATGAGCACACATATATATTTGAGTATGTATACATACACACATACTTATATGCATACACACATATGGAAGGACAATAAAGTTCAAAGTACACAGCAGAGGAAAAAAGAAAACCTAAAAGGAAGTAAAGAAAAAGATGGACAGCTTTGAAAATAATGTGCAGTATTTAATATATAGATTTTCTTGAAATCGAAATTTGTTGCTTTATATTGAATACTCTCTTGTTCTGCTGTGTACGTGACAGTTTTTCTTTTCTTTTCTTACTTTGTATTTAAGTTTCCTGGGGTTTTTTGGGGGGGGAGGGGCAGAAGGCTAGGCAATTGGGGTTAAATGACTTGCCCAAGGTAACACAGGTAGTAAGTGTCAAGTGTCTGAGGCTGGATTTGAAATCAGGTCCTCTTGACTCCAGGGCCAGTGCTCTAATCACTGCACCACATAGCTGCCCCTGTATTTAAACTGAAAAAAAAATTAAAACTTAAAAAATAAAAAGAATTATCATAAAGTTTGAAACACATGAGAGGCATCCCAGAGCAGTTGAAGAAAATCTGGATATAGAGTGAAGAAGAAAGACCTGAAATTCAGTGTTGCCTTTGACAAATACTAGGAGTGAACAAGCATTTCTTAAATACACATACACACATATGTATATGTGAGTGTGTGTTTACATATGTGTGTACATATATATCTATATATATATGAATAGACATATAGATAAATGCGATTTGCAAATACATATTAGCAATAGAGAAGAATGTTCCAAATTACTAAAAAGAAAAATGTAAATCAAAATAATTCTAATTTTTCACCATACATACGTTACATTGGTAAATGCAACAAAAGATGGGTATATCATAATTGGTGAATCTGGGAGGGTGGGGAAGGAACACTACTACCTTGTTAATAGAACTGTAGCAATTATTTTGGAAAAGAATTTAGAATTGTGAAAAATAACTAAATAGCTACCCTTTTTCTCAGAGATTTTACTATGAGGCATATAAGTCAAGGAGGGGTATTGATAAGAAGAAATATTTATACACTAAAATATTTAGAACAATATTTTTACAGTAGGAAAGAATAAAAAATAAAGTAAGTGCATTGATTGAGCAATGGAAAAATTCATTGTAATAAATGAAGGTAAAGGAATATTAGTGTTTTCTTAGAAATTATGGGTGTGTTGAATATTTGTGGGGATTGTAATTGCCCAGTCTCCAAAAAAAAAAAAAAAACACTGAGGCTGAGCTCTGAGCCCAATGGCACATTACTGAAGAGTCTATAGTTCCCTCTAATGAAGTGTACCTCTGATCTTCCTCATAATCTGAGATGCCCAATTCTTCCATGGTCTTGGTTTTATAGGGTTTGATTCCCAAATATGCAAAAGAGGCATGATAAAATACAGATTTGAATTATTTGATAGACCTTGACCTTGCTCTTGATAGCCAAAAAGGACATATGGGGGGGGTGGAATAGGGAAGGTGTCCAGAGGCTGCTTGAAGCATGGGAGAACTCCACCAAGTGGTAAAAAGATGGTCAGAACCTGGTCATCCATTGATGTTGGACAATAAGTTGGGAGACTGCAAAGTATCTAGACATCCCACCCATGCTGGGCTTGGACATGGAATTTGAGTAAAACAGGATGGAGAAATCTTTGTCCATATTCTTGTGATTGTGCAAGTGAACTTCATAACTGGTTAACAAGTAATAAACATTACATTAAAGTTTGAGGCCCATTATAAAGGCCTACACTAGAAACTATCTTATCTAATTATCCCTATCTGGTTTAATTATATATTAACTGATTAATACTGATTGGAATAGAGTAGAGGTTCAAATGAATCATTTCTCATGCACTAAAGAAAACAAACTTCCATAAATTTATGTATTGTAAAGAAAGCAGAACCAAAATATCAATATACACACTAACTATAGCTTCCACAAAACAATCAAAAATGAATGCTGCAAAATTCCAAAGAAGAAACATAGATTCAAATGAGCTATGAGAAGATGGCCCCACCCTATTCTATGAAAAGTTAGAAATGGGTGTGGAAATTGTATATATATTCAGAATATTTTTTCATATGTTATTCAGTTTTGTTTATTTTTCTCTTTTTCATTTTTTCCTTTAAAATATTTGCTATAGGAAGTGGCTCTTTTGGAGGCAATAGTATGAGGGAAGGGGTAGCTACATGGCATAGAGTGCTCATCCTGAAGTCAAGAAGAATTATCTTCCTGAGTTCAAATCTGACCTCAGACAGTAGTTGTGTGTCCCTGGGCAAGTCACTTTTTACTTCAGTTTTTCATATGTAAAATGAACTGGAGGAGAAAATGAGAAACCATTCTAGTATCTTCATCAGAAAAATACAGAATGGTATCACAGTCAGGCATGATTGAAATGACTGAACTGTTTTTCAATTGTTTTAACTTTTAAGGAAACTGGAAAAAATCTTGATGATGTGAAAACAACAGGTATAAATGAAAATTTGTTTTAAAAAAACAAGCTAAGGACCTTGTATTTTATGATAGAGGCAATGGGGAAAAATGCCAACTATTTAGTATCTATTATGGGTGAAATAATCCATAACTTTATATCAATACATTCAATAATTTTGCCCAAAATTATAGTTATTGTCACTAGTCTTCTTTCTTTTAAAAACTGGTATCATAATAATTATCTGAATGGATCAGAGAATGAAACGTCTCTATATTTAATAATAAATTTATTTTAAAACATTTAATTAACATCTACTTTATATAATGCACTTTAAATTAGACTTTAAAAGCTTTTCTCCAAAACATTTTTTTCTTTGAATATGGTAAGATCATAGAAGATTCCTTGATAGATAGAAACAAAGACATTACTTCATTCAATGATCTTCTGATATTAGAGGCCTCTAAGTATCACAGTGGGTAGAATACTGAGTCTCGAGTCAATAAAAACTCAATTCAAATCAAATCTCATAGACTGGCTGTGAGACCAAGGCATGTATCCTCTGTCTTCCCAGTTTACTTAATTGTAAAGTGGGAATAATAACCACTATATCCTAGGGTTGTTGTGGTAATCAAATGAGGTATTTGCTAAATGCTTAGCAAAGTACCTGGAACATAGTAGACAGTTAATGAAAGATTATTTCTTCCTTTCCTTTCTGATTGCCATCAGTGCCACAAGTGATGAAACAAAAAGATATATGTTGTTCACAGAGTATAAATGAAAGAGAAATCACATAAAATGATGAATTCTGCTGTTTCTCTTTTTTGACAACAATGTATTGACTGAATCAAAACCTGGAATACTACAGGGCCTCTTCAGTGAGATCAAATGATGCCAAGAGGAGATAAATCTGGAAATCCTCACAAAAAAACTAATTTGGTAAAGGATGTATATTGTCAATATTATGGCAAGCAGGATGAGTAGGATGCTGAGATAGTGAACAAATACAGAACAATAGGTGTTTTAAATTTTTCTAATATTAAACTTTAGGAATTTAGGATTTAGCACACATATTTAAGCACATTTTTCAGAAATTTATTGCTAAATTTCTATATGGGTATTCAAATATTGCAAGCAATAATAACTTTATTTTTTTTTGATAACTGGGATAGACATCATATGATCCCTATGAGCCAGGCTGGAATCATTCATTAAAAAAAATCTTGCCAAATATATTTCCTTTCTTTTTTTAAGAGGTTACTAGACTGGTACTTATCTACTTTGCTATAATTTGATGAATTAACAACAACAAAAAAAAAGTCACTCTGTGTTCTGTGGTCACTGGTAGAGATTGAGAGCAATTCCTACCTTCTCATCCTGTGCAATTATTTTCAATATTCTCCCATAAATACTCCACAGACTACCCTGCATGCTAGAGGCCCTTTGCTGGTTCTTTTAAAATTCAACAACCTATGAATCTGCTATCTCTATCTAGCTCTTACTAACAAATAAATCTACTGCTTTTTAATCCTTTATATCCATTGCAATATTTTAGGTCTCTTGAATATTGGTATTGGTAATATTCTGTGTCCTATTTGTTACTATCATGCCTTTTTCTATTAATCATTGGAACTCCTATAATCTTGATATTTGGAATCATACCAAATGGTGTGGTATGAAATGGAATTTGATGGAATTTTGCAAATGGAAATTAATATTCCTGAAGTAAATGATCAATACCAAAAATAGCAAAAAAAATGATAACCTTGACAAACTACTTGTAGAGGAGGAAAAATGATTAGAGAGATCAAAGAGTCATATAGAATAATGAAAACCATTGAATAAAACAAGGTCAGTAGAAAAGAATATAGCAACTACTAGATACCAGAAGAGAAAATGGTATAAATATGTCCAGAGTGTTCTAGAAAATTTCAGTGCCACACCGAGTGCTTATGCACAGATTGAAAATAGCAGAAAAGTATACTAATAGGAACAACTACCAGAGCAAAAAACCTTCAGTGGGGAATAGCACAAATGTAAGGGGTATGGTAATAAGACAGGTTATTTACTGAAGATGATATTTCAGTTGGAATACTCCAATACCCTGACATCAAGACAGGAAAGGCAATACTCTATAAAGACATGAAAAAGGACAGTGTTTCTAGCTCACCATTGAATTTGAGTGTTTTGAGATACTTCAGTAGGGCTGTGGAGTCCCTCCAGACTGAGCCCTCTGGTGCTGGAGGTGCAAGTTTGGCTAGGAGATGGATAACCTCAAATCACAGATCTCTTGGACATGGAAGCTGTTGGAAGACAAGAAGGTACTGGGGGAAAGTAAAATATATTTCAAATGTAGTGAACTTGTCAAAAAAGAAGAGGAGGCATACATTGAAAGATGTGAATTCAAGATGCAGTCAAAAGAAGATCAGAAACCATTAACTTCATTCAATCCAGTATTAGAGCTAGAACTGGTGAAGGAAAAATTACCCATGAATATTACAAGTCAAGAGGTCATCCAGTGATTGAGAAAAAAGGAGAACCAGGTAGATTTCTTGGAGAAACAGATTATGATGCATTTCAGTGTTTAAGAAAGATTGAAAATGTCACAGCAGAGCTTGACAAAAGTTTGAGGAATGACTTGAAGGCAGATTTGGACATGATTGATCAACAATATCTTAATTAAATTGTTGGTGACCAAGAACCAGGAGAAGAGGACACAGAATAATCTGAAAGTCCATGGAGAAAATGCCATTATTGAAGAATTAGGGGCTTTGTGAGAGTCCTTAGGGAGGGGCATGATCATAAATACATGGATATCATAACCAAATTCCTTAACTTTCTCCTTGGAGTTTGGGCTAAAGAACTCAGTGCCAGAGGAGGTTATGTAAAACACAGTGTGCAGAACAAACTGAACGGTGCCACTGGAAAACAGACAGAATCATATTTGAGACCACTTTTCAGAATATTACAAAAAAGGACTCTTGGGGCAGCTAGGTGGCGCAGTGAGTAGAACGCCGGCCCTGGAGTCAGAAGGACCTGAGTTCGGATCCGGCCTCAGACACTTAACCCATACAAACAAAAATCTAGCCGTGTGACCTTGGGCAAGTTACTTAACCCCAATTGCCCTAAAAGGGGCGACTAGGTGGCACAGTGAGTAAGAGTGCTGGCCTCAGAGTTGGGATGACCCGAGATCAAATCCGGCCTCAGAAAATGAGCACCCACACATAAATAATGACTAGCCGTGTAACCTTGAGCAAGTTGCTTAACCCCAATTGCTTAAAAAAATTAAAAAAAGGACTCTTCCTGCTGATATTAAAGAATCAATAACAGATATTATCAATTTCATGTTCAGAGAGAATATGTGAAGGCCAATGATGCTTACCTTCAGATGGCCATTGGAAATACTCCTTGGCCCACTGGAGTCACTATGGTTGGTATCCATGCCCGAACTGGTCAAAACAAGTTGTTGTTTTGTTTTGCTTTTGTTTTTGTTTTTGTTTTTTCCAAATATGTCGCATATATTCTAAATTATGAGTCAAAAAGAAAATATATTCAGGGTTTGAAAAGCTTAACGATCATTTGTCAGAAGCACTTCTCAACAGACCCATTAAAATGTGTGGAGTACAATACACTAGGATAGCTCTTCTGTATGGATCTATATAGCAATAAGAAACTTACGACCTACCTGTGTCCTTTTGCAGGACTGCTACCAAGAATGAAGGGGAGAGAAAGAATTAAGTTTTGAGGGCAGCCATTTTGTACCCAATTCATTTCTTTGTTTATTTAGAGAATTCTTTTCAGTTCTTGCATCAAATATGACAGCAGATTCTCAATTGCTGAATCATGTTTTGATTTTCAACAGTCTTAAATTCAAGCACCAAGGCTTACTTCCTGAAAGTTGGCATACATAGACAGGAATCATTGCGAATTTCTTATTGGACATTTTCCCATCTGATATGGAAGTTGTTGGTAAGTGACTAGAAGAAAACATTTGAAATTGACATAATTAATTCTGTAAAAAATTATAATATTTATGTTATATTTAGATTGGTTTTATTAAAAAAATTATTTTTCAATAAATTACCAAAAAACACAGCATTCCTTGGCTACATTTGAAGAAAAAAAATTCATGAAAGGAAGGTGATCAAAGTGGGAGACATCTTAAATAATGACTATTTTTACTAAAGTTTAAGTATTTGTTCTTCGTGTTGTTTTGACACAAAAGAGTGTAATTGCTATTCCTCTTATATGACATTCTGCCTCCTATTTCCATGCCTTTGAGTAGATCCCTTCCACCTCACCTCCACATCTTGGAATTTTCTTTCACTTTTAGAGTTTAGCTCAACTGCTACTGCCTACAATAAGCCTTTTCTAATTCTCAAAGTGGTTTTTATTTTCCCATAGCAAATCCACACAATTACTTTGGATTAATTGTCGATTAATATGATATATGATATGATATGATATGGTATAATATAGGATGATGTGCTTAATATAATATTTAATAATGCAATACAATGTAATAGTATTTACAGTGCCAACATGATATTCAAAGCATCTACAGCGACTATGAATATGCCGGTGTAATTGTGAATCACAAAACAAAATAGACTCTCCACATGGAAGACAGAACAAAAATATTCACTCAAATACCACAAAGCCAAATCCATCATAACAATAAAGAAAATTACACACAAGAACAATACAGGAGGCTTTGTCATCCCTAAGCCTTTTGCCTGGTAGTGCCTTCCCAGAAATAAACACTAATAGCTTGCTGCCTGCTTCCTCTCTCTCCCTCACCTCTAAATTCTCTGACCAACTTCCTATGGGTTCTCCTCCACCCTTCCTGCTTCACTCTTCTTGCTGCAGCCAGATCTCCTACCACAGGCTTCATGTGAATTAAACTCACGTGATTTAAGCTTCCATGTGGCTTAAGGAGGTCACATGAGCCTATAAATGGATGGGAAAAATCTTCCCATTTACATTGCCATTTTAGTAATATAGTTATGAGATGAAATATATTTCTTTTCTATCTATCTATGTTGATCCTTCTCCCAATACAAGAAAGACAGAATAAAAAACATTCATCTAAATCAGCAAATGTATTTGTTAATTTCACATATGAGTCATAGTTACTGAATAGGAAAGGACCTGCAACAACTCCTTCAATGGAAATAAAAAAGAGAAGCCATAGAGTTCCACTACATCTGGCATGCAGGAAGAGAGAGATCATCAGGTTACTCCTTTAAAAATTTTCTGAGTATGCAATTATTTCTATTTTAGTGGTCAATCCTTGTGGATGCAACATTTCAATACACATAGTGAAAGAAACTTTGGGGAGTTGGGAGAGAGAAGCACAGAATGACCAGTTAGAAATCACTGGTTTCATAAGTCCTTTTGCAAGAAACAGAAAGCTCTGTCCTATATTTCCCAGGGATAAAGAATACGCTCTAATGGGATCTCCTGCAATATCACTTAAACAGTTAGATTACTTTTTTTTTTCCATAATAGCATATTATTTTTTCCAATTACATGTAAAAATAATTTTCAACATTCATTTTTGTAAAATTTTGAATTCCATTTTTTCTACCTCTCTGCCTTCCCTCTCCCCTCCCCATAAGAGCAAGCAATTTGATATAGGTATACATGTACAATACTGTTAAACATGTTACCACATTAATGAAAAATTATTAGAACAAAGGGGAGTAACCATGAGAAAGAAAATACAAAAAAACAACAAAAAAGTGAAAATAGTATACTTAGATCTGCATTCAGATCCCATAGTTCTTTCTCTGGGTGTGGTGGCATTTTCCATCACAAGTCTTTTGGAATTGTCTTAGATCAATTTATTGTTGAGCACTGGTTTACTGAAAGTAATATGGAAAAAAATACATTCAGGAATTTAAAATGAAAGTTGATTACTAGTCTAGAAAAGTCTTAGAAACCTAAGAAGACAAGTCTTAAGAGTTTGTGTATATTTATGTGCATTTATATACAGTTATCTCTTCAACATCATGACTTTCACTATTGTAGTTTCAACATATTGTGGGTAAGTATAAGGAATTAAATGGGAATTTCTCGCAAGTTTTGAGGGAGTTACAGATGACATATGAAGTCCAGCATATGACACAGAAAAAGTTTTGAAATCCAGAAACGCATGAAATATATGCATAGTATTATATAATATCAACCCAATTTTTACAATAAAGTACTGTAAACACTCCATGGAAGAAAAAGAAAAAAAAATTCACAGTTCTCTATTATGAAGGGAAAGTAAAAAAAAAATGCAAATGTTCTAGATTGTGAGGGTATATATATATGAACAAAACAAAGAAGATACTTGAAAAACATATATATTTTTTTTTCCAAATTAGTCTAAGGAGTTTAACAAAATGATTCATATTATTATTTAACTCTTCCATGATGGAAAACCTATTTTAGCAGCTCCATATTTGATGAAAAAGTGTTCAGGCCATACCGTAGTAAAAGTACTTCTATGTCATGAAAATGTTTAGAAAGAGAAGTGGGGTTAACAATGAAAGAAAAAAAGAAATAGGCATATACAGATTGAGTCTAAAACAATTTAGTATAACTGACTTAACTTTCCTTCTTCCCTAAGGGACAAGATCCTTTAGTTCAAGGAAAATGGATGTGCTTAGAATGTATTTTGAAAGTGGTTGTCTGATAAGTGCTGTGACAAATCATTTTTATGTGAGCTTTTAAGCTGGATTATCATACAAATACAAAATATTTTCTTCACTTGTTAATGTCACCCATAAATTTGTATGATAGTATTGGTGAAGCAGACAATAGCTATGTGATGTAAATATTGATTCTCTTCTATTTTTGGAAAAAAATAAATTTTAGAATTTTAAGTTAGAGTCCATGCTATACTTTTCATTTAGAACATAGACAACATTGATGTACAAGCTTGTGTAGAATATAATTTAAAACTTGCCTAATGGCCCTATACACACATATTCACATGCACATGCACTTATTAAGTATACACACATACACATATGTGTATGTGGGATGAAATAACACATAGGATGAAATACACATATGCAATAAATATATGTATAGCTATATAGGTATATGTGTATAGGTGTACATATGTGCATGGATATATATATATATATATATACATACACACACACAGAGATCTGTTTGTATCCCTCATGTCCCTCATGTCACCTTTTTAAAGGTAATCAGAAACCTCAGATTTTCCAAACCACACGGTCCCAAATATTTGTCATTTGCCTTAAAAGGTAGCCTATACTTCCCAAGTTTTTCCTGAGTGTGTGAATTTACTAAAACTTTTCTTTCTCAAAGTTATGTTAATTAAAAATATGAAAGATGAGTAATACAAACAATTTTATGACATTATTTGTGATGTTAATTGCTTATTTAAATATTTATAATCATTTCCACAGAAAAAATAAGGACAATATAACATTGAGACAATTTCTTGTCTTAAAAGGTAGCCTATACTTCCCAACTTTTTCCAGGTTGTGTGAATTTGACTAACACTTTGTTTTCTCAAAGTTATGGTAATTATAAATATGAAGATGAGTAAAACTAATAATCTTATGATATTATTTATGATATTAATTGCATAGTTAAACATTTATAATCATTTCCACACAAAAAATAATATAATATTGAGACAATTTCTTTTAAAATGAATTTATAAATATTAGAATGTATTTTAAGGTGTTAAACTTATTAAAATCCTTTTATATTTTGTGGTCATCTATAGTTCTTGGGCCTTTGTGAAATCCAAATCAGTTAGATTTTCAGAAGTTTACAGAGAGATTCTTTAATAAGAAAATGCTAGAGCCAACAAAATCTCTTCCTTTATTCCAAAATTTGGAAGTAAGTTGAAGCTTCTCATTTGGTCATAACTAGAGGACTAGAAGGGGGCAAAAAAAATCCAGATACACTAAGAAATAATTTAATTAAGTATAAGAAAGAGACAGTGTCATGTATACTAGAGACAATATGAATGCCTACTGTTCTTTTTCTTTATTTGATCTTTATCTTTTGATCTGTCTCCACTAAAATCAAAATATATTACATGTGATTTAATACAAATATCATAAGAGAGGCTGTGTGAATCAAGCTTTGGTCCTGGAATCAGGAACACCTTAATTCAAATCCATTCTCAGACATTTAGTAGCTGTGTGAACTTGGGCACATCATTTAACCTCTGGGAGTCTTAATTCACTGGAGAAGAAATTGGTCAATCACTCCATTATCTTTGCCAAGAAAATCCAATGGATGGTATGTGGTCTTAACGATTCAAACACAACTGAATGCCATGATGGAAGTATAAGGAACTTAGTAAATCTTACAATTTTATAACTATATCATTTGTGATACTTTCCATTATTGATATCATCATCATTGTTATTATTGTTTCTCAACTTTTTTTTTCCTTTCGAATTCAGATCAAACTATCCTTATTCAGGTAATTATCCTTATATTATTCTATGCAATCAATGTACAAACATTTATTAAGTGCCCACAATGTTCTACGCAATGTGTTAGCACTAGGGATGAAAAAAACAATGAATGAAAAAAAAAGTTTCTACTCTTGGGGAGCTAGCATTAATGTTCTATGAAATATAGTGATATGTACAAAATAACTTCTCTTTTTAGTTAAATGTTTTATACATTTTTTAAAGCTTTTTCTTCCCCACTTACGCAGGTGGGTGGTACCAGGTTTATTCACAATCCTGATTCTACTACAGTTCAGCATGGGAACTTTGATTTACTCAGTTTTTGACCTGGGTCCCAGGAGGTAGCCCAGTGGACCCCCACTCAAGGAACTATCATACTGATGCCTTAATTAGTGTCAAGACCCAATAGGCATTGCCCACTGAAACTCAGAACTCCTGAGCTAGAAAGATAAAGCAATCTCAGCTTCCCTGGCAGCAGAGTGCTGCCATCATGCTAAGCTGTTTAGTAGATTATTATTATCTATTCCATTCATAGTTAAAAAAAATTCCCAGGGACATGTTATTATACTATTATTGTTTATGTTTACTATTCTATTGACTTTTATAAAGTTTGCTAAAATAATTGGATAAAAATAATTTTAAAACATTTTAAAAATATGTTTAACTTCTCTAGGCCCACTGAAGTTATTTATTTCACGATAAGTCCTATAGCACTGTATTATGAGTATTATATGTATCCTATCCCCATTAGAAAAAATCTCCTTCTCAGTTTCTAAAATTAAAAAGCTTTTCACTCTGCATAGTTTGGAGTTTATGAGTGTTCAATATGGCCACATCTATTTAAAATACTATCCATGCTTTTTTATAGATCATTGTGAAGCTCAGACAATTGTGGGCAACGTTTTTGTCTGTGATAATTCTCTGGTTCCAGTATAATTTGTTAAACTATCAAGACTAGTTTGGGAGCTGTATCTGTAGTATGGGAATTTGTCTTTTATTAGCTTATAAAAGATGATGAGGTTTTGTTGTATAACTCTGGCCACCTGACCATATAAGTATTAAATTTTTGCAACCTATAGCAATATGTTACATAGTTCCTACCATTTCCTTGTATTTCTGCATCAATTAATTAAGTCTGTTTCCTTAAGGATAAATTTTGTTCATTTCTGATGGTCATGACCTGGTCCATAATTTTTGTAATAAACTCCTCATTTTGATTGAACAAATTCACTACACCTCAGACATTTGTTTGAAACTTAATTGTCAACATATTGGACTGTTTTAGGTTTATGTCACTCATTAAGGACCTTTTTATTCCATTCTTTTATCTTAGTGCTTACATAGGCATCATCTAGAGGTAAAACACTCTTTATTACATTTAAAAAGCCAGTCATATACCTTTGTATGGTGTGATGTTTGATATTCCAAAAGTATATCTGACAGGTTTCTGACCACTTTATGATGTGTTCTGAGAATATCTATCATTAATCTTCCTCATTTTTTATAAGAATAAATATTTGTATATCTTCCTTGTGGTGACAGGATCTGTTTTATTAATATTGTATGGGTTTCTATTACAGTATTTAATAAATCTCTAAAACTTACTTTGTTATCCCAAAAGTTAACATTAAGACAGCCCCCCCACCCCAGAGGCAAATGCTTTAATAATGTTCTTCCTATTTAACTTTGATTTAAGAATATAAGTAGGTCTCTGGACAGTGACATATTACTATCCTTTTAAGCATTGTGTTTGATGTATGCTGCCAATAGGAAACCAAGCATTTCTGTGGTTAGCTTTTTCAGTATTATCATATTTTCAATTTGATTTTGATTTTAAAGTTTAAAATGTTTAATCTCTATTTTTATTAACATATATATTTTTTTCAAATCCAGATATCTTAATATCATTGGTGAAAGTTTCTATGAGTTGAAAAAACTAGTTAACATGTTTTTCATAGAGGTCTATAACTGGTTATTATCCACGTATTTCAGGCGATTAACATGCTATCTTGGTACGCCACCTTCTATAACATAGAACAACGCTTTATTCTATTCAGCAGTGGTGCATCTTTATGCTGATAGCAT
This sequence comes from Gymnobelideus leadbeateri, assembly GCA_011680675.1. Classification (NCBI taxonomy): domain Eukaryota; kingdom Metazoa; phylum Chordata; class Mammalia; order Diprotodontia; family Petauridae; genus Gymnobelideus; species Gymnobelideus leadbeateri. The sequence continues at coordinate 435,203 of WOXC01001374.1, forward strand.
GTTTAAAAGATAGAACATTTTCCATTCATAAACAAAAAGTGGCCTCACCACATATCTAGTGGTTTCATTATACTTGGATAATACATAGAGCAATAAAGATAGAGGGGGATAAAATTAAAGACAAATAGTTATATCCATATAGAGAGGTATTATATAGATGTGAATATGAATGTGCATATGTGTATATATACACACATATATATGTATATATGTAAATATACATATATATATATTCTTAGATAATGAATAAACTATAAAAAACTTTTGTATGGCTTATATAAATGAGGTCAAGAGCTTTCCTATAATCACATAAGTCAGTATAATAGTTAACATTTATATAGTGCTTACTATGTGCCATGTACTGGGCTAAGAACTTTATAATTATTATTTCATTTTATCCTCAAAACAACTCTAGGAGGGGCGGAGCCAAGATGGCAGAGTAGAAACAGCGTGTCTAAGCCTCTCTCCCCCCAGACTACCTCCAAACTATGTAAAAGGGGACTCTGAACAAATTCTGGAGCCCCAGCTCCCACAGAATGACACAGAGAAGCTAACCTCCCACGGAGGACAGCCCAGCAGCCCTGCAGGAAGGACTAGCGCAGCGCTGGCAGCACAGCACACAGTGCACGGGGAGTAGAGCACAGGTCCACGTCTCGGTTTTAGCCCCAGGGCTGCAGGGCCAGTGGCCGGCTGGAGGGACCCCAGAACACCAGAAGCTGTGGTGATTCCAGAAATATCAACATAGACATGCCTAGGACAAAGTGAAAGGTTAGTGCCTTATGGATTTTGGGAACAGTATTTGGGGAAGGCATCGGCTTCCTCCCCTGGGGGCTAGAAGCTGCTGAGGAGACACACCGTTTTGTAATTTTCAGAGGCAGCTCCAGCTCCTGGCCTGCGAACTGTAGGGAGACCCAGTGATCAGTCTTGGGGGCGGGGGGGGGGGCGGTAATTGCTCTTGCTTTAACCTCCCTGGATCTGGATTGTGATCTGGGGTGGAGGTAGTGGGTGGGTTTCCAACTTCCCAGAAACGGAATTTGCCCCCGCCACACACACACTGCGACTGCTATTTTGGGAGGGTGGGTAGGGGAGAAACAAGGGGGGAAATAATTGTAACTCAAAATCTGGCGGAAATGAATGATGTAAAACAGAAGTTAATAAAGCATTTGTTTTAAAAAACAACTCTAGGAGGTAGGTGCTATTATTAATCTTCATTTTATGATGAAAAAATTGAAGCAAATGAGGTTAAGTGACTTGTCTGGGGTCACATAGTTAGTAATTGTCTTTGCTCAGGTGTAAATTCAAATCTTCCTGACTCCAGCCCCAGCATTTTATATATTGTACCACACAACTGCCTAAAAATGTTACCATTCCTTTAGATGGCTTGTCCAAAAATTGACAAATCTGTGAGTTGCCCTTTCCACTTCTTAAGAATGAATCAATGTATTATTTTCTTGAAATTTTCTGTATATCTCTTGAGAGATATAAGATCTAAATTGTTTTCATAAATATTTAAGAAATTATATTTGAAAGTATTGGTAACATTTTGGTGACATATTTTTATTAAGAAAGTTTTGATAAGTCTTAAGCATGAGGGGTAACTTGTAAAATACTTTTCTAAATACCTGTGTACCACTGTGGCTCATCTGAGTAAAAAATAAAACAAAACATTTCATTTTATTCAGTGTTGTCTTCCAGTTGTTCAGAAAAGCTATAGTTTTATTGGCCTCCTTGTATATAATTTTTCATTCATGATGATAAAAACACAAAAATATGTATTTTTAGTGTCTTATAATTTGCATTATTATTTTTGTATGTTTATCATAATCATAGGTGACGAGAATTTTTCCACATTCTCCTTTTTCTTTTTTTAGAGCATTCTTTCTTCCCTTTTGATTCCTTTGTGTTTTAAGTCTCTGTTAGAATATATTCTAAATCTGTAGCAGTTTGTTTTACAATTCTCAAACTATTATTATGAAAGGTCTTTTAGATATTGATTTCTTTAAATATGTTCTTATCTTCCAGGTTTCTTAACTTATTCAGCCTCATGATTCACATCAATATCCATATGCTCATTGTGTCTTACTTTGAAAGAGTCAAGATATTCATAGATAATTGCCTTCATTCATAGGTATAGAAGAAAGAAACTTGAAAGCTTCAACCAGTTTTTCTTGGTGTACATTCTAAATGTCTGATTTACTAAACTGAAATAAAGTATTTATATCACTGAAAAATGATTCTACAAGATGCACTTGCTTAATTTGACTCCTGGTGGAGTCATATAGTCTTATATCATCTATATGCATCAAATGGGTAAAAAGATATTTCCATTCCTCTTCTTTCATTTTAAAACAATATTCGGTTGCTTTTAATCTAGTTTAGCCCTTTTGCCAAGAGAATTTTACTAGGCTATGGCTGCTGCACATGCTAAAGTATCTCACAGCTACGGGTGAGAGGTGGGTACAACCAAAATGGATGAGCAGCCCTGTCCAAAGGTGGATGAGTAGTCTTAAATAAAGCTCTAGAAGTCCTCACAACAGAGGTGCTAGTCCTCCTTGAGCACCTCCTTGTCTTCCTCAAGCATGTGAAGACTCCCCCCCACCTCCACCCTCGAATAATGGGCAGGTGAGAACAATTTGTGCCAATATCCATTAAGGTAGCTGAAGCAGGCACTCTGGAGTTTGGTAAGACATTGAAGAGGTCAAGGTCACCCTCTGTATTCAGGTCATTGCTAGTTGTCCTGACTTTTGTTTTACCACAGGACTTCAATGATTCCAGAAGAGAGAGTAAAACTGAAGACTGTGCAATTGTGCCTCACAAATCCAATTCACATGAAAAGTCAAGACATTACCTGGAGATATCATTGCTCCTCTTCAAAAATGAAGGACAAGCAACAATTATTAATTCCATGTCAGAAAGAAAATAATGAATTTGAGGATAAGCAGGATTATAATGAACTTAAAATATTGCTCTGAAAAATGTCATATTTTATTTGAATTTCTCTTAGCATTATTATTACATTGTTAGTGAGTCTTAAATAGATATCAGCTTTCAATGCAGACATAATAATTTGTGTAGTGTTCTCAATATTTCTAAATCTGTTTTATATCTTTTTATTATGTGAATAAGCTATATGCATGGAACTGAGCTAAAGACTCCACAATAATCAACAAGGGCAATAGAGATGTTATGGCATTTTTTAAAGGTTTGTCCAAGAATTGTTAAATTTATAATAATCATAAAATAGAATTTGGGAGTGTCTATCTAATCCAACCCATACATAAAAGTAACACCAATTTTAGAGAAACATACAAATGGGGTATCCAGCCCATACTTGACTATTTCTTCAGAGGCAGACGCATCATCTCTCAAAGCAGACCATTTCACTTTTTGAAAGCTTGAAGTTATTAGGATTCACCCCCTGGATATCAAATGTTTGCCTTTTTGTAGCTTCAGTCCATTGATGCTAATTCTTCCCTCTGCAGCCAAGCACAAATATAACCCTCCCTTCATCTAATACCCTGTAAATACTGGAAGATCGCTTTTAAGTATACCTCTCCCCACAAAGTTTTCTCTTCTCAATTCTTTTTTTTGGGGGGAAAGAGGGAGGGCAATTGGGGTTGAGTTGCCCAAGGTCACACTGCTACTAAGTGTTAAGTGTCTGAGGCCGAATATGAAATCAGGTCCTGTTGACTCCAGGGCTGGTCCTCTATTCACTGCACCACCTAGTTGCCCTGAAACATCCTCAATTCTTAAGGTAAATAGTCACATGAAAGAAACATAAAACACTTCATCATTTTCATAGATCACACTCTGGATTAAAAAAAAAGGCATTTAATTAATTAATTAATTAATTTTCAATGCTGAACAGGACAAAGTTCTGCACCTATCTCTGTGGCACCCCAATAGGTAACTTTCACATTTACATTAAATCATTAATGACTGTTAAACATTTAGGTGACTTTAGTTGCCCAATTGCCTCAGAACCAATCTAACTATATTCTTATCCAGTCCATAGTATTGTTCTAAATTAAAGATATGAAAGACTTTAGCAAGAGGTCTGAAAAATTTTAGGTAAACTTTAACCACAGCATTCCGCTCCTTTACCAGTTTAATAATCCTAGCATGATGACTGGCGTCAACTCTTTTTGATGAAGACATATTGGCTCTTTGTAATTATTGCTTCCTTTTCTAATTAAGTATTAGCAATCTTTTCAATGATTGGTTATAGATTTTCCATTGGTATCAGACTCATTAGCCTATAGCTTGAAGGATCCATTCCTTTTCTTTCTTTGGAGGAGGGGTGGGGTGTAAATTTTGACATTTGCTCCTCCCTGATATTGCCAAACCTTTCCCACCATTTTCCATGATGTTTCAAATATTACTTAGAATGGTTCAGCAATTATATCTATTAGCTATTTCTAGACCTGAAGATTTAGCTCATGTAATAATGTCATTTATGTAGTGTTGTAAGGTTTGTAAATATCTTTATAAATTTATAAATATCTTCTCAGTCAAGTAAGTTGAATTTATCAAGGTTACCTATATGCCCTCTTACTATCCTCTTATTTATCTCTTATATCATTTGCCCCATTCATTTTCATACTGTTAAAAGTCTTATTAAAGAAAACAGGGGTGGCTAGGTGGTGTAGTGAGGAGGCACCAGCCCTGGAGTCAACAGGACCTGAGTTCAAATCTGACACTTAACACATATTAGCCACGTGACCTTGGGAAAATTATTTAACCCCTATTGCCCTGTCTTCCCCTTTCCAAAAAGGAAAACAAAGCAAAACAAAACAAAACAAAGCAAACAAAAAGCATAAAAAAGAAAAAAAAACAGAAGCAAGATAGTAATTGATCAACTCTGACTTCTTTCTAATATCAGTTAGCATCACACCATTCATACCAAGCAAAGTCCTATTGTATTTTAATCTTTTCTTCACCCAATTAAGCTAGCTAAAAGTAAAACAAAGGAAACCAAATCAACAACAAAATATTTTGTTTCCCTTACCTTTCCTTACCAACCTTCTTTCAAACAAATTAAATTTTTCCTCCTTGTTGGAATCATTTCCAACCTAATTTCTTCATAATTTCATTGTTGAACAACTGCCATCCCTTCATGGCTTATTTCCTACATACCATCTTACCACATGGGATCCTATTTATCTTCCCCTGAATCCTTCAAAAGTTGCTTAATTAAAATCTGGGATGCATGTCAGACTATGTGTAGATATCTTCTCCTGGGTTACCATTAATATTCATGCTCCACACCCTGATTTCCTATCACATCTGAAGTGGCAAAATTATCCCCCCCCAATAGTGAGATTAGATTTGAGATAGTATTCCCCTTCTACCATTTTAAAATAATATTTTATTTTTATCCAATTAAATATTAAAACAATTTTAAACAGATTTTTTAAAGTTTTGAGTTCAAAATTCTATCCTTACTCTCTCCTTCCCTTCTGCCCTCCCTGAGCAACCTGATATTGGTTAGGGAATAATTATGAGTAACGCAAATTATCTGCTCTGCTTTTATCAGGGTGAAAGGACAAGCACATACCTGGATAATTGCAGTTCCATATCACTAATATGTCATGCCTCTGTGCCAGACTTGTAAACTTTTTTTCCTCCAAATTCTTCATCTATTTGCTTTTTCTAATCTTGTGATCTAAAGTATACAACAATGACAAAATATTTTTTTCAACATCAATTATCATACAAATACTTTCTGTCATGGTTTCTCCTTATGGTTCCTATATTTCTTCAGATGAATAGATATTATCTTCTTAATGTACAACGGTACCTAGTCCCCTATCTTTTTCTTTACTCTACTTCCATTAAATAATGCATTCCCTACCATTTTTCTCTAGGCTGTACTACTGACTCTCCAAGACTTTTTCTACTATGCCTCAGAAACCACTTGACCTGGAAAACTCACTTTATCTCTAGATTTACATTCCAGTCTTGTAACCTCTCATTGAGATTCACTGGTTCCTCTCATCACCTTTTTAAAGGAGAATTTCCAGGCCAGCTTTGTCTTCACATGCCTTTCCAGGTTGTACTCATATCTATTTTGGTCTTTCTTTACATTAACTTCGTGTCTTCCTTCCTCCTCATTCAATTTTCACATGCCTTTTTATGTGTTGTCTCCCCCACTTAGAACACCAGGTCCTTGTGCATAGGGATTCTTTTTTCTGTTTCTCTCTTTCCCCAACACTTAGGATAGTGTGGTTATATATGAAATACTTAATAAATGCTTATTGAGTTGATTTGTTGAGAACCAGAATCATGATCCCATCATAAGTTTCATTCTACCAAACCTCAATGATACCTATGATATAGGTGATAGGACCTTTCTTTCCATCCTTCCTTCTTTCTTTCTCTTTCTTTCTTTCTTTCTTTCTTTCTTTCTTTCTTTCTTTCTTTCTTCCTCTATCAATCTACTTTTTTGTCTTATAAACTTGGAATAGATATTTTTGGCTATAAATTTTATTTCTAACTTCTCAATTTTTTTGCCTCCTCTAAATGTTCAATTGCTATTCTGTGTGTGTGTGCGTGTGTGTGTGTGTGTATGATTCCATCTAAATTAGAAGAGATACATAGTTATATCCCTCTTCTATTTGTGTGTGTATGTGTGTAAAGCCATTATGAATAAGTCAAGTGCCTTATACTTAACTCCTTATATTTCTTGAAACTATCTCTCCAAGTACATTTATCTTCCTCTATCCTTTCATATTCTCCTTGATTGTTTTTAATCCTCTTTCTCTTTCAATCTGCAAATAAAGAGTTCTTCTCCTTCAAATTTTCCTTAATTTAGTCCAATGCTTTCATTCCCATAATCAAATTCTAAAAACTTTACTTGTCCAAAAGCCTGAAGTGCCTATATGATGTCCTACATGATCCCAAGTTCTTTCTTCTTCCTGTGACTTCTCTCATCTCTACCTCCTTTTTAAAAGAGGAAATAATACAATGCCTTTTTTATAAACCTTAGACCCTTTACAATGTTATTTTTTCTCTTTAATCAACATATTGATTTCTTTAAAGTGTTTATAGTTGTTTTGCATGATACAACTTTTAAAAATTTGTGTAAAGTAAAATTACATAATAGCCTATAATTAGAAGAGAACCTGATTTTCTTATTCTTTAATAGATGTATAGTATAGTCAATTAAGAAACATGGGACAAGACTGGCATCTGAGAGTTAATTGTTAAAATGTGTTGCTAGTATTTTGTGCACCATTGTAAGGCGTTTAAGAAAAAAAAATATGGGCTTTCTCTGTATCTACTCTTTCAGGTTCTGTAAGAAGTATACAATTTATAATCTGACTTAATATAACTATTCTATCATTCCCAATATTAATAATATTCAAGCTTTCTGTTTTTCATTTGAAGTAACATGCATTTTCATTATTTCAAATTTCTTGTAGCAGTACAGATGACCAGAATTTTTTCATATATTCCTTTCCTTGGGAATTGTCTTTTGCCCCTGAATTCTCAAGACTCTGCAGTAAAATGTTTGACAGATTCTTTTAAAAAATTTTGCCTGTTGATTACCTGATTAGTTAGCACTTTCATCTCTTATATCATGTTTACCTTTTATTTCATTTGTTGACCAAAGACTTCTAGATATTTTGCTACTTTTCCCCAGATTCCTTTCCATGTACTTTTTTTTGGTTCTAATGGGTAACCATGGCATTCAAGTTTTCTACTATACATATCAGTTAGATATTGATATAAACGTTAGAACTAAGACAAGAACAAGGACAAGAAAAACAGAGATAAGAAAAAAAAACAATAAGAACAACAAATACAATAACAAAATGAACAAGAACAATAAGAATAAGGAGAACACAAACAAGAAGAAGAAGGGGAACAAAAAGTATTAAGTAGCAATAGAAGTCTTTAAAGTTATAGTCATAACCACAGTAATAGTGAAAACATATGTTATCAAATATGTTATCCCGCACATATGGTGGGGAACACTGTAACCTATGGTACTACTAAAGGCAGGGACAACTGGCCTCTTGATATACTACAATAGTTCTGTTTTACCTAAAGGATTAAAAATAAAATCCTTTGCATTTAAATCCATTTACAAGATTATCCCTACCTATCTACTCTTATTATACTATACATGCTTTACAAGGTAGCTATAATGGCTTATTTGTAGTTCCTTACACAGGTCACTCTATCTCCCCATGCACAGTTGGTTCCAATAATGAGAGTCCTCTTTCTCATCACCCCTTGCTGTTGTCTTCTTTCAAGAATAAACTCAAATCCCATGTTCTGCAGAAGACCTCTTTTTCTCTTCTCCACCTGACAAACCCTTTCTTCTGAGAGAGCCTTCTGATTATACTATAGATTTTGTATGTTTGAAATTATAAGCATGCTTTCTCCCTCATTAGAATATAGTTGAGAACAGAAACCCTGGTATTTGTTTTCATTTTTTGTGTTTCTTTGTATCCCTAACAATTAGCAATGTTTTAGTCAATTGACAGACTGACTGATAGACTACACCAGGCTTATAGTTAAACAATAAAATCCTTCTATAACCAGACATATACCCAAATCATTCTTTGAAACTATGATCATTGTTTTGTTTTGTTTTTAATCTTTGTAGGCCTTTCAAGAGCTTTCTCTATTTTGTTACAGGCTTTGAGAACTCAGGGTAATTCCCAGCCTTGAAGTGGAGAATCAGCAGACCAGGTAAAGTGAGCTTGGGGATTTGTACAAAAGATTCTCATTTGTATGTAGACATGATAAAGAACTGTGAGGTACCACATCACCTCTGTCTAAATGCAAAAACCAATTTGGGGTTATTCAAAACCAACAGAAATGTCTTACATACTTCAAAAAGTGTTATTCATAATGTAAATATCAATGTAACCTCTGGTCTGTGACATGCAAGATGAATAACATAATAAACCCCTCACTGTGAAACACTCAGGTTTTTACAAACTTCATTTTCTTTATTAGTAAGGCATCAGTGAATTTTGGGCAGGGTTTTGGTTAGTCTGATTATCTCAAATTCAAGTTAATCATGATAATATTTCAGAATGAACAGAGAATGTTTTTTAATTTTATGGAGGGTCATATGGATTTATAGCAGTAACAGGATGATGCATTCTTCATAGATTCAGTACCTACTCCCAGAATGTACCCTGAAAGATTGTAGGTATTGCTTAGACAGGTTTTATAATGAAAAAAATTTAGCAAGGAAAGAAGAAATCAACCTTTTTCTAGTTGAGTTGAGCTTGAATTTAAACAATTCATTTCTGCTAAACACTGCACCATTTCTATTTTTTAATTAGGTCCCACACTAACAGTTCATAACTCATAGGAATTTAAATAACTATACTTTAAGAGAAAAAAAGTTCAAGGGACTTTTTCTTTTTCTTTTGGATTTTTCTTCATATTATATTATACTATTAAGTCTCCTACATTCTCTTATTTTCTCTGAAACATGGTTCTTTGGGGTCCTTTGCTACCTCTTCTATTAAGATTATGGAAGGAAGTAATAGGTATAGCAAATGTTTCTAGAGGGCAACAATAAGCACATCTCTGTAAAATTCATAGAGCTATGGAATGATTAAATTGCTAAATGTAGGTTTTCACTTCTAAAGTGTTTTGATTCAGTATATTCACATACATGAGATGCATCTAATTTCTCTACATTTAACACAGCAGGTACTAACAATCTAGAAATCACTGAAATAAAAGGTGGTCTAGATTTACAATATAAACAGGTTCAAGAAAGCTTTTCATATACATGTAGAAGTTATATTCTTAACAGTGAATTAAAGAAGGCAGAAAGCATGGTGTACTGGAAATAGTACCAGATTTATAATCAGACAATTTGGGTTCAAATATTTGGCCTGCTACTGTAGGATGGTAAAGTCATAAAAAAGAGGGATGAACTAATATCATGGTCTGACTTTGAATTTCAGCCCCATTACTTACTATTTGACCAAGACCAAGACATCTATTTCCTTGAGTCTCAATTTCCTCATTGAAATAATAGTGGTCAGTTGTCAAAAATTATCAAAAATAATGATCAATAATCAAAGTTGTACTTCCTGCTTTATAGTGTATTTATAAGGAAAACTATAAATTTAGAAAAAATATATACATGTGGCTTGATTTTATTCATTTTTGCTTGAGTGTCATTGGGAAAGACATTTTTTTACTTTCCTTTCTATTCTTTAGGGGTAGACTTCTCATCTAACCAAGAAGGATATTTTTATATTGTAATTTAATTGCTAGAATTAAAGCTAAGACAAGGCAGACAGGAGAGTGGTTGTAGTAGTTAATAGTAGTAGTAGTAATAGTTGCAACAGTAACAGTAGTGGCAGCAAAGTAGGAAAAGCAGTAATATAAGCAATAGCAGCAGCAAGAGCAGTAGTATCTGACATTGGTAGAAGCAGGAACAGCATTGATTGTGATAGAATTATGAGTATCAGGAGCAGGACAAGTGTTCAGTATGGTAGTAATAGTAGCAGCAGCAGCAATTGCATTAGCAGTAACAATACCAGTAGAGCAAAAGTTGTCTTAATAAAGGCAGAAACAACAGAAAGAACAGTGGTAGTAGCAGCAGCAGTAAGAAGAGCAGTACTGGCAGTAGTAGTTGTAGTAAGGGTAGTAGTGTGGGTGATAATAGTAATAACAGTAGAAGTTGGAGAAGAAGCAGCTATAGTAGTAGTGGTGCTAGTAATAGGAGGATGAATAGAACAGGCAATAACAACAATATAGGTATTAGCAGCAGCACTAGCAGCAGCAGTAGTAATATTACTACCAGTAGTAGGAGTAGGAATAGGTGTTCTAGTAGTAAAAGTAATGGTGGTGGTAGTGGTAGTGGTGATGGTAGTGGTGACAACAGTTAGTAGTAAATAGGTTAAAACTATTAATTAGAATGATTTTTTTCCACATTTTGTTCATTATTTTGTTCATTGTCTTTGACAATGAAAAAGTCTCCAGTCTTCATTATTCTGGATAAAAACAAAATATAATGAATTTCAAAAATATTACTGATTCTTTCCTAAAAGAACAAGGACACAAAACCTGGAGTTAGGAAGGACCTAAATTTGAATTTTGACATTCTTGTAGTATAAATTTAAGCAATTATCAATCTCTCACAACTTCATTTTTACCATATATGAAAATAAGATTAAAAATATGTATCTTACAAGAGATGATTTTGCATTTCCATTCAATCAACGTCATCTGATAATGATAAGAAGGAAAGAAAGAGAGAATGAAAGAAAGAAAGAGAAACAAACAAACAAAACCATTCTCAAGGCTCTTTTCAGAAGTTGGAAAAGTGTTTCTTTTAATGAAGTAAAATGTACTTCCTGAAAAGGCAGTAGGTTCTCCTCCATTGAAGTGGAAGCTGAATAACAGGTCCTAATGACATTGTAGAAAGATTGTTGGTAAATACATATTGAAATAATTGACCTCTGACGTTTATCCCATCACTGAAATGCTGTGATTCTATTTTTGTTTTGTTTTGTTTTCTTTTCTTTTCTGTGAATTGATTCAATGTTAATCAGAATAATCTTTTATTTCTGGACTTCCTTACTGGCTGAGAAGCACACATGCATTATTCTGACTGTTTTTCATTACTCCCTTCTCAGTTTTCCTCTATACTGTTTTAAATTTCTATCTTAAAAGAGTTTTATTTTTATAAACCTCTGGCTCATTTCCTTTAATACCATTGACTCCTTTTTATAGAACTGTGCCATCCATATATCTTCATCCCAGTTAATTGGCACACTGGGTCTGGAATCAAAAATACCTGAGTTCAAATCCTTTTTCAGATGCTTACAAAAATGTGGTTTTGGGCAAATCACTTAACCTCTGTCTTCCTTATTTTCATTAACTGTAAAATGAGGATTATAGTAGCACCTACCTTGAAAGGTGGTTGTGAGGATCAAATTATAATTTATTGTGTGACATATGTATAAGCATTTAGCACAAGGCCTAGTACAAAATAGGTACTTCATAAAGACTCCTTTCCTTCCTTCCTTCCTTCCTTCCTTCCTTCCTTCCTTCCTTCCTTCCTTCCTTCCTTCCTTCCTTCCTTTCTTCTTCCGTATCTGCCCGTCACTATCACTTATATTGTTTTCTGCCTCAAAAGCAATTATCATCATCAAATAATTCTGGAACCTAGAGAATATTCAGTTAAGGAAATGGGGGAGAGAAGTTCATAGAAAAATAGTCAGCTTGGTACTGACCAACCTTTGGTGTCTTCTTGGATAATTGTTCATGGATCTAATCTTCATTATTCAAGAAAAAAAATATTCCTTCCTATTCCTGGTCACCAATATTTATATTTTACCAGTATCTCTATCACCTGTAAAGTTATAGCAACCTGGGTTAAAATTTCTTTTTTATTATTAGCTCTTCACATTGTTAGTGCTTATATGAAAAAAAAAAAAAACAAAAGAACAAAAGATATTCTGGGTACTAAGATCCCTTCTAAATTTCAGTAAAACAAAAGGGAATCAGGTAGTGAGTGTTATTTTTCTGGCCTAACGCTTGTGAATCCTACTCAGCTGAGATTGTAGCTAGGTACAAGGCACTTGACATAGGCTCTAGATATTATGACTAATTGTGATTGTTTTGCTGTTTGCTTGGTTTCTTATATCTGATACTTTTTAATAAATTGCACAAACATTTAGAATTCAAGTAGTTTAGTTTTCTTGATTTTTTATCCCCTCTCCTTTTAATTCTTTGTATAGTCCTTTATTAGCAAGGGGGAGGATGAGAAGTGCAGTCCTCCCCTCCCAAACACACATTTTTAGAAAGACTGAAAGATAATAAGGTGTAGAAACTGAACAAGACATGAGAAATCCAGGCACATTTTAGTTCTGGAGGTGTTTAAACATGCATGGCCTGCCTTTCATAATATCATAAAGTGTGGTACCAAAGGAAGGGAAGACACACACACACACACAGAAGGCACCCTCATCCATGGCATATGCTTCCCTAGGAGGATCAGGAGATCAAGAGTTCACAGTGGCTTGTGGCCTAATAAGGAGGAAAGCATATCCAAACCAAGCTAGAGGTTAGTCATAAAGCATAAGGATGCTTCAAGGCAAAGAAGAGGCCTAATGGGTAGGAATATCCCTTTAAGAGTGTCCATCAGGTACCTGGTTAGCAGCCAATTAAAAGGGTCATTACAGTCCAAGAGGAAACAGTGGATAGCTGTGCCTGCTCTAAGCAGAAGCTGAGAAAGGGGTAAAAAGTTCCCTCTATCGCACATCTCCAAGAGGATGTTATTAGATTCTAGGGAATATGGTTCACAAACACTCCAATTCTCTGAGGAAAGAAAAAGTGAGGAAGAGAAGTATGCTAGTCAGGATTGCCAGACCACCACCTGGTGGCCAAAGAATATACAACGCCCATGTCAATCATTAAACAATAGACCAATTACAATTTAATCAGTTTCTTTATGAAATAGCCCTAGAGCTTGGGAAGTGTGTGGAAGGTGTGGAAGAATAAACTATTATGAGTTCACACCTAAACCAGAAAATTTTCACTTTCAGTAAGTGAATTATTATGCAAACCTCTGTCTAAAGTGATTTTTATATAATGTAAATATCCTGGATCCTGGGGAAGAGAAGGAGGGAGGAAAGGAAGGAGGGGAGGAAGCAGGAAGGGTTCCAAGACTTGTGGACCTCAGACAGGGAAGGAAGAGGTAAAGGAGGACCAGGCCATTTGATGGGGATGGGGTGGACCAGGATGGGCCAACCATGTACTAGCATGGCTGAGGCAGACTTGTGGGGTCCAACATGTACACACACACAGGAGAGGACAGTTCATGTTGTCCAGAACAGACACACAATACCCAAAATGTGGATGGACAGGTGGATAGGTGGGTGGAGCAAGATAAAAGTCTCTTTTCAGGGCTCCTTCTGAGGTCCTAAGTCAAGCCCCCAATACAGCACTGGCCATGGAGTTCTCCTTAGCATCCATTTTTATTTCATTTGGAGGATTTTGTTGTTGCTGATTTTTGCTTTTGTTTTGTGGTGGGGAGGCTATGGAGTTGGAGCTAGGGGCGGGGGTGGGGAGAGACAGAGAGGGGAAGGGAGGGAAAGAAAGGGAGAGCAATCCTGTTCAATAAAGTTTAACATAAGTTTTGATTTATTTTTGGATGCAGATTTCTTTCAGAATTTTTTAAGTAAGGTAGAATTTGTGTAATGAAAAGGTAAAACAAGAACTGTCTGTACAGGTGCCTAGAAACTTCTTTATAAGTGGTTGTAAAATTACATTGTGAGACTTGCTAGGATGTTCTTGGTTTGGTGAAGAATGTGTAGAGGAAAATTGCCTTCAATTTATCCCAATAGAAAAATCTTAAAGATTGTATTTTAAAGAGCTTCATAATCTTGATTGTTTATCCTTGAACTCTGTAGAATTTATTCCCTTCCTAAAATGTGGCACTCAGAGCTCCACATTGTTCTCCGAAAAGTTACCTCATCCAGAACATGGTACTTCTATTAGTGAAGTCTAGTTTTAAAAGTTAAAAAAGTGGCAGTTAAAAAAACTAGGCATTAGATTAGCTAGTGAGCCAAGTGTTAGCTTTTTAATTACCTTGTCACATTGTAGACTTATATTTAGGTATTTGTTGTTGTTGTTGTTCAGTTGTATCTTTGTGACCTCATGTGAGTGTGGAGGATTCTGCTAACCTTTTAGAATTCAGTTACTGGGGATCCATAGCCATTGTCGTCTCTACTATCCAGGTGTTAGATAATAACTTCCAGAATAACCACAAGAATCCTAGATAGGAATTCCTGTACCTTCTTTATAGTAATAGATAAGTCCTACTGAGGCTGTGCCATGAGATATGGGGGTGACATAATTGATATTTACTATGCTTGTATAGAATAAGGATATAGCTAAAGTTAACCTGTGAGCTTAAGGTTGGCAATATGCTTTCTTTGTCTGTTGTCCTATAAAGCAAGTGGGCACTGGTCAGTGAATGGGGAACCCATAGGGGGATATGACAGAATAATGCTGTGTGTGCCTTGATGAACCCCCATCAAAGCTTGGAGGGAATCTGTGTTTGCCACAATTGGCCCCTGTTGAGGCTCATGGGATTCTATAGGAGATGTAACCCCTAATATATTCTTGTTGGCCCCTGAGAGAACGGTGATTAGGAACTGCTGTAGGTGTTTATATAGCAACTCCCTCTTGAGAAGACTAGACTAGAACACTGTAACATTATTAACTAGAATACTGTAACATTATTAACCCCTCTGTCTTTTTGTCCTTCCTGTGTGACTAGATCAAGAGTTAACATTAGTGATTTTTCCTTGCTATTTTTTATAAGCTTTCCTAAGCAAGATAAAGAAGAAATGAATACTGGCCTTTTTCCCTCTAGACTAAAGGTAAGGTAAGCTTAAAAAATAGCAGTATGATTATCTGGTAGGGCTATGCTGCATAACACTGACTCCCCGTACTCCATTTTTTTTTTAATGACACATGTTCACAAATATATTCTATTGGCAGACAATGTGTACTAAAGGAAATTACTAAAGATTAAGGTACTCTTAATGGAAGAAGGGAAGGAGTGGCTAGAAATTCCAATGATGCACACATTTCAGGAATTGGCTTTACCCAATAGGGAATAGCTAGCATTTATCTGCCTCATAGGTTACCTTCTGTATAGTGCTTTTTATATACTATGTGTAGGTTGTTATTCAGTCAATTCAGTCCTGTCTGACTTTTTGTGACTTTGTGGACCTTACTATTAATGGAGTTTTCTTAGAAAAGATACTGGAGTGGTTTACCATTTTCTTCCCCAGTGGAATAAGACAAACAGAAGTGACATTGCTAATACATGTCTGGGGCTAGATTGGACCCAGCTCTTTCTGACTCTAGGAATCTATCCCCTGAGATACTCTGCCCCCTAATAGGCTGAATGTGGTCATATGGAGCCTGTGGCAGGAGGCTTGGTTTTCAGGAATGCCTACACCTTGATACTATGTGATTGGGCAGTGGGTCAAGAGGGTTGTGACATTCTCTGATCCAGGAGAAGGTTATATAATCCCTTGAGAAGTGTTGTGTGATTTGACCAGATGAGACTCTGGGCAGCTGTTGAGAGCCCCCAGGCTTTGAAATCCCAGATGTTGATGCCTCCTTCTCTGGTAACTGTGATTTGGTATTGACGTAATGGTTGGACAGTTTGGAAACCTGTCTGCTTTATCTGTTTGTTTCTCTGCCTTGTAAGATCTGTCTACATACTTTGAAGTTCAGGGGTCTGACCTTTTTCCCCTGAACTAGGTAAATGATATATGTTTAAGTGATTAAAGTAAGCTTGTTGACCCATTTTGAGTTGCTTTCCTTTAGTAAAGCAGATCTAAGAACCTGTGTTGGCAGCCACCCTGGGGATATTGGGGTGCTTGCTCCTGCAAATGGTGACAAGAATGGGATCTGCAGAGTAAAAGGAAATAATGGGGTATGGGATAATTGTTTGTTTCCCAGTAGCTGTGACTGTGAAGCCATGGAGCAGGAGAGCAGAATGGATTACATGCTGACTTCACTGAGCTGAGAGCAGGAATGGTGAGCTGCCTGCATCAAGACCTGTGGAGGATCCAGGAGTTTGGAATTCAACCAAAGGACAAGATAAGGACTGTGTGGCAAAGTGGGGACACTGAATGAATTTCCTTGCTGTATCCAACAGTTTGGGACCAAGGAGGAGGATGGAATTATGACTATGGTGGGTGGGGTGAAGTGCCATGGACGCCGAATAACTCCAAGCTGTTGGTTTTGTTGCCCAGCCCCCTCTCTGGTCTTAGAAACAGGGGCTGGAGCAGTGTGAGGGGAAGGACACCCCCAGCCCAAGAGAACTTTATTTGGACACTTGTTTTGAATTGTTTGATAATGCAATATACTTTGTGTTTAAGGCCCAATGGCCACTTTGGTAACTTTAGGTATGTACCTTGGAAATGTGACCTAAGAGATGTTTAGTGCTAATACATATGTAAATTGTCTATGATATGGGCATGAAAGATCTTGGGGTAGAATGTAATGGAAATAAAAATTTAAAGATCTTCCCTGCCCCTAGGCCCTTGGATAGGCTTAAGAGACTCTGAGAACCTTCCTTGATTTGAAAATATACTCTGGGGGCAGCTAGGTGGTACAGTGAATACAGCGCCAGCCCTGGAGTCAGAAGGACCTGAGTTCGGAGCCGGCCTCAGACACTTAACCCACACAAACAAAAACCTAGCCGTGTGACCTTGGGCAAGTTACTTAACCCCAATTGCCCTAAAGGGGCGGCTAGGTGGTACAGTGAGTAAGAGCGCCAGCCTCGGAGTTGGGAGGACCCGAGATCAAATCTGGCCTCAGAAAATGAGCACCCACACATAAATAATGACTAGCTGTGTAACCTTGAGCAAATTACTTAACCCCAATTGCTTTATAAAAAAAAGAAGAAGAAAAGAAAAGAAAATATACTCTGCCTTCTAATAGGCTGAATGTGGTCACATGGAGCCTGTGGTAAGAGGCTTCGTTTTCAGGAATGACCACACCTTGATGCTGTGTGATTAGGCAGTGGCTCAATAAGGTTGTGACATTCTCTGATCCAGGAGAAGGCTATATAATACCTGATCTGAGGCTTTGCTTTGGAGCTCACTTTGAGAAGTGTTATGTGATTTGACCAGATGAGACTCTAGGTAGCCTTTGAGAGCCCCCAGGCTATGAAAACCCATATGTTGATGCTTCCCTCTTTGGTAACTGTGATTTGGAATTGATGTAATGGTTGGACAGTTTGGAAGCCTGTCTGCTTGATCTGTTCATTTCTCTGTCTTGTAAGTTTTGTCTGTATACTTTGAAGATCAGGGTGCTGAACTTTTTCCCCTGAACTAGGTAAACGATCTATGTTTGATTGATTAAAGTAAGATTGTTAACCAATTTTGAGTTGCTTTCCTTTAGAAAAACACATCTAAGAACCTGTGTTGCCAGCCACCCTAGGGATGTTGGGTGTGCTTGCTGCTACATGTATGTATATGTTGTATAACATTTGTGTATAGTTTTATATACTGTTTTCTGCAAGCATAACATAATCTCCTTTAGAGCAGGAATTATTCTTTATTTCCTCATACCTAATACTTAGAGAGTATCTTATACATATTAAAACTTATCAAATATTTATTGATTTCAACTGAATTTAATTGAAGCATTTTTGCATATATTTTGAGGCATTAGGAAGAAAAACAGTGGATTAAGAGTCATTGAAGGGGAAAGAGAGGAAATGGTTAAGGAGGCAGCCAACTTCTCAGAGGAGATGGTGTGGTATGGAGATTACAAACAGACATGGACTGGTTGACCTTGTCAAGCAGAAAAGATACTTACTCTTCATCAAACAAGACAGATTGTTGGTTATTGATATTCCTGATTATTGCTTTGAACAGGTATTGATTTATCCCCCTTTGTCATAACCTTTGATTTCTTTCTCTTCAGTACATAGGAATTCCTCTGACTTTTAAACTGTTTTTTTTTTCTTAAGGGGGGTTTATACAGCAACTTTGTACACTGTGTGGCTTTTTCTGCCACAATTCAGGCATCTTGCTTATACACTGAACAATCCAAAAACAGTTCTGGTAGTGCCTCTCATGTGACACTAGTGTCTTAAGTGCAATTTAGAAAACTTCTCCACTTCTTCACCCCCACCCCACCAGATTCCACCTTTGGTCAAATCACAAGGTTATTCCAAGAAGGGGTATCAGGATCATTAAGAACAGAAGAATATATACATGAACTAAGTTTTCAGCATATTATCCCAATTTCAGAATCTGATTCTCAATGTTAACATCTTTCTTTTTCTTCACCCTCAGGCAATATCTGGTCAACCAATATTTTTTAATTTTCTACTATAGGTTTGACACTGTATTAGGCAAAGAAAAATTAAAAAAGAGAGTGACTTCTTAATATTCTAATGCTTTTTCATTGCCCCTTGCTACAAAAGATCTTCATTGCAATACTGCTCCCACAAATAACACCAATAATAGATATTTTTTTTATTTTTTTCATCATTATCAAAACTTAATTACCCTGTGTCTTGTTGGTATTTGAGTAGTAAATCTTCTCAAGTAATGAAGTTAAGTTGTTGATGTTGTTATGTTCCCTTTCAAGTGATACTTAAGATTCAATAGGGCCTTTCAAAGGATAAGTAACATGGGAAAATTGGGTACCATAACAAGAAGGCTTGAAGGCGGTGGAGTCAAGATGGCAGAATAGAAACAGGACCTCCCCATGGCTCCAGCTACCATCACCTCCAATTCATGTAAAAGGAGACTCTGAAGAAAGTTTGGAGCTACAGAACCCACAAATTGACACAAAGAACCTAACATCCAGCTGAGGACAGCCCAGCAAGCCAGTAGAAATTGGCCAGCACAATGCTCTGGGAGCTGACTCGAACCCTCAGAAGCCAGAGGTATTAGCCCCAGTGCAGGGCCAACCAACCACTGGCTGGAGGGACTTCAAATCACAAGTAACTGTAGCAGTTTCCAGAATTATCAATGCATAGATGCTAAGGACAAAGTGTGAGGTCAGTGAAGTATGGATTTTGGAATCCAGTAGTTGGGACTGCTTTGGCTTTTGCCCCTAGGGCAAAAAGCCCTTGAGGAGCCATGATTGTGCAGCCAGCCCCACATGGCTGCTTCAGCTCCTGGCCTATGGAGTGTAGGGGCACCAAGCAACCAGTCTGAGGGGTAACCACTCTTGTTTTAACATTCTTGGAGCTGGATTGCAGTCTAGGGTGGAGGTCTTGGGTGTGCGACCAGATTGCCAGAGCATGTACAGGCTTCAGAGAAGGAACCCAACTAATCTCTGGCAGCTGAGAAAACCCTAGCCTTTGGGATAGAAGCTCCCCTGTCTGGTGGCAGTGTTCTACTATGACAAAAACCCCAGGGGTCAGGTGACTGAATGGCAACATGAGTAGGCAAAGTAAGCAAAATAAACATAGTGCCCCATCGTTACACTCCTACATTGGAGAAAAAAAAAAAGGATCACAGAATGGAACAGGAGGAAGACAGTGAAGTCAGAACTCATGCACCTAAAGCTTCTAAGTAAAATACAAGCTGGTTACAGGCCACAGAGGACCTTAAGAATCAAATAAGAGAAGTGGAGGAAAAATTGGGAAGGGAAATGAGAATGATGCAAGAAAATTATGAAATGAGAGGCAACAGCCTGACTGAGGAAAATAACACCTTAAAAATAGACTAACTCAAATTGCAAAAGAGGATGAAAAAGGCAATGAGGAGAAGAATGCCTTAAAAAAGACGAATTTGCCAGATGGAAAAATAATCTTAAAAGCTCATTGAGGAGAATCATTCCTTCAGATTTAGAATGGACCAAATGGAAGCTAGTGACTTTATGAGAAATCAAGTTGCCATTAAAGAGATGGAAACAAATGGAAGAATAGAAGGCAATGTGAAGTATCTCATGGGAAAAACCACTGACTTGGAAAATAGATCCAGGAGAGATAATTTAAAAATTATTGGACTACCTGGATGGCATGATCAAAGAAAGAACCTAGAAATCGTACTTCAAGAAATTCTCAAGGAAAATTGCCCTGATGTTTTAGAACCAGAGGACAAAATAGAGGTTGAAAGAATCCACTGATCACCTCCTGAAAAAGATTCAAAAAGAAAACTCATAGGAATATTATAGACAGTTCATAAAATGCCCAGATCAATGAGAGAATATTACAAGCAGCCAGCAAGAAACAATTTGAATATTGTGGAAACCCAATCAGGATAACACAGGAACTGGCAGCTTCTATACTGAGGGATTGAAGAGCTTGGAATATGATATTCCAGAGGGCAAAGAAGCTGGGATTAAAACCAAGAATCACCTACCCAGAAAAACTGAGTATCATGTTTCAGGGGAAAATATGGTCATTCAGTGGAATAGAGGACTTTCAAGTATTATTGATGAAAAAACCAGAGTTGAATAGAACATTTGACATTCACATATAAGAAGCAAGAGAAGCTTGATAAAGTAAGAAGGGAAAAGAAATCATAAGGAACTTATCAAAGTTGAACTATTTACATTCCTACATGGAAAAACAATAATTGTAACTGATTGAACTTTTCTCAGGATGAAAATAATTGAAGAAGGGTATATGAGCGTATGAATACATACGTGAATGTGTGTATATATGTTTACAGGCATACATAGATAGAGGGCAGAGGACCAATTTAATAGGAAATGATGATATTTAAAGGTGAAATTAAGAGGTGAGTGAGCAATATAATGAGAGGAGATGGGGAGAGATAGAATGGGGTAAACTATCTTTTATAGAAGAGGCATGGTAAAATGGTTACAATGGAGGGGAAGAACAGGAAGATAAAAAGGCAAATTATTATTCTCATTGAAAGTGGCTCAGGGAGAGAATGACATACATGCTAAATAGGATATATCACCCCATTGGAGAGTAAGGGGCAAGGGAATGAGAGGTGGGATGATGGAAGGGAGGGCAGGCTGGTGGGGAAGGGAAGTTGGAAGCATCCACTTTTGAAAAGGGACAGGATCAAAGTAGAGAATAGAACAAGTTTGAGGTGGGATAGGATTGATGAAAATATAGTCAGTCTTTTAAAATATATCTACTGTGGTAGTGTTTTGCATAGCTACACATGTACAACAAATACTGAATTGCTTATCTTCCCAGTAAGGGTGGGTAACAAAGGAGGAAGGGAATGAATCTGGAATCCAAAGTTTTAAAATCAAATCTTTAAATATATATATATATATATATATATATATATATATATATATGTGTGTGTGTGTGTATGTGTGTATGTATGTATGTATGTATGTATATATGTGTATGTATATATATGTACTATTATTAATACTATTTCACATGTAATGAGAAAATAAGATACACAGGCATTGTGGCATAGCAATCCACCATGCCCTACTGAAAAAGTCGAAGGGGGTATGGGAGAAGATATGGGAGAGAGCAGAAAAGAGGAGGGGATATCCTGTGGAACTGCTATTTTGGGGTGGTGTTTAGGGGAAAAATAAGGAAACTTTTGTAACTCAATATCAGGTAGAAATGAATGATGTAAAAAATAAAACCAAGAAGGCTTTTGTGGTGTTGTTGTTGTTTTTTTGTTTAGAAAACGCTCAAAATCATTATCACAGAGGCATCTCTTTAATTTTTATTTCTATTAAGGCAGCCTTTTTTCCATAGTTTAAGGGCGTTTTCCATTTTTATTGTGCTTTAAATAGCACCATTTTTGGTAGCTGATGGTATAAAAATTAAATTGATATTAATGTTTTCATGAATTGAAAACTAATGCTATACAATAATAAATGTATTTGTGACTGGGTAATCTGAAAGTTTCAGTTTCTTATTTCAAAACTAGATCAGCACTAGGCAATATGTAATAAAAAGTGTTCTTTTGGGGCGGCTAGGTGGCACAGTGAGTAGAGTGTTGGCCCTGGAGCCAGAAGGACCTGAGTTGGGATTAGACCTCAGACACTTAACGCACACAGAAACAAAAAAACCTAGCCATGTGACCTTGGGCAAGTTACTTAACCCCAATTGCCCTCCAAAAAGAAAAAAAAAAGTGTTCTTTTGATACAGTTTATCATGGAATATTGAAAGTTTGTATAGCCATATCATATTTCTTATCACTTAACCAAACTATATATTTGACCCATACAGGCTGATGTGCACATTTGTTCAGGTGACAAAGGGAAAAGGAGGTTACTTTACATTGCTATTGGTCGTATTAGGAACAAGTAACTTTGCAAACCTTCAGAATGTCTTTTGTGTCGTTAGTCTTCCTTCAACTTAGTGGTGGGATGCAACCCCACTTTTCCTTTAACTTTCAAAGTCACAGCACTAGAGGAAAGTTAATTTGCAGAGCAGCATTTTAGGCAATTGAGGTTTTCAGAAAAACAAAATTTGAACTTAGATTTTAATGTTTAAATTTCTTTCCTTTGTTAAAAAAGGGTTAATCAAATACAACATTAACACTCCACTAATTATGTAACTATGAGAATTTTATGTATATATGATTCTTTTTTCTTTTATTTAAAATATATTCGTGCTAGTATTTGTATTTCAATTGCATGAAATGAAGCTATTCTGCCACCAGATGGCAGTTAAAGGCAACTAAACTTGTGTCTCTTGAAATAAAAAGTCTAGTTTCATATACAATTACACAATCAGCATTTTAAAGATATTTTGAAACACACCCATATTCACTTGCAAAATAGAGATCCTGTATTGCATAAGATCTCTCTCCCAAAGAATCATCTGTGGATGTGCCTAGGCATGCCCTAAATTATTTTTGTTTGTCCTTAGTCTTAAAGAGGGCCAATTACATCATGGGATGATGTCTTGACATGTCAGTGAATTGAATTTAAGTGAGGCAAAATTGCACAGAGTTTTAAGCCTCACTGTGTCTTTCAGAGTCATCAAAGTCCAGTGGTAAGACAAAAGTCAGGATGACTGACAATGGCCTGGGATGTATTGGATGACCTTGAATTCTTCTATGTCTGAACAAGCTGTAAGCTCTGCACAGTACCTGCTTTGGCCATCTTCATGGTCATTGGAGCAAATTATTCTCCTACCACCCATTCCACCAGGGAAAGCTTTCACATGCTTGGGGTAGACACCTTCCTCCCCTGCTGCAACTCACTGATGGCTTGGTCATATAGAATACAGCTTCTTGGAGCCAAAGGTGAGAGTTGAGTGAAGGTGGACATCAAAAGTAGATAAGCAACCCTGCAAAGGGCTGGACAAGCCCCCACACCAGAAATCTTACCCCATATACCTCAATGCACTTGGTATGCACTTTGCTTAGGAAGAGCTTATCCACTCTACTATTTACTGTATAAAAACATGGAATTCCCTTTAAAAAGAAAGTAAATTATTCAAGTCTTAACTCACTTTTTCTGGTATAGCTATTTCCTCATTTAAAAATGCAGTAATGATTAACCTCTACACTTGAAATGGGTATATTATACATTCCTGTACTTGACCTTTAAGAGAGGGCCTTGTATTCCCTAATATGTAAATGGGAAAAGAATGTGAACAAATAGTTCTCCAGAGCATGTAGATCTGGAGAAAAAGAAGTCAAATAAGGGAGATGGCATATAGGCATAATTGTACTCAATTTTGAAGAAGGAAGATGAACAACCATGTCGCCCATCCAGGGAACCATGTATACCAATATATGTCAATAAGGGAGGCAGTGTTGGAGTAGAAAGGTATACTTCTGTTAAACAAATGAAATAGTTACAGTAGTTAAAGACAAGAATTGTGATATTCTGACCCAGTGAATGACAATGCACAAGTTGTGGTGATAATGAGGAAACCTAGACTTCATTCTTCATTTATTCTGTGAGTAATAGGAATTATATGATTTTGGTGGATGGGATATTTACTTCCTAGAAACTGTGAGTTATTTTCTCTTATGAAAGAAGGAAAGGTGCACACAGGGTAGTAATAGAAGTGTAAAAGGATTGGGAGGGAACATAGTAAAATAGATCTTGGATTTAATGACTTGTATGCAGATCAAACCTCTATTACTTCTTCCTTTACCTTTGTTAACCCATTTAATTTCCCTAGTACCCATTTTCCTCATCTGTAAAATGTTTAAGTTGAGCTACATGGTCTCTGAGATATCTTTCAGTTCCAAATCTGTGAATTATTAAATATGAATTTATAATTCACTAGGGAAAGTAAGCTCACTCAGAAAGGAGTATTGTCTAGTAACAATTAGTTTTTATATCTCTCCTTATTCCTTACTATGTGCCTGACACATAGAAAGTGTGTAATAAACACTTGTTAATGGACTGATTGACTGACTGAACAGTCTGTGCTGGGCCTACTTGAGGCAGTTCATAATGATAATCTCTTGTAGGATGCTGTCCAGGCTTTTATAATTTTTTCATCATGGCTTTCTGGTAGACCAAATAAATCTTGGATTATCTCTCCTGGATCTTTTCTCCAGGTCAGTTGTTTTTCCAGAGAAATATTTTACATTTTCTTCTAATTTATCAATTTTTCTGTTTTATTTGACTGATTCTTGATGTGTCATAGAGTTATTAGCTTCAACTTGACTGATTATAATTTTTAGTGAATTGTTTTCCTAAGATTTTGAAGCTCCTTTACCACATGTTCAGAATTCATTTATTTTTATTTTATTTTTTAAAATAAGTTTTATATTTTTTATTTTACAACATTCATTTCCACAAGATTTTGAGTTATACATTTCCCTCTGTCTTTCCCCTACCCACCACCCCAAAACAGTGATCCCACTGAATAATGCCTCCCCCAATCTGCTCTCACCTGTATCCTCCACCATTCCCCCTTGAGCTCTCCAGTAGGTCAAGATGGATTTCCATTCCCCAGTGTCTGAATATCTTATTTTCCAGTTCATGTAATTAATAATAGTAATAATAATAATAATAATAAATATATTTTTAAACAATTTGATTTTAAAACTTTGAATTCCAGATTCTTTCCCTTCTTCCCTTGTCACCCACCCTTACTGGGAAGAAAAGCAATTCAATATAGGTTGTACATGTGTGGTTACACAAAACATTTCCATAGTGGATATATTGTGACAGACTGACTATATTTCCCTCTATCCTATCCTGACCCCCATGTGTTCTATTTTTTACTTTGACCCTGTCCCTTTTCAAAAGTGTGTGTTTCTGACTACCCTCCCCCCAATCTGCCCTCACTTCTATAATTCCCCCTCAGCCACTTTTCTCCTACTTTCCTGAAGGCAAAGATAACCAATTTAATGTGAATATCATTCCCTCCTTAAGCCAAATTCAATGAAGTAAGTTTCACCCATTCCCTTTTGCCTTCCTGTTCTTCTCCTTCATTGTAACAATTTTCCCTTCCTTCTTTTACATGAGATAATTTAACCTACTGTGTCTCTCCCTGTCTCCTCTCATTATATTCCTCTCTTACCTCTTTATTTTTGTTTTTCTGAATATCATCCCTTCCTATTCAATTGATAAAGTGACCTCTATGTATACCTGTACACATATATACACACACTCCCATATTTATTCATATGCACATATGCCCTCCTATATAGACATTTATATGTATGCATACATATACATATATATACATATATACGTACACATTTATATGTACATACACACATTTATATTCCCTTCAACTATCCTCATATTGAGAAAAGTTGCATAAGTTATAATTATCATTATTCCATTTAGGAATGTAAACCATTCAACTTTGATAAGTTCCTTATGATTTCTTTTCCCTGTTTACCTTCTCATGCTTCTCTTGCTTCTTGTATTAATATCAAATTTTCTATTCAACTATGGATTTTCATCAAGAATCCTTTATTTCACTGAATGACCATATTTTCCCCTGAAACATTATACTCAATTTTGCTGAATAGGTGATTCTTAGTTTTAATTCTAGCTTCTTTGACCTACAGAATATCAGATTACAAGCCCTTCAATCCCTTAAAGTAGAAGCTGCTATATCTTTTGTTATCCTGATTGTGTTTCCACAATATTCAGATTGTTTCTTCTTGGCTGCTTGTAATATTTTCTCCTTGATCTGGGAACTCCAGAAGCTGGCTATAATATCCCTAGGAGTTTTCTTTTGGGGATCTTATTCAAGAGGTGATAAGTGAATTCTTTCAATATATATTTTGCCTTCTGGTTCTAAAATCAGGGCAAATTTCCTTGAGAATTTCTTGAAGGATGATTTCTAGGTTCTTTCTTTTGATCATGGCTTTCAAGTAGTCCAATAACTTCTTTTTCTTTTTGGAGAGCAATTGGGGTTAAGTGACTTGCCCAAGGTCACAAGCTAGTTTTTATGTTAAGTGTCTGAGGACGGATTTGAACTCAGGCTATCCTTACTCCAGGGCTGGTACTCTATTGAATGTGCTACCTAGCCACCCCATTCAATAATTTTTAAATTATCTTTCTTGGATCTATATTCCAGGTCAGTGGATTTTCCAATGAAATATTTCACATTGTTTATTTTTTTTTTCATTTGTTTGGATCTGTTTAATAGTATCTTGATTTCTCATAATGTCACTAGCTTCCATTTGCTCCAGTCTAATTCTGAAGTAATTATTCTCTT
This sequence comes from Gymnobelideus leadbeateri, assembly GCA_011680675.1. Taxonomy (NCBI): domain Eukaryota; kingdom Metazoa; phylum Chordata; class Mammalia; order Diprotodontia; family Petauridae; genus Gymnobelideus; species Gymnobelideus leadbeateri. Next base: position 462,300 of record WOXC01001374.1, read on the forward strand.
CAGTGAGCTTTTGATATTCTCTATTTTCCATCTGGCAAATTTGGTTTTGTAAGGCATTCTTCTCCTCATTGGCTTTTTCGGTCTCTAATGACATTTGAGTTAGTCTATTTTTCAAAGTGTTATTTTTTTCAGTCAGGTTGTTGACTCTCTTTTCATGATTGTCTTGCATCATTCTCCTTTCTCTTCCCAATTTTTCCTCTACTTCTCTTACTTGATTTTCAAAATCCTTATTAAGTACCTCCATGGCCTGTAACCAATTCCTATTTTTCTTGGAAGCTTTTGGTGCAGGAGTTCTGACTATGTTGTCTTCCTCCCATTCCATGCTTTGTTCTTTTCTGTCCCCAGAAAAGGAATCTAAGGTTTGACTACTGTGCTTACTTTGAGTCCTTTGCTTGCTCATGTTGCCACTCAATTACTCTTTTCCCCAGTAGAACTCTGCTACCAGAGAGGAGAGTTTTGTGCCAAATTGCTGTGGTTTTCACAGCTGCTGGAGGTATTTCTTGGTTGCCCTCTCTGAAGCCCCACCAGTTCTGACACCTGGTCACACACCCTAGGACCTCCACCTTAGACAGTGATCTTTATCCAAGAAGGTTAAAGCAATAGGGATTACCCTCTGAATTATTGCTTGACCCTTCTACAATCTATAGGTCAGGAGCTCTGAAGTTGCCACATGGCAGAGGCTCAAGGAACACCCTCTCACTTCGCACCTCACAGGGCCCTGGCGGGATGGTGCCATCCCCCCTTCCCCCCTACCCTGGTTCCAAAAGAGTTCTTCACTGACATTTTACTATGTCTTTGGCATTTATGGATTAATAATTCTGGAATCTGTCACTGCTTCTGGTGATCCACTATCACAAAGGCTGATCTAGCCTCTGCTGTTTTGGGCCACCCTTGGGCTAAAACTGTGGGACTGGGCTCAGCTCCCAGCACACTGTGATTGACCCTTCCTGTTGGCCCGCCAGGCTACTTTCTGTATGGGATTTGTTTGTCTCTGTCAATTTGTGGGTTTTGTAGCTCTAAAGTTTGGTTAGAGTCATATTTTATATTTATTTGAGGTGGTTATGAGAAGAACTCACTGAGTTATCCTGTTTCTATACCACCATCTTGGCTCTGCCCTCCAATTTCATTTTATGGAGGTATTTTCTCCAGTTATGTTTTGTACCTCCTGTCCCAGTTTACAAAATTTACTTTTTAAGGATTTGTTTTCTTCAGTAAGATTTTTTTTTCCATTTTGGCCAATTCAATTTTAAAAGAATTGGTCGGTTTGTCTCCTACCTCTCTAATTTTGCTTTTAAAATCTTTCTTGAGTTCTTCCAAGAATTCTTTTTTAGGCTTGAGACCAGTTTATCTTCCCTTCAGTGGTCTCAGGTATGGATATAGAGTCAATGGTGTCTCCTGAAAGTGATTCTTCTCATTCACAATATTGGGATTAAATTTTCTTTGGTCTTCCCTTTCAAAGTTATTTCCAGCCCATTGTGATTGTTTATTTCCTGGCTTTTAAAGTGAATCTCTCCTTCTGATGTACAGAGGGCTCACACTTCTCAAGCTGGGAGCTAGGCGCCTGGTTGTTGACTTTGTGTATGGTAGCCTCTGGGTGTCTAGACTGATGCCAAGGCCAAGCCTCTCTGTGTTTCCAGTGGATAACCCCAAGGCTCACAGAGTAAGATGTGTAGATAGGTTTTCTGGACACTTTAGGTTTCCACCTCTGTGTCCCTGGGCTAGAGCTTGGGCAGGCTAGGAACCTGGCAGCATGTGGTGCTGGTGTCTGCAGATTCCCCTGGTTGTGCTAAGGCACACCTGGGCTTCTGTTGTTAATGCTTGCTGGCTCCATGCCCCTGGGCCTAGTATTTCCCCCTGGTCAGCTGAGATGGGGTTTGTTGTGACTCCTCCTGCCCTTCAATTCAGGCTTGGCCTCAGTCACCCCCTTCCCCTAGGACTTCCAAGATTGCCACTGCTTAAACTATTTCAGAATTTTACACTGGGTCAATAATCTGTGGCTTTTCACATTCAGGGAGAGGAATTAAAGCAGCTAGGATTTTCTGTCATCTTAACTCCTAAAGGTTCAGTTAGGTAATTTTTAAACTTCCAGGCTGTGGCCTGATAGCTCCACGAGAAGCTGCTGTCACTGCCATGGGCTCTGTGTTTGTCTCTTAGCTTAGACAGATCCTCCATCCCCTGGTGAGATGTCTGCAAATTGCCCTTGTGGTGGGTGAATCAGCTGGCCTAGCTTGTTCTTGCTTTGCTCTGGTCTGCCCTGGTACAGCCAGCACACTTCACTCTCCCCAAAAGAATTTTTTTTTATTGTAATGAGAAAGTCATCTGTTTTGAATGAGACAGGTGTGAAATAGGAGGTAGTTGGGGAAGGAGATGAGGAGGAGAGAAAAGTAGAAAGCTCTTAGGAAATGGCCTCAATTTCTTCAACAATGTCTGGGGTAAGTATTTAACTGAGAGCTAGGGGAGAGGAAGTATCTTGGTAAGGTTGAGGAGGGCTAAAAACAAATTTGGAATAGCTGTTGTTGTTAGTGACTTAATTAATATATTGTTGTTCAGTCATTTTCAATTGTGTCCAATTCTTCTTGACCCCTTTGTGGATTGTTCTTGTCAAAGATACTGGGGTGATTTGCCGTTTCTTTCTTCAGCTTATTTTATAGATGAGGAAACTGAGGCAAACCAGGGTTAATTGATTTGCCCAGGGTAATAGATAGTTAAGTATCAGATTTGAACTCATGAACGATGTGTCTTCCTGATTCTAGGCCTGATGGCTCTATCCACTGCATCTATATGCCACAGGGAATCCATTAGGGGGATGTAAAAAGATTGTCTTCCTGCAGTGAGAGTCCACTCGAGATTTTATAGTTTAATTTGTAGTGGACCTTGCCAGCCTTGTTTTGTGATTTGTTCTATTTCTGTCAAGCATTAGACAGTACATGAATCAAAATTGGGTCTTAGTAAGCCATCAGTCAATCAGCAATCAGTCATTCAACCAGCTCATCTTTAAAGTGCCAGATATGTTCTAGGCACTATACTAAGCACTGGTGATACAAAGAAAAGAAAAAAAAATCTAATGGGAGAAACATAATATAAACCATATACAGGATAAATTGAAAATAATCTCAGAGATAAGGAATTAGAAGAGGGTAATTTGGAAAGGCTTCTTATACCAGATAGAATTTTAGCTGGAACCAAAGTCAGGAAGAAGAGATAGAGAGAAAGAGAGACAGAGACAGAGACAGAGTGAGAAACAGAGAGAGCATGTCAGGCCTGGTGGACAGTCAATGAAAGTATCTGCAAGCATGTCTTATTCAAGGAGCAACATATGTCACTAGAGCAAGTATCCCTGGAATGTAGAGTTTTGCAGGAAAGAGGTGGAAACTTTTAGATGACTAAAAAGTTAGGACGGAGCCATATTATGAAGGCCTTTGAATACCATAAAGACAATGCTATATTTGATCCTGGTTGTTATAAGAAGCAACAAATAGTAAATGGCAGGATTTGGACATGAACCTAAGAAATATAAAAAGAATTGTATTTACAATCCTAGTCCAGCTATTTACTACCTTGACCTTGGCCAAAGCACTTACTCTTCTAGTATCTTCTTTTCCTCATTGGTAAAGGTAATATGATAAAGTAAATGATTTTTAATGTCCCTTTCACTTATAACTTATTGTCTACCCAAAGGAAAAATCCAAGGTGGAAACTAATGCAATAACTTGAACTTAGTAAATGTTTGATAAATATTTAAATATTTGTTTAAGTTAAATTAAACCGAGTTGTCAATGCTTCTTACTGTGTTTTAATTATGTTTCTATTAACCTTTTTTAAATAGATCAATCATTTTAATTATATTGGATTCCTGGGTCTATATAATAAAATCTCATGAAATAGAAATTATATCTTGTTCATTTAAAAGGCTGACTCAAAATAAAACTTAAAATTCTGTAATAGTAATTAAATAATAACAATTAAATGTCTAATTAAACATTAATAGTCCGTAGCAACATTATTGATATGATTTTATTAATAATTGATGCCAGATTGTGTATACTAATTAGTTAACATTATACTAATTAATAGTAATATAATTAAATGTTGATTATCAAATATCAATCACTGTGTTTAAATAAATATTGCTCATATTTAAAGATGGGTATTAACAGTATCATCATAGTAATAATTATTAACAATTAATAATAATTAACAAATTTAGTTACACATTAATAACAATTAATACATCACTGTTCATTTTATTTTTAGAGGTTTCCTTTGAAATTCATAAGGTTAAATTTCTATTTTAGTAGCTTTTATTAAATAGTATCATGAATCCAATGTATCCAAAGTCATTTACCCATAAAAAGTTAAGAGATAACAAACATTTACTAAACAACTTGTAAGTTTTCAACTTGGATTTCCCCTTTGTGTAGACAATTGAAAGATTCTGATAATCAAAGATAAACTCCATTTCTACTAAGAATTTCTGTGGCTCCAAATGTATCCAGTGAAGATGCATTAATTGTCAGAGGAAGACTAAAATTTCCCAGGGCCATAGATATAGTTAATAATAAGTCTGTTTACAATAAAAACTAATTTCCCTTTTCATCTTATTACTGTCTGCCTCTGAGATTTCAAAGAGGCCTGACACTAGGTTAACGAGCCTTTACCTGAAAAGCTTTGCAAAGGAAACTTACTTTAGTACCTTAGGTTTGCAGCGGATAACAGCAGGCTGCTAAACCATTAAGGTAATTACAGAGAAAGAGAACTGAGCTAAGGCAGTTTATCAGAGCAAGGAAATGTAGGTCTAACTTAATTAAATTCTCAGAATATATATGATAAGACACTAATAGAAGAATTTTAAGCAAGATACTGAAACACCATAGATTGTTCATTATAATGGAAGACATTAAGTAAAGCAGAATAATTTGAATAAATTAGATTTAAATCTTTACTATATGTAAATAGTGGGAATTTAAGGAGTCATTATCTTATACTTGTCCCATTTAAATGTAAATGGAGATATTGTGACTTCTTTATTCTCCTCTATTTTAAAGAAAATCATAATTTAACATAGGGGACTATTTTTCCACTGATAGAAGATAAATATAGGGAGAATATAGTTTGTCTCTGAGTGTATGGATTATTGGTTAAAAAGATACTTGAGACATTTAAAGAGAGTTTCTTTACAGAATACTCAGACACAGAATTGGCATAATTATTTCTAAGGACATTATATTTGATATGATTCTGATGTAATGTTTATTCTATTAATGTCATTCTCTCATACTATTTATGCTTTAATTAATAGGTTTCTGGGAAGACTGTTTCCTTACCTCCCCTCCAAAAAAAAGATATGTTTCATTATGAAAAATTGCTGTATCATCTATCATAGTCCACCTAACAGCTTCCCCTGCCTCCCAGCCCTACTCTTCCACAACCCAAAGGTATCTTTGTTCTCAAAGGCAACCTTGGATTACACATAAATGAGTTTTGGGGAAAATGCTATTTTTATGCTCCATATGACTCTAAGGCATAATTCATCATCTCATTCCGCCCATCATCATTTTTTTGGAGGGGCAAGGCAATTTGGGTTAAGTGACTTGCCCAATGTCACACAGCTAATAAATGTGTCAAGTGTCTGAGACTGTATTTGAGCTGAGTTCCTCCTGACTCCTGCACCAGGGACTTTATTTACTGTACCATCCAGCTGCCCCTCACCATTTTTGAAAATGGATTTGGTAATTGAAAGAACATAACACCATTGGTTGATTTTTTATGTCTCATTGTATATTTAAAATAAGTTATTATGTGATTTTATGTGTATAAACATATGTCATATTTATATAAATATGTCAAACAAATGTGATTTAAGTGTATAAAAATGACAATCCTATATTTCATGCTGAATTATAATTTCACCTTGGAAGCAAGCTAACTAAAAAAACAAGTAACTTAAGCTCCTTATCATACCATTAAATCATTTCATTAGATATGCATCAAGTACTTTTGACTGCTAGACTATTGACTGTCACATTTATCTTTACTGCTCAGGAATCTGTCCATTCAAATAGAATTTGAGGGGCTTCAAACCATTTATAGTAGAGTTGTTACTGGAAATGCATGCTCTAATTTCCCAACAGTGCACTGATTTATATTTACTTCCAATAATTTATACATATATAACAGATTTACCAAAATGAACTATTACACACACACACACACACACACACACTCACACATGCACGCATACACACACAGAATTAATTCTCACAAATTGTAGGCCATGTACTCTGCTGAAATACTTCTATACATCCAACTTACCATCTGACTAAAACACACCTTTTCATACACTCACATTCCAACTAATGCATTAGATTTCAGATTAATTCCATGGATATAATGAACATTACTTGTACAAAAGGGCAAAGATTTTTCCAGGCATTATATCTTAATCTATCATGCCTAAGAATGAATAAACAAATGATAAAATAATTTATTTAAATTTTCAATATAATGGTTTGCTGCTCATGCAAACTAAAGGTTAAATAATCCAAAATACTCTACAGTGCCTGACCATTTTCTGTCATAGCATTGCTAATAACCTTTGAAGAGGAGATATTCTGTCCTACAAAGAATACTAGATTTGTAGTTCTCAAGGACCTAGGTAGTTCTCAAGGACCTAGGTTTGAATCCTATCTCTTTTAACTTCAAATATATGGCCTTAGGCAAAGCACTTAACCAATCTCAATCTGTTTCTTTGTCTGAAAAGATGAATGATAATAGTCCTAACACCATAAATATCAAATGAGGTGATGACATTAAGTGCTTTGTAAATAATGGAACATTATATATATATATATATATATATATATACATGTATATCCAACTATTTTATTTTTATTAATAGCATTGTGATAAATGTGATCAGATACATTTGTTGTTAAGTCATTTTAGTCTTATCCAACTCTTTGAGAAATTATTTTGGGGATTTCTTGGCAAAGATACTGGAGTAGTTTGCCATTTCCTTCTCCAGATCATTTTATAAATGAGGAAACTGAATCAAATAGGGTTAAGTGACTTGCCCAGGGTCACATAGCTACTAAGTGACTGAATTTGAACTCATGAAGATAAGTCTTTCTGATTCCAAGGCCAGTGCTCTATTCACTGTACTGTCTGTCTGCCTACCCAGAGGCATAAAATAAAGTGAAGTGGTGCCCTGGAAAGTAAACTGGTTTTGGAGCTATAGGTCTTGAGTTCATATTCTGACTCTTCCTCTTACATTCCCTTTGACCTTTGACATATCACTTAAATGCACTGAGACTCAATTTCTGAATCTTTAAAATGAGGAGTTTGAACTAAATGAACTTTAAGGTCACTTCCTGTTCTAAACTTCTAATTCATATGATTTGAGTAACAACATCAAGTGAATAAACCAAGGAATCATGTCCATGCTCTGTTGCATTTTTGTCTTCCTATTACCAGAACTTAGCATAATGCCTGGGATGTAGTGTGTATTAATTAATGTTTGCTGACTATTACTGGAGTTTTTTCCAGTGTCATGAAGAACATACTATACAATTATTTTTCAAAAAGGGAAGGATTCTCTATTGTTGGAAAGGTTCTGTAGATGTTTATATTTGTAGATGATTTTGAAACACAAGGGATGGAAGGAGGATGAAGTCAGGACTGAGGCTTTTGTTCTTTTATAGTCAATTCAAGTGTTCTGGAGTTTTAGTTGAATGCCACACTTACTTTAACCTTTTCAAGTGAATCCTATTTTAATTAGTTTGATAATTTATGAATGACTTCTGGGCCTGACCTAATTTCCTTGATTATTTGAAGATGATTCTGATGCAAGTCCATTCTAGTTTAAAGGACTTTTTGAACTTAGTCTAAAGAGTATATTTGATTAATTGATTGAATATCTTATCATTTACTTAACTGAGATCAAGATGAGTAAATCAATCAAACTTACCCTTCCACATATATATTAAATTATTATATAAATATTTAATAGGGATTGTTTCATTATTTAGGGTTCCTTTAGGCATAATGTAATCTCCCCATTTTTATTTTTATGCCTTCCTTTATTTTTACTGTTTCCTTATCTGAAATTATTATGATGCCTGAATTTTCATGTATCTGAGATATACACGTCTTTTGTAGTTTTTCATTTTAGCTCCCTGTGTGTGTCTCATATACAAGGAATTTTGAAAGGTACTCTTTAATCTATTTTTTTCATGATCTCCTATTTAATGGGAGTTTAGTCAATTAACATTCAAGGCTATATTGTGTTTCTGTTGCTTTCCTTCAAATCGTTTTTTAAGCCCAAGTTTAAGACTTTATATATATTAATATTAATATAATTAATATAATAAAATATAAATATTAATAGGGATATATGCATATATATATCCCTATTAAATTCTATCTTATTATATTCAGGGAAACTTTAGCTTAATATCTTGAATGACTTTTATTAAATTTTCCTCCGAGCTTGTGTCTTTTGAGTATTTGATATACATATCATTTATGCTGCTATTATAGTCACTTGGAAAAATGGTAACCAGCTTTAAATCCAAGCAGAGATCCTTGACTCATTCTACTGGATACATCTCAGACACAGGTCAGTTTGGAATAACTTTAATTTTGGTATCTTCTAGTACACACCTCTCCATGCACCTCCCCCCCAAGATTCTCATGAATTACTTGATTATATAATTTGCTAAAATCTAAGTGGTTCTAGGTCAGTTCTATTAGCAAGTTAATATGAAAAAGCAGAGAAAATAGTCAAGATCTTCTAATATTACCCTTCAAACAACTTTAAAATAAAGTCTCAAAACCAAATTCTGGAGGAGCAGAGCCAACAAGAGATATTGGTGAGAAATTTTTCCAACCCATGACAACTTACAATGTCAGAAAGAGAGACCTGTGGTATTAGATAGGGATTGGCCCATAGCCCATGTGCCAGTAGCATCATCAAGAGGGAAATAGACATTTAATGAAACAGAGGATTTTCTAGCACCCCGATGAAACTGTTATAGCTGAATAGGAAATTTGACTTTCAAATACAAGACGTAAGAGACACATAAAAAGGTAAACATGAAAGATAAATCATAAGAAATTTAATAAGGTTAAACTGTTTACATTCATATAGAGGAGGAGGATACATGTCACTCTGTAAAGCCAAGCACGAGCAGCTTTCCAGAGCACTGCTGCTATGAACAGCTTTCAAGCTTCTGATTACACAGGATAGTGAACTCTCTATTTATTCAGTAACAAACTAAGACAAACCATTCACAGAAATCGAACCACAGAAATCACAATGTTATGGCATAACAACTTATCACTAAAATGGCCACATAGTTTTCACCAAAGTGGTTACAGTTTTAAAGATTTATAGTTTTATAGTTTTAAACAAAGTACATTCATTTAGTGACTCAATAATTTAGTAAGTCAATCACAAAATACAAAGGTCGGGGTGGCTAGCTGTCACCGTGAGTAGAACACTGGCTCTGGAGTCAGGAGGATTTGAGTTTAAATCCAGCCTCATACACTTAACTGAAAACTTCGCTCTGTGACCTTGGGCAAGTCACATAACCCCAATTTCCCTAAAACAAAAAACAAAACAAAAAAAAAAAACAAAAAAAAGTACAAAGGTCAAAGTTCTCCAACCCTAGGTCACATTGTCTTAATCTCTTCAATCAAAATTCTTCCTTCTTCTAATTGGAGAAGTCCTTAAAGGAATAATCTAAATATAAAGATCAAAGGTCAAACTTCTCCACCCCTAGGCCAAAGTAAATCATGATCTTCTCAGTTTGCATTAAATACCCAAGGACAGGTCTTTTCATGTTGACTTGATGATGGTTCTCAGCTTCTATGGATGCTCTTCCACAGTCCCAGCTCCTGCCCAAATGTCTACTTCACCTCAACTCCTTCACAATTTCTATTCCTGGGAAGACAAAGCTGAAAAAAGCCACAATAACATTCATTCACATTGCCAGCACCCTCATCAATTTACTTTCTGCCTGTGAAATCAACATATACCAAGCAACAAGGTCTGAGGGATCAACACAAAGCATCACTATATTCCCCAAACCACTGAAAATGTCAGCAACACACTCTTCCAGTATTTCTGTAAACATACAACAAGAAAATCCTCTTTCAGGGCTTCTGAACCAACAGCAAGGTCCCAGGGCTTCTGTAACAACAGCACCATTCTCTATCAACAGATAAATCTTACAAAGGAACATCAAAATAGACACACAAAGTATTGGCACCACAGTCATGCTTCCTCCCAGTTCTCCTTTATTCTCATTTCTCAGTTCTTCTCAATTCCCTTTTCAGTTCTTCTCAGTTCTCTTCTCAGTTCTGAGTTCTCAGAAATTCTAGGCATCTCTAGCTGGCTCTCAGAAGTTCTCAGCAATTCTCAGAAGTTATCAGTTTTCTTTTCTCTCTCCAGTGCTAGTTGTTCAGTCCAGATACTGGCTCCCAGCAGTCCTGACCTCTCTCATCTTGGCCTTTTCTTTATATATGCTATCAGCTCCTCCTTATTCTGCCCCTCCCTGTTACATCAACAAGTTCATCCCATTGTGGGATTCACAAGTTTTGGCTCTTAATACTTCACACAATCATGAATTTGAAACAAGGTGCTAACTACCTGTTTACTTGCCAATACAAGGAGCATGGAAGATTTTCAAATTCCATTACTATTACAGACTCCTAAGAATTTTAACATTTTGGGCACCATTAAAAGGGTTATACATAAATAGAGGGTGTGGGAGTGAGTTGATTACGGGTAATCTCAAAAAAATAAGATGAGTGAGAAAGAAGAATATACTGTGATAAAAGGGAAGTAAGAAGAGAGAGTGAGAATGGAGGAAGTTATCTCTAGAGGAGTGGAAGGAAGAGCTTTGACAGAGAAAGAAAAAATTGTGGGCATGAGCAACTTTTTTTTTCTTTTTGGAAGGTAATCGGGGTTAAGTAATTTGCCCAAGTTCATACAGCTAATTTGTGTGTGTGTGTGTGTGTGTGTGTGTGTGTTGTGTCTGAGGCTGGATCCGAACTCAGGTCCTTCTGATTCTGGGGCTGGCACTCTACTCATTGTGCCACCTAGCTGCCCCCATGGCATGAGCAACTCTTGGACCTCATTGTTATCTGTATTGGTTCAAAGAGGGAAATACATACACACATGCACACACACACACACACACACACACACAATCAATTAGATATAGAAATCTCACTTATCCAGGGAATAACAACAAGGAAATAGGAGGAAAGTTGGATATATACATATACACATATGCTAGATGTGATATACCTCTGCAGGAAAATGAATGTGAATAGAAAGAAGTATATCATTTTCTCATTGATACATGGCACCTACACAAAAATTGACCATGTAAGAGGACATAGAAACTTTACAACCAAATGCAAGCAGAAATACTAAATCAACTTTTTTTGTTTTTCAAGTCATATTGCATTAAAAATAAATAAATCCAATAGAGCACCATGGAGACCTAGATTAAAAATTAATTAGTAACTAAATAGTATAATCCTAAAGAATGGGTCAAAGAATAAACCAAAGGGTGTCCATCGTCACTGCTATTATTCTATATCTTATTAGTGATATAAAATAGCAAGAAGATAAGAAGTTGAAGGAGTAAAAATATGTGATGAAGAGATAAAACTGTTACTCTTTGAAGGCAACATGATGGTGTAATTAGAGAACCTTAGATAATGAACTTAAAAAAAAACTAGTTGAAGCAAATAACTTTAACAAATTTACAGGATATAAAATAGACTAATATAAATCATTAAGAATTCTATATATTGCTGAAACATCTAACAGGCAGAGATAGAAAGAGAGATACCATTTAAGACAACTACAAACATTATGAAATAGTTGGGAGTTTACTTGCCAAGACATACCCAGGGTATATATAAATACAATTACAAAATAATTTTTATTCACACAAAGAATGATATATCATTAGATTGGAGTAATTGGAGAAAAATCCATTTCTCTTGAGTAGGCTGAACAAATAAAATAAAGATGCCAATTATATCTACATTAATTTATTTATTCAATGCCATATTAATCAAATGACCAAAGAATTATTTTACAGAGCTAGAAAAAATAGTAAAATTTGTCCAAAAAACCAAAAGGTCAAGAATATAAAGGGAATATTTTTTTTTTTAAATCATGAAGGAAGGCACTCTAGCAGTACTAGATTTCAAAATGTATTGCAAACTGATGATCTTGAAAACAGGTTTTGGCTAAGAATTAGATTGGTGGATTAGTGGAATACAATACATAGTCAACAGTCAATAACCATAATAATTTATTGTTCATTAAATCCAAAGATTTTGGGTGAACAATTCACCATCAGACAAAATTGTTGAGAAAACTGGAAAGTAGTTTGTAAGAAAGTGAGCATAGAACATCTCATACTATATACCAATATAGAGCTAAAATGCATAAATGATATAGACACAAAGGGTGATATCATAAGCAAATTAGAGCAGTATGAAATAAAAATTAGAAGGAAAGGAGGAAAGTAGAAATATTTATAGCATGGTTCAATAATAAAGGCCACATTTCTTAATTTTATAGAGAACTGAGGCAAATTTATAATAAAAAAAGAATCATTCTCCAATTGATAATTGGTCAAAGGTTATGAACAGGCCTTTTTCAGAAAGAAATCAGATTATTAATAGTCACATAAAAACACTCAAAATCACTATTGATTAGAGAAATGCAAATTAAAACAACTTTAAGGTATTACCTCATATCTGTCAGATTGACCAATTTGTCAGAAAAATAAAATGATAAGTGCTGGAGAGAATATAGAACAAAGTAAGTATACCATGCATCATTAGTGGAGTTCTGAACTGGTCTGAACATTCTGATGAACAATATGAATCTATGGCTAAAGGACTATAAATTGTCAATACTATTTGATGTATTGGTACCACTACTGGGTCTGTATCCCAGAAAGAACAAAGAAAAATTAAAATTACCTATTTGTGGAAATATATATACACACACACATACAAACACACACACATATACACATACATGTATACATATATATATGTGTGTATATATATATATATATATATATACATACATACATACATACATACACACACAGGGATATCTTTTGTAGTGGCAATGAATCAGCAATTGAGGGGGTGCCCATCAATTGAGGAAAGGCTTAGTAAGTTGTGTTATGTTGTTGTAATGAAATACTATTGTGTTATAAGAAATAATAAATAAAATGTTCTCAGGAAAACCTAGAAAGTTTTATTTTAAGTGATAGAATAAGAAAAGAGCAGAATCAGGAGAAGATTTTACACTGTAACAGCAAAATTATATTGATGATTAACTCTGAAAGACATAGACACTCTGACCAGTACAATGATTGGAAGACATTACCAAAAGGTTTTTGATGAAAAATCTTTTCCATTTCCAGAGAGAAACTCAGAGAGCCTGTTGAAGCATACTTTTTCACTTTCTTTTTCTTTTTTTTGTAATATGACTAATATGGAAATATATTTTGAATAATATATATATATATATCTCAAAATTTTAAAATACCAATAATAATTTTAAAAATCCATCTAGAGCATTAAACTGATCTACTTATTTAGCATTTTCCAAAAAGGAGAGAATTTTAGTTAAATGGAACCTGTTCTTGCTATTGGCATATTGACTCCTTTTTAATTACTACACCCTTTTCTAATAGTTCATTAACTAATTATATTTTAAAAAATTCTAATTCATGAATCCAAGTCCAGCTTACTGACCTCTAATTTTAGTATTGTTCTTGTTAGAATGATTGCCTTCCTCTAGTATTAGATTACTTTTCTTAGTCTTCACATTTATTCAAATATCATTGACAGTGAATTAAAAATCACATCTACCACTATTTTCATGCCAAAAGTATAGTTTATCTGAGCTCAGTGATTTGAATATATCAAAGAAATTCAGTAACAATAATAATAGCTAGTATTTTTATAACACCTTTAGTTTCACAAAAGAAAAAAAATCTTAAATTTATTATCTCATTTGATATTCACAATAATCCTTACTGGAAGGTAAAATATTATGCCCATTTTAAAGAAGAAACTAAAACAAACAGGGGTTAAGTGACTTGTCAAGGGTCACAAAGCTGGGAACTGTGGGGTGGGATATGAACTTAATCTTCTTGACATCAGGTCCAAAACTCTTTAGCATGTGCTATGTAGCTAGCTAAAGTGAATCCACCTCAATTTAAAATCTGTCAAATATACCAAGTTCATCATATTTTCTTGTAAATTCTAAAGCATTTCTCATTATGCTATGCTATTTAGTTCATTCCAGTAACTGAAAATTTATTAGTTATTGATTGTAGAACTGTAAAACCAAGCACAAGCAGCTTTCGAAAGGACTGCTACTGTGAACAGCTTTAAGGTTCTGATCACATAGTATAGTGACCTCTCTATTTATTCAGCAGTAAACTAAAGCAAAACATTCATAGAAACGAAACTACAGTATTCACAATGTTATGACATAACAACTTATAGCTAAAGTGGCCACATAATATTCACCAAAGTGGCCACATAATTTTAAACAAAAGATGTCATTAATTAAGTCTTTAATACAATCACTCTTAAGTAGCAAGCCTCCTTAAGGGACACAAAATACAAAGGTTAAAGTTCTTCACCCCTGGGTCACATTGCCTTCATCTCTCAGTCAAAAAGTCAATCATCCTTAACTCAGTCATCCTTAAGAGGAACAAGGTACAGAGTGCAAAGTCTCCCACCCTTGGGACACAACAAATCATGATCTTCTCAGTCAGCATTAAGTACCTAAGGAGAGGTCTTTTCATCTTGACTCAAGGCTGGCTCCCAAATTCCATGGTTCCTCTTCCATGGTGGCAGCTTTTGCCTTAATTTACCCAACTGTCATGTGCATTCACAGGTAGGCAGCTCTCATCTGCTCATCCAGCTCCTCCTCCAGCTCCTTGTCCAGCTCCCCAGTCCAACTCAAGTCCTTCTGAGTTTCTGTTACTGGGAAGACAAAGCTTAACAGAGCCAAAACAACATTCATGAACATTGCCAGCACCATCATCAGTTCACTATCTGCCTCTGAAATCAATTCAGACCCATATACAATGTCTGAAAGGTCAACATACAACTAAAGTCATAAGACTTCTGAAATTCTCCTCCAGAACTTCTGCAAACAGAAAACAAGAAAATCCTCTTTCAGGGCTTACAGAAAACAACACAGACAGAACAGACAAACATTGTGCTGGGATACTACAAGTTTTCTCCTTCTCAACTCTGCCACTTCAACTGTTCCCTCCTCAGTTCTGCTCTCTCTGCTTGTACTGAGCTTTTTATCTGGTCATTAGTTCCTGAATATTCTACACACCTCTTATGTCCTTCTTGTTCCTGCCTTTGGTAAGTCCTTCCCATTGTACATTTCACAAGTACTTATTCTTAACAAAGACTTGATCGGCAAGGCTTAAAAGAAACTTGAACTGAAACAAGGTGCAAAATAATTGAATAGCTGAAACAAGGTTCTAAGTACTTCTTTGCTTGCCATTTGGAGAAGACTTTCTCCTAGGTTCTTGGAATATAAAAACAAAAAGGAAATGTTACTTTTCTGAAAATGGATATGATGAATATTAAAAATCATATATGGCACTCTAACTTTGTAAACATTAAAATAGAATGTTCAATTTTTTTAAATTAGTTTATTAGTTTAGTTTCAGTTAACATGATTCAATTCCATAGTTCCTTGATTTTCAAATTTCCTTTACTTCCCTCCCCCCTCCCTCCACGAAAGCATATAGTCCAGTAATCGATCTGTAAATACATTCATATTAGACATTATTCCAATTACAAAGGTGTATTGTACTAGGTGGGATGAAAGATGGTAAAGAAGAAATAAAACCAAACAGTGAAAAGAAAAAGATCATTTAGTTTGCTTCCATCAGGATTCAGGCTCAGTTCTTTCTAGTTATATCTCTGGATGGTGCATTTCTCTCTTTCTTGAGTCTTTTGGGATTGACTTATATCACTGATTTGCTCAAAAGAGTCCAGTCTGTCATAATTGGTCATTACAGATATGGTATGTCTGTGATTGTATACAAATTTCTTCTGATTCTACTCTTCTCACTCAGCATCAGTTTGTGTAAGTCTCTCCAGGTAATTATGAAATCCGCCACCTCCTCATTTCTTACAGCACAATAATATTACATTACATTCATATACAACAGCTTGTTTAGCCATTCCCCAATTGATGGGCACACCTTTAGCTTCCAATTCTTTGAAACTACTAAAAGGGCTGCTATAAATATTTTATACTTATGGGTCTTTTTCCCACTTCTGTGATCTCTTTGGGATATAACCATACAAGTGGTATTGTTGGGCCAAGGGTATGAAATTATTTATAATCCTTTGGTCATAAGTGCAGATTGTTCTCGAAAATGGTTGGATAAGTTCACAACTCCACCAGCAATGTATTAGTGTTCCAATTTTTCCACATCCTCTCCAGCATTTCTCACTTTCTTGTTTTTTCATCTTAGCCAATCTGACTGGAGAGATGTGGTATCTCAGAGTTGTTTTGATTTGCATTTCTCTAACCAATAGTGAAGAGTGATAGCTTGGTCACTTCTTTGCCTAATTTGATTCCTTTGATTTCTTTTTCTTCTCTAATTGCTACTGCTAGTGTTTCCAGTACCAGATTGTATAAGAGGGGTGATAGTGGACACCCTTGTTTCACTCCTGATCTTATTGGAAAGGCTTCTAGTTTATGCCCATTGCATAAAATACTTGCTGATGGTTTTAAATAGATGCTATCAACTAGTTTAAGGAAGGCTCCATTTATTCCTATACGTTCTAGTGTTTTTAATAGGAATGGATTTTGTACTTTTTTCAAAAGCGTTTTCTGCATCTATTGAGATGATCATGCAGTTTCTGCTAGTTTTAATGTTGATATACTCAATTATACTGATGGTTTTCCTAATATTAAACCATCCTTGCATTCCTGGAATGAATCCTACCTGATCAGAGTGTATTATTTTTGTGATAAGTTGTTGGAGTCTTTTGGCTAATATTTTATTGAGAATTTTTGCGTCTAAATTAATGAGGGAAATTGGCCTATAATTTTCTTTCTCGGTTTTATCTCTTCATGATTTAGGAATCAATATCATATTTGTGTCATAGAAAGATTTTGATAGTACTCCATCTTCACTAATTTTCCCAAATAGTTTGTAGAGTATTGGATTCAATTGTTCTTTAAGTGTTTGATAGAATTCACTAGTAAACCCATCTGGCCCTGGAGATTTTTTCCTAGGGAGTTCATTGATGGCTTATTTGATTTCTTTTTCTGAAATGGGGTTATTTAGGTAATTCACTTCCTCTTCAGTTAATCTGGGCAACTTGTGATTTTGTAAATATTCATCCATTTCACTAAGATTGTCATATTTATGTGCATACAATTGGGAAAAATAATTCCTCATTATTTTTTTTATTTCATCTTCATTGGAGGTAGATTCACCCTTTTTATATTTGATACTCATAATTTGGTTTTCTTCTTTCTTTTTTTATCATATTGACTAAGGGTCTATCAATTTTGTTGATTTTTTCATAAAACCAGTTCTTAGTTTTATTTATTAATTCAATAGTTTTCTTAATTTCAATTTTATTAATCTCACCTTTTGTTTTCAATATTTCTAATTTATTACTAAATTGGGGGTTTTCAATTTGTTCTTTTTCTAGCTTTTTCAATTGCATGTCCAATTCATTGACCTTCCTTCTCTCTGCTTTAATTAAGTGTGCAATGAGGGATATAATACTTCCCCTGAGAACTGCCATAAGTCATCCCACAGATTTTGGTATGTTGTCTCATTATTATCATTCTCTTGAGTGAAATTATTTATTGCTTCTATAATTTCTTGTTTGACCCACCAATTTTTTAGGATTAAATTGTTTAATTTCCAATTAGTTTTTAGTCTATATTTCCCTGGCCCTTTATTGCATATAATTTTTATTGCATCATGATCTGAGAATGATGCATTTACTATTTCTGCCTTTTTGCACTGGATTGTGAGGTTTTTATGCCCTAGTACATGGTCTATTTTTGAGTATGTACCATGCACTGCTGAAAAGAAAGTTAATTCCTTTTTATCCCCATTCAGTTTTCTCCAGAGATCCATCATATCTAACCTCGCTAAGATTCTATTCACCTCCTTAAATTCTTTCTTGTTTATTTGAGGTTAGATTTATCGAGTTCAGAAAGGGGGAGATTAAGGTCCCCCACTAGTATAGTTTTACTATCTATTTCTTCCTCTAATTCCTTTAACTTTTCCTCTAGGAATATGAATGCTATACCACTTGGTGCATATATATTAAGTAGTGATATTGCTTCATTCTCAATGGTGACTTTTAGTAGGATATAGTTTCCTTCCTTATCTCTTTTAATTAGATCTGTTTTAGCTTTTGCTTTATCTTAGATACGTATTGCTACCCCTGCTTTTTTTACTTTAGCTGAGGCATAATAAATTTTACTCCAACCTTTTACCTTAACCCTGTGGGTATCCCTTTGTTTCAAATGTGTTTCTTGTAGACTGCATATTGTAGGATTATGGTTTTTAATCCATTCTGCTATCCAGCTCTGTTTTATGGGAGAGTTCATACCATTCACATTCACAGTAATGATGACTATCTGTCTCTTCCCCTCCATCCTATTCCCTCCCCTCTTTGTTTTTGTTTCTTCCTCCTCCCTCCCCTCCTTAAACTTTTCCCTTTTGACCACCCCCTCCATCAGTGTTCCCACCCAGTGATTCCCCCTTCTTAACCTACCCTCTCCCCTTACTACTGTTTCCCTCCCTTCTAGTCTCCTCTTTTTCACCCCTCAACCTTCCACTATCTTTAGGATGCAATAAGTTTTTATGTTTATCAGAGCAAATTACTCCACGTTTGATTCCAAACCAATGAGAGTAAATTTCAAACAGTGCTCCTCTCCCTCCCTCCTTTTCCTCTATTTAATGAATTTATGTGTCTATTCACATTAGAATCTTAAACTTCACTCATTAAGTTGATCCCTCTTTGAACCAGAACCAGTGAGAATAGTGTTTAAATGATGTTCCTCTCCCTCTTTCTTTCCCCTCTTCTATAGTGTGTTTTAATGCCTCTTCAGATGGCATATTTTACCTTTTCCTATCTCATCCTTTCCTTTTTCCCATTACAGTCCCTTTGATCCCCTTAATATATATTTTTTATACTTCAGGTTAGTGCATTCATGCCCACACCCTCTATCTAAGTATAATCTTTTTAAAGGTCATGATAATCATAAAGGTTTCAAATATTGACAGTTATCAGCTCCACATATAGGGATGTGAACATTTTGGTCTTGTTGCATCCCAAGCAATGAGCATGTGTTTTTGGGTGTGGGTGTGTGCACTTATGCATGTGTCAGTCTGTGTTTCTCTTGTTTACCTTTTTATGTCTTTCTTGAATCTTGTAATTGGAGATCAAATTTTCCATTGAGCTCTGGCTTTTTCATCAGGAAAGTCTGGAAGACTCTTATTTCATTAAACAAACATCTCCTTGCCTGAAAGATTATGCTCGGTTTTTCCAGGTAGTTAATCCTTGGTTGTAGTCCTAGGTCTCTTGCCCTACGAAATATCAAATTCCAGTCCCTCCACTCTTTTAATGTAGAAGGTTCTAGGTCCTGTGTGATCCTAACTGTAGTTCCTCGATATTTGAATTGCTTCTTTCTGGTTCCTTGTAGAATTTTTTCTTTAATCTTGTAATTCTGGAATTTGGCTACTATATTTCTTGGAGTTTTCAGTTTGGGATCTCTCTCAGGAGGAGTCTGGTGAATTCCTTCGATAGCTATTTTATCTTCTGATTCCAGGAACTCAGGACAGTTTTCTTTGACAATCTCTTGGAGGATGTTGTCTAGGCTCCTTTTTTCATCATGGCTTTCTGGTAGACCAATAATTCTTAGGTTGTCTCTCCTGGATCTGTTCTCTAGGTCAGTTATTTTTCCAGTGAGATATTTTACATTTTCTTGCAATTTTTGACTGCTTGTTTTGTTTTATTGACTCTTGCTGCATCATAGAGTTCTGAGTTTCAGGTTGATTGTTTCTAATTTTTAGCAAATTATGGTCTTCAGTTAGTTTTTGAAGTTCCTTTTTTAGGGAGGTATTTTCTCCAATTACTTCACTGAGACGTTTTTGCAAGTTGGTCACTGCCTCCCTGGTTTGGTGTTTAAATTTTTTCTTAAGCTCCTCCAGGAATGCTATTTGGGCTTGAGACAAGATCATGTTTCCTTCTGTGGTCTCAGGTGTGGGTAGAGAGTCTATAATGTCCTGTGTATTTGGATGTCCATGCCCTGCATAGTAAGCTTGAATAGACTTTCTTGCCTTCTCCTTCTCCTCAGCTTCCTTCTTTCCCATTGTGACTTCCTGTTTCTTAGTTTCTCAGGCTATGAGTACCTCCAGGTGGCTAGTTTATGGCTATGTCAAGGAAGTCAGTGAGGAATGTAGATGAGTAGATGGGGGTGAGTCTGACCACTTCAGATTTCTGCCTCTATACCACTGGGCTATAAGTAGGCTTTGGTTGTTGAGGTGAGGTGAGGCTTGTTGGGACCCCTCCCTCTCTTCTCTTCAGACTCCTGGCTGTCTCAATTACACCCCTTCTTGGAGACTCTCAAGCCTGTGGCTATTTCCATTAACTTGGGATTTCAATCTGGGTGGGAGACTTATCTTTGGGTTTTCTGCTTCATGAAGGAGGGATGGGAGGATCTGAGCAGCTAGAATTTACTTTGCCATTCCAGTCCCTGTATTATACAGGCAGGCAGTCTCCAACCTTTCAGGCTGGGTGCTGAATGCAACTGGAGAAGCAGCTCTCTCCCCTGGGGGCCCGACTCTCCTACCTGGCTCTAATGCCCCCTCCTGTCCAAGAGATGACTGTGATTTGTCCTTGGTAAGTCTGCAGGCTGGGGCTTTTTCTCTCTCTGGTGTAGTCTGCTTGTCTGCTCTTAGGTCTGAGCTGTGCAGACCCCGCACACTCTGCGCTCGTACTGTCTGGACACACTGGGCAACTTCCTGGGCTGGACTCTGCCACGTTCCATCTTCCAGTGGTCTCCGTCACTCCGGAATCCACTCAGCTTCACCCTTTGAGACTTAGTGACTGAGGAGCTCAGAGAGGTTACTGCTTCCTTTCCGGCATCTTGCCATAGTCTACCTAGAATGTTTAAATTTTCTGAGGTTTATTTATTTTTCCTCAAAACTATTTATTTTCCAATATGGTTCTCTTCGTAGCCACTAAATCTTCCATGTTTCTTATATACCTCTTTACCATTATTCTGCCTGGGAATATAGGATATATGCTAGTGTTTTTGAAGTAAACTAATTCTAAAATGGTTTGAAGGTAATAATTTCTGATCAGTCTCTGGAAGAAAACTGGATGAACATGTCTCTTGTCCATTCATGTGTGATGGGGAATATAAATCATAGAGCCACTTTAATCATTGCTAAGATGTTCAGTGAGTTTCATTATTTATACCATAGCTTGATAGCTCATGTGGAGAAACTTCCCTATGGGGAGAAAGCATACTTACTGGGACCTTGCTGAGAAGACACAAAGAAATATTGATTTGCAGTAAAATGGAGTGGAAAAACATGTATTGAATGGTTACAGTGTGTGAAACACTATGCTTAATGCCAGGGATACGCATATATTTTTAAAATTGTATTTGTTGTTGCTCTCTAGGAACTCATTCTAATTAGAAGAGGCAGCACCTTCAGGAAAGTTCATGTTCATGTTTACTTCATGGCCGAGGGAAAGGTCATGCTAGTCAGACAATATAGCAGTATATATTTCAAGGCCTCCAGGGACTTTTTGAGTAATGGTAGGATAGTGATTTGTCAATCCAAAAGATAATATGTATAGTAGTTAAAATGGAGTAGGTCTGTAGAATACCTCTAGTAGAGTTACAGTTGTGTTAGTGACTATGCAGGTGTCAGTGGGAATACACTGGCTGGTGCAAAATGGACAGTGGGACAATGAAGGATGGTTGTGGAATGGAAAGATCTCTGGCTTTTCAAACGATGGAGCTGCTTCCAAGACAATTGTCTGCCTAGGATTTAGGAGGATGGATTTTTGTCAGAGAGAGCACCATAGTCCATAGTCCATAGAAATGAACTGACACACTTTGGTTGCTCTCTTTCTTACTGGGTTACTTTTTGCTCGTCTATTTCTTCTGGAGTGTAGCAAAGGGTGAGATTTCTTTCTTTTCTCTTTTACCCATTATTCAATGCTCAACCATACTTCCTGTAATATAAAATATTTAGCATAAGGCAGATGCCATATGTTTGAACTTTGAGAGGAAAGAATCTGAGTGGACTCAGTTCAAGAAATGCTTACAGAGAAATTTCCTACAGAAGCCAGTGTGTGTGTGTGTGTGTGTGTGTGTGTCTGCTTGTTTGCACTTGCAAGTGTGCCATGCAAGTGAGTGCCCACTTGACCTAATAAAGAAAGCCTAGCGTTGGGTCTTGTTCATGAGCAAGTTAAAGAATTCTGATGTTGAAGAGTTCAGGTACAAGTTGATTATTTTCCTTAGTGAAGAAAGGTGTGTTCTGAAATGGCTTATGCAAATGAAAGACAAAAGCCACATCAATGTAGATGAAGTTCTTTGAACACTAAAGATGCAATGGAATTGCAATTCCAAAACACACACACACACACACACACACACACACACACACACACACACACACGCCCTCAGAGCTAAGTCTAAATCTGCAAAGTTGAATCTTACCAGAGTATCAAAAAGATTACCTGACATCAGCCCCAAGGTCATTTTCCTTTTGAGGTAATAAACTATCTGTGTGAATAAGGTGTTTTCTGTATGTGTGAGTCCCTTTGTATCTTATGTTTCCTTGAATAAAATCATATAGACTTCCAAAAAGTTGTTACCTATTTGCTACATTGAGTTGGAGAACCTAGTGCTCCCTTTTGGGGAAACCTAGAAATGACCTGCATCATGAGCAAATGTGATTTTTTGGAAGTATCACTAAGTTAGGGACAATGAACCAGAAAGAGAAAATAGTCTTTCTTTGGTCAGACCTTGGGGTTCTAGCTCAATAACATAACCTTATATAGTCTTGGGGAGTCCTAGGCAATTGATGACATGTTCAAATGATTAGTACTTAAGTATTCAAGTTTAATTATATCCTAGAATGTTATGACTTGGATTTGAAGGAAAAGATAAATAGGGAAAAGTTTAGGCTTTTTGAAGAATGGAATAATTAATAGGAATAGCCAAATATTAAAAAAAGTTATAAGAAAAAATTTTCTTAATAACTCTCTAAGGAAAATAACATGATGTATTTATTCAAAGTGTCTTCCAAAGGAAGACATTGCATTGAGAAAATATTGAAACTTACCTGAAAATAACCCTGTAGAAAATAAACTAATATTTGACTAAATTTCCAATGTTTAGAATAGGATTTCTACACAACATATAACCTTCTGAACCACCAAAGGGTTTCTGATGGCCTGCAAAAAATGTCGAGTATGTAAAAAAAAATTAAAGAAGTTAAAAGAAAGTAACAAATTTCCATGTCCTGCTTAACCCACCTTTCACTAGTCACTGTTGTGCCCTTCAGGTAACTTGGCAGGTGGGTTGCCACTGTGTACTCTCCTGTTTGTCACATGACCCACTGTGACCAGCCATCATTAGTCTGTCTCTAGTCTGAGAGGAGTGATTCTATAATAAATAAAAATATTAAGCAGTAAGTATAATTAATTGATGTTAATTGACATTTCCCTTTTTTAAAAATACAGTTTTTAATATGGCTTATTTGCAAAATAGCTTAATCCTTAATTACTTGGAAAGTGAGCTACTAAAAAACCTATCTGTGGCCAAAAGAAACTTAGTTTATTTTAATTTTGGCTCCTACATACTGCTGAGATGTGCAGGTCTGATTTAGGGCAAGATTAAAACAACAGTACATCATAATGACAAATGCTTTTCCAAAAATATGAATATATCAACTCCACTTCAAGTCACTCCAGAATATTACTTGGTAACAATATGACACTGACTCATTCTGAGGTACAGGAAACTTAAAAACAGGAGCTGTTGTTTTGAAATGTTAATCAAAAGATCATATAAATTAATAAGCAAAAAGCATTATAATGGGGAAAGAGTTTCTCTATTTTACCAGTGTTAGCTAACCCATTTCTGGCAATAATTTTAGCAAGGAACAAAGAAATGTGTTTGGAAGGTTGACTTACTAATAATTTAGTCTTCACAAGCACTGTGCAAAAAACTATTGGTAGTACATAATTTTCTACAGTCATGTCATTCTGTAATAATACTGTCAACAATGCCATCCATGAGGATGTGTAATGGTAATGGGAATTGGAAGATCTGCCTTGCCCCTTAAAAGGCCGAATGCAATCACATGGAGCCTGGGGTGGGAGGAGTTTGCTGAACAGGTAGAGAAGGAAGGATGGAGCAGAGCCCAGAGGAAAAAAAAAATTAGAATGGAGGGAGCAGAGAGGAAACAAGCAAGGAGACAGCTAGGCTTTCGAGTGTTTTTTTTTTTTGTGACAAGGTTTTGGGATGGTATTGCTCTCTGCAGTGTTATTGTGTATAGATTTTTGTTGCTATCATGAATTTCATTTTCTAGTGTTGGGGTTTGGGTTTCTGATGTCTGAATAAATGTTGTCGTTCTGTCTTCTACATGGAAGGGCTGTTATATTTTGCAATTTAGCACTATGCTGGCATATTCATAGTCACCATCAGTTCTGGGAATATTGCCTTGGTGATAAAGGATGATAGATAATTACAAATATTAATGAAATTTAAAAAAATTAAGCACCTTTCAGAGCATACCATTTCACATAGTGTTGGCTTCTGAGGTGTGGTAGAAGCAAAGAATTAATAGGTTCCCGTTGAAAGTAGCATATCAATACTATGACTGCATTCAAAGGCAATTGTCTACTTATATCGGGACTGTATATATGATATTCCTTCCTATGAATCATTACTAAATTGAAAGTCTTCTTTATTCATGCTGTAGTCAAAGCCACAGATCAGCTTTTAACTCCACTTCCCTATCTTTTATCATTTGTTTCCTTCTCTGCCATTACTAGAATAAGTCCTAAAATTGTTGATAAAGTATCCAATATGTGATATAAGTATTTTAGTTCAATAATGTAACATTTTTCTATGAAATATATTAAAATATGTAATAGAGATAATAACCTTTATAGTGAGTGTGAATTACAAGTAGAAATGCATCAGATGATGTAACTTACAAATTTAATGGAAGCAAGATGCCCAAAGATACCATGAAATGAAAAGAGGTAAAAGGTAATCAGATTTTCTTGCAGCTTTTACTTACTATTTTGAACAATTCATGCCCAATTTCATGGTTTCAGAATATTTTCATGTGCCAGTCTTCAGTGCTGATTATTAAAGACGAAGCTCCCTGGTATTTATTTTTAAATTTTTTCTACAACTAGACAGTTACTTTTAACACATCACAGTATACCAACTGTCCACTGTTTTTTTTTTTAATTTTATTTAGCGTGTATGACACTTATACCATGTTCACACCAAGTGCCATCTGCTATGCATTCTCAAACATCTGGAAAGAATTACTGGCGCTTAAGGTACCACAAGCTAACTAAGAAGTGTAAAGTTTTAGAAAGAAAAAAAATATCTTTATCACTTGGGGTCTGACTGAAAAATATATTCAGGGGCGGCTAGGTGTCTCAGTGAGTAGAGAACTGGCCCTGGAGTCAGAAGGACCTGAGTTCCAATCCAGCCTCAGACACTTAACACACACATACACACACACACACACACACACACACACACACACACACACACACACACAAAAACCGAGCCATGTGACCTTGGGCAAGTTATTTAACCCCAATTGCCCTCCAAAAAAAAAAGCAAAAAAAAAAAGCAAAATATATTCAGAGTAATGATAGAGTGGGACCATAGAGTACAAACATAAAGGTTAGATGGCAAATTTGAGACAAGTAAAAATTATTAGAATGACTAGGTTTTTTTCAGTCCTCAACTAATGAAGTTTACCTGTAAAGATGAATCTTAGGTCTCATTGTACAGGAGCCTATATACAGCTAAAACAATTAAATAAATTGTCTGTTCAGTTTAATTCAATCATTAAAAACAAATGTATATAGTCAAATAGAGTTGACCCTGATTATATAACACATATAGTTTCCCTGAACAATGAGCAGAATGGCAAAACTTGGATAGAAAAATATTTTCTTTGCTTAAACAAGATAAAATAATCACTCCTTCCCTTTTCTTACCCCTACTATTCCCATTGGCCTTTCTAATTCTTATCCCTTATTGCTAGTGCCAACTACCCTCTGTAAGAATATGACTGTGCAGGCATTTTTGGTCATAACAACAACACTAAAACCTGTCTAGCTCTTTTGAAAGAGGTTGGCAGGGCAGAGTATCTCAATTCTCTGCCATTTAGCTCTAGCTAGGATAAAAGGTCTCAAAATGTGGACCCTAAAACAAATGATATGCCTAGATTAAGCAATAGGCTTTCAGTTTGTTGATAAGGCAGGATACCATTGGCTAAAGGATCACCACCTCCACTGGCTTTTACCCTCTCAATTCTAGAAAAGCATGGAATGTAATAGATATGATGTTGCCTCCTGTGACATAACAGACCTAGTATTCATATTACTTAACTAGAACAATGGTAATAGGAAAAGCTTTAAGACACAGGACTCCTGGTTTGGCTTCCGTTATACCTACCCTTCTTCCTTCCTGCCTTCAATTTAAGCTCAGGAGCAACAGGTATACCAGGTTCATTTTTTCTCTCTTATTTCTCTTCTTCATGTTGTTAAAAACAAAGCAGAGACTTTTTTGTTTCAGCCTCTGTATTCCACCTTCAACCTATACCCTTGTTTTCTTTAGTGTAACTCGTTGATAGCTGTAAAGAAAAAGGAAATCTCCTTTTTTCCCTTCATGAGATCACAAGTATACTAACTCCTGAAATTTGGAAAAATCTTTGCTTTGTCTTTCTCTAATTAGTAAAAGAGCAAAAACTTCTTGGCTGTTATTAACTATTTCTCTTTCCTATTGAGATATAGAACAGAATACTATCTCCTCATTTTAATGGACAGAGGATCAACCAGCAGTCCATCTCTCTCTTAAAAGTATGTGCTTGCTTATTTATATAGTAGGATCGAATCTCCAGGCATCTTCATGGAAATTCCTGAGAAAAATTCCAAGATCTCTTGCCTTCCTCTCTTGAATCCTGGCCCCATTAATATATTGTTGATTTTGTCCAGGCAAGACTCAGTCTTGCATGACCTTCACCACTTATCACTTTCACTTCTCCATGTCTGTTGAAGAACAAATTTGGTAAAAATCACACCTTTCTAATTGTGTTCTCTACAAATTGATGTTAAATAACCTCAACTGGGCCCTTATTGCTGTAAGGCAGACCTACATTTAATGACGACTCAGGAAGAAAGAGTGAGACTGACAACTTTGTGCAACTCTGCCTCACTTAAATCCAATTTGCTCATAAGTCAAATTTTTACCTATGATATCATTGGTTCTCTTAGAAATGAAAAGGAGTAAACTATACTCAATAGTGGCTCTTCCAAACCTTTTCATCCATCCTCCAGCCTTCTGTAGCTTTTTCTATCCACATTCTCTAAGCTGAGAAACTTGTTCTTATTTTATAGAAAAAAGAGACCATTTAGCACATACTCCCTCTTCTCTTCTTCATCTTCTATTAATCAGGACCCTTCTACCACTTTCTTTTCTCCATCCTTTTTTCATATGGTGGAGTGGCCTTACTCCTTCCCAAGTCAAACTTCATAACATGTTCAAAAGATTTAATTGCTTTTAATGTCCTTCAACAGATTGCTCACTCTGTCATCTCCAGTTTTTCACTAATTTTCAATTTATTTTTATTGAATCACTTGCTACTGCCAACAAATAGGTCCATGTCTCTGCTATCTTGTAGAAACAGAAATAAAACTTGATATTTTCTCCACTGCCATCATCCTATTTCTCTTTTGCCTTTTTATCTAAACTTCTCAAAAAGTTATCTATAATATGTACCTTCACATTTTCTCCTCTCACTTTCTTCTGGTTTTTATCACCTGGCTACTGACCTTATCATTCTACAGAAACTGTTCTCTCCAAAGATACCAATCATCTGTTAGTTGCCATATCCAATGGCCATTTCTCAATCCTTATTCTCTTTGACCTTTTCACAGTCTTTAATGTTGATAACCCTCTCTTCCTTGATACTCTTCTTTTTCAAAACTTTTGGGATATCACTTACTCCTGGTTCTTCTCCTAAACATCTGGGCAGTTCTTCTCTGTTTCCTTGCTAAATCCTCTTCTAGATAGTACCTTCCTTTTTTAAACTTATTTTGGCTTTCTGGAGGGTGGACGGCAAGGCATTTGGGGTTAAATGACTTGCCCAAGGTCACATATGAGATAGCACCTTCTAACCACCCACAGGTATCTTCAGGGTTCTATTCTGGTCCTTACTCTTTTCTCCTTCTATACTACTTCTTCCTCTATACTGAAGAGGAATAGGTGGGGGTTGTTCTAGAGACCCCAAAATACCAACACACTGGGTCCTGCTGAATGACTTCGGCTCAAGTTTTCTCAGCCAAAGAAAAGTAAAGTTTATTAAAAGTTTGTTTGCATTGGACACAAGTAAGTCTGTGCTAGGTCATTCTATGGAGCTCTCACTCATATGGAGGGAAGATGGGATCTTATATACAGAAAGGTGAAGGAGAAATCTAGGGATGGTCTAAAGGAGGAGTTTGGGGAGGATCTTTAGGAGAAGTCAGATGAGATCAATGAGTGATTAAGGGGGGGAAGTTGCTGGAGGCTACCTGGAGCCCACAGACAATGGTGGGCTAGGACAGTTAAGGGTGGATTGATATTTTGATAGGCTCAAGGGTTGGAAGTCTAGTAACAGAGGTTTGGGCCCAGCCACAATGTAAGGCTTATGGACTGATACAAATGCCTCATCAAATAGGACAATTTAATCAGAGTTCAAGGGGATTCCCAGAGCCTGCATCTTATCAATACTACTTGGTGAACTAATCAACCCCCATGGATTTAGTTGTTAGCTTTATACTGATGACTGTAAAATCTTCTTTTCCTATGCTAGACTCTGCTCACCACCAATTTCACATCTACAATTTTCACCCAGACATTCCAAACTGGATGTCTAGCAAACATTTAAAATAAAAATGTTCAAAATAGAACCCCTTAACTTTACCCCCGTCACTCCCCCCATCTTCCTTATTACTGTATTGGATAATATCATCCAGTACCTCAGGATGGCAACCTGATAGTCATAGTTGATTTCTCACTATCTCTGACATTGTCCCCTCCCCTCCCCATCCCAGTATCCAAGACCTGCTGATTTCACCTTTGTAGTATCTCTCAAATATATCCCTTTCTCTCTTCTGAAACTGTTACTACTTTAGTAGTCCCTTATCACCTCATGCCTGATTATTTTTCACTTCTTTATTTCTTTATTATCCATTCATTCATTCATCTATTAAATTTATTTATTTCCCCATTAGTTTTTTCCCCATTTTCCCCAATAGTTTTCAACATTCAATTTTTATAAAATTTTAAGTTTCAAAAATTTCTCCCTTACTCCTCTTTCCCCTCCTCAAGATGGCAAGCAATTGACTATAGACTATTCATGTACATTTTCAACATTTCCACATTCATCATGTTTTGAAAGAAGAATCGGGGAAAAAGGGGAAAAAAACATGAGAAAAATATTAAAAAGAAAGTAGTATGTTTCTATCTACACTCAGAATTCATAGTTCTTTCTCAAGGTGTGGATAGCATTTTCCATTGAGTCTTTTGGAATTGTCTTATATTCTCAATGTATTGCTGAGAAGAACTAAGTTTATCAAAGCTAATCATTGCACAATGTTGCTGTTACAGTGTACAATGTTCTCTTGGTTGTACTCACTTCACTCAGCATCAGTTCACATAAGTTTTGTTTTGTTTTGTTTGTTTTTGTTTTTTTCTTTTTTTCTTTTTGGTGGGAGGAAGGCAGGGCAATTGGGGTTAAGTGACTTGCCCAAGATCACCTGGCTATTAAGTGTTAAGTGTCTAAGGATGAATTTTAACTTGGGTCCTCCTGACTCCAGGGCTGGTGCTCTATTCATCATGTAAGTTTTATAGGCTTTTCTGAAATCTGCCTGCTCATCATTTCTTAAAGCACAATAGCATTCCATTACAATCATATATCACAACTTGTTCAACCATTCCCCAATTAATTGGCATCCCCTCAATTTCCAATTTTTTGTCACCATAAAAAGAATTGCTATAAATATTTTTGTACAAGTTGTTTCTTTTCCCATTCTGATGATTTCTTTGGAATACAGACCTAGTTGTGGTATTCCTGGATCAAAGGGCCAAGATTCAGGATATCAACACAGTAACTCTCTATTTCATTCAGTGACAAATTAAGGCAAAACATTCACAGAACAAAGAATATCAAAATAGAGAATTCACCAAATGTAATTCAATAATTTTCAAGGACTACTCCTCCCCTGGGTAGTACATTCATTTATTCAACCACAAATTCTCTCTTCTCAAATGGAGATTAATTTCAAATCATAAACAAAGTACATTCATTTGGTCAGTCACAGAGCACAAAAAAGTCAAAAGTTTCCCACCCCTGGATAACAACTGAATTACACTTATCATCAGTTAAGGCCAAGCACCTTCTCAAAAGGGGCAGTGGAGAGCACAACGGCCACCTACCCCTGAGCTATAACAAGGTTAAGATATCATCACAGCATTTAATACCCAAGGTCTTTTCTTCATCTTGACCTGAGGAAAGTTCTCAGCAATCTCTCTTTTTAGGGAGACAAAGCTTAACAAAACCACAAGATACATTGCCAGGGTCTTCATCAATTCAGTCTCTGTCTGAAGAACATTCTCAGGACCCCTGAAAATAACAGCAAGACCATTTTCTAGGATTTCTGTAAAAATACAATAAGAAAATTTTTCTTCAGGGCTTCTGCAACAACAGCAAGGTTCCAGGACCTCTGCAACAATAGCACTGTCCTTCATCAGTGGAAGAATCTGTCAAAACAATACCAAAACAGACAAGACAAAATGCATGGCATACCATGTCTCCTCAGTCCTTGGTAGCTCTGAGTGGCAGCTCTCAAAAGTCCTGGCCAACTCCAACTGGGCCTCAGCAATCCTCTCTCTCTGCCTCCATGATGATGCCCTCAAAAGTTCTTCTGCCTCTCTCTGCTTGGCCTCTCTCTAAATGCATGACACCAGCTCCTTCCAGTTCAGCCCTCTCTCTTTGGGTCAACAAATCCATCCCAAAAGTGGGATTCACAAGCTCTGGGTTTAAACAATCAACCTGAAAACCAAGCCAATACAGGGGGATCTTTAAATTCTATTACTATTATAGCACCATTTTATAGCCTTTTAGGCATAGTTCCAAATTGCTCCTCAGAATGGTTGGATCATTTCACAACTCCACCAATAATGCATTAGTCTTCTAATTTTTCCACATCTTCTCCAACATTTATAATTTCCCTTTTTTGTCATATTAGCCAATCTGATAGGTGTCAGATGGTATCTCAGAGTTGCTTTAATTTTCATTTCTCTAATCAAAAGTGATTTATATGAGTATATATAGCTTTAATTCCTTCCTCTAAAAACTGCTTGTTCATATCCTTTGACCATGTATCCAAATGGGAAATGACTTGTATTCTTGTAAATTTAATTCAGTTGTCTATATATTTGAGAAATGAGACCTTTGCCCTAATTATTCAACAGCCTGTTGCTGGGTCTGCCTCCTCCAAGTTTTTTTTTTCCCCCACTCCAGTCCATTCTTTTTTTTTTTTTTTTTTTAAGCAATTGGGGTTAAGTAACTTGTTCAAGGTTACACGGCTAGTCATTATTTATGTGTGGGTGCTAATTTTCTGAGGCTGGTTTCTATCCCAGGTCATCCCAACTCCAAGGCCGGCGCTCTTACTCACTGCACCACCTAGCCAACCCTAACTCCAGTCCATTCTTAATTGAGCCACTAAAGTAATTTTCCCAAAGCATAGATCTGATTATGTCACCTGCCTTCTCAATAAACTCCAGTGATTTCCTATAACTTTTAAGACAAAATAAAAAACATACTCTTTAGCACTCAAAACCGTACCTTAGCCCCTTCCTATTTTTCCATTCTTCTTACACCTTACTCTCCAATATATACTCCTCAATAAAGTGTCATTGACCCATTTGTCTTAAAAACAAGACATTCCATCTAGATTCTGGTCATTTTCTCTGGTAGTTCACTTGGCTAGGGGTCCTCTTCCTCCTCAAATATAATTAGTGATCTCCCTGGCTTCCTTTGAGTCCCAACTAAAATATCACCTACTACAGAAAACTTTCTCAAATCCCTCTGAATTCCAATGCCTTCCCTCTTTTAATTATTTCTGCTTCATCCCATTTATAATTCACCTTGTTTATATCTGACTTGATTGTATGCTATTTTACCCATTAGAGTGTAAGATCATTGAGGACAGGACAGTGTTTGATTCTTTTTTTTTTTTTATATTCAGTACTTAGTACAGTTCCTGGCATATATTAGACATTTAAACATGTTTATTGATTGAAGATGAGTTGAACCCAGAAAAGACATTTAATCTCTTTTGATCTCAGTGCCTTCCTTATCCAAATTGTGTAATGATCTAATGAGAAAATATGTGCTAAACAACCAGCATAGCATCTGGCATGTAGTAGGTTCTTAATAAGTGTTTGCTTCTACTCTCTCTCTAAAAGTTAAATGAAAAAATAGAATCATAGACTTATAGCTGAAAGATAACTTAAAGGTCATCTAGATCAGCTCATTTTTTCAGTGAGGAATGTGAAATCTCCAAAAAACATAGAATCAATTTAGAGCTAGAAGGGATGATAGAAGTTATTTGGTCAGGGTCATCAAATTATAGTCTTCAGGCTTAATTCTGCACTAAGATGTTTAGAACAACATGTGAATAGGCACATATGGGTATGTATATCTAGTAACCTAAAACATCCATTTTTTTAATGTGTTAACAGGTCAGAAAGAGGGGCCTTTAGAATTAAAAGTATAAATACAGGCTATTCAATGTTAATTGACATTGGACAAACCATTTTTCCAGATTGATTCTGTGCTTAAATTTTTGGGAAAAAGACACTGATACAAACAAAAAAGTATGCTTCACAGGACAACTTGCCAAAATTCTATAAAGCTGAGATAACACTTATGTTTTGAGAAGCTGTGAATCGAGGAACTAAAAAAAAATGAAGAGATAAGCACCCCCGTTGCCCACAGCAAGTGGGCATTATTAGTGATTACACACCTCAAACAGAAGGTGAAGCATGAATTTTTGGTGATGATAAGGTGATAATTAATCCTCCCACAGACAAGGATGATTACCTTATTCCTAAACTCCATCATTTATTTTCAGTTTAGCAGGGGAAAAACAAAGTTCACCAAGTTGGCTTGGTATTTGCTTACCAAGCAATTTGTGGTAGATAATAATGTTAAGTTATTTTGACATTACTGTATAAAGAGTCACCGAAATCAATTCTTTCTAGTCAGGGGCCCTTCCAGACTTGCACTATTTTGTGGGCAGCATTCCATGCCCTTGGGCACTATGCCCAGGAATTTGGCCAATTTCTGATTCATATGATAATCCTCCTATAGGGAGGTTAATGGAAGACTGCTACTGTGCATCAGATGACAAATTCCCCCTAAGCTGATTTCACTCCCAATGGCAAACTTTGTTTCCTACTTCTTTCTTCAGTTCAGTCAGGTTTCCAACTCTCCCTTGCATTGATAGCTTTCCCTTGATGTAATTCATGTGTTTGTTTGTTTTTTCTTTTTCTGTTGACTGGAATGCCCTTTCTCTTATCTTGGCCAATCCAATTCTTCCTCTTGCCAGGCATAGTTCATGTCTCACCTCTTTCCTAGAACCTCCAACAACATTAGGCTACCCGGTTTAGAGTCAGAGGACCTGGGAACAAAATCCAGTTTTTCTGTATCCCACATATGTGACCTTAAGAAGTCATTTAACCTCCCTGGGTCTTGATATCATTGTAATTATATTTTAGAGGATTAGCCCATATGATCTTTAAGTTTCCTTTCAGCCCTTAATACTGTGAGCCATCTGTAACTTATTTCTATCTAGAACCACATAGTTTAACTTGTAACAATTGTTCATTTCACATATATTAGCTGGGCATGCTCTTTTTAGGCTTTTTTCCTGTGTAATCAGTATCACCTCCTTAAATCTGAGTATTTATCAAAGCTCTATCCTGAGATCTCTTTTCTTTCTACCTACACTCTCTCATTTGTTAAAGGCATCAGATCTTGTGAGTTTTTAATCTCTATGGGAATTAATCCTTAATCTTTTAACTCAGT
Organism: Gymnobelideus leadbeateri; assembly: GCA_011680675.1. Taxonomy (NCBI): domain Eukaryota; kingdom Metazoa; phylum Chordata; class Mammalia; order Diprotodontia; family Petauridae; genus Gymnobelideus; species Gymnobelideus leadbeateri. The sequence goes on from WOXC01001374.1 coordinate 496,799, forward strand.
CCAGGTTTCTGTCTTAACTTCTACTTCTGTATAACCAGCTGTCTTTTAGATATTTTGAACAAGATGTCATTTCAAATTCAGCCTACCTAAAGACAGAAATTTATTTCCACACTCACCCTACCAGACACTTTTCTACTAAAATTGTTACTATAATTTTAAAGTAGACATTTTAGTAGAATCAACCTAGACTACATACCTAGCAAGCTCACAAAATTTGGTATTACTATCTCTACAACACCTCTCATATATATCTCATCTTTCCATTAACAGAGGCACCACCTGAATGAAAGAGCTTATTACCTCCCATAAAGCTTCTAATAATGGTCATTTGGTTTCCCTGCTCTAATCCACTCTCCATACAACTACCAAAGTAGCTTTACAAAAACTAAGGATCTTAACATTTCATTTCCCTTTACAATAAACTCAAGTGACTCTTTATTACTAATTATCTTATTACCATTAATCTTTTCATTGTGTAATCTAATGACCTTTATTCAATCTCTCCACAGCCTTTGGCACTATCACTCTCCTTCTTGATACATTCTTCCCTTTAGGTGTTTTAGATATCACTATCTCCTTGTTCTCCTATCTAACAATAGTCCCCTCTCAGTATGTTTTTTTGGATTGTTGGATTTATTAGATTGCCCTCTCTACCAGTAGGTGAGCCATAGAGTTCTGTCCTATACTGCCTTTACTTCTCCCTCTTATATGACTTCACTGGATTTAATTCACTGGATATACTACTTCATGAATTTAATTACCATTTCTATGCTGATGACTGTCAATTCTACTTATTTGGCCCCTATCTCTTTATCTTATATCTCCAACTGCTGCTCAAATATTTGAAACTGGATTTCCAGTAGACATTTAAAAATCAATATATTGAAAACAGAATTAATCTTTCTCCCAAATCCCCCCCCCATCTACTTTCTTGATGGTGGTGGTCTTAGTTCTCTAAGAGGAAAAATGACATCATGAAAGTGATTTCTTATCTTGTGAGTGAATTGGATTTAAGTGAGGCAGAGCTTAGTCTTTAGTCTCATTTTCTTATCCAGAAAATACCTTCCCAGTTGGTTTAGAAGGCAACACCACACTCCTGTTTTCTCAGGCTCACAGCCAAGGAGCCCTACCTAAAGACTGTCAAGTTCTGCTGTGAGGATCTGTTAATTTCATCTTTCAAATATCTCTTGAATATTTTCCCTTTTCTTCTGTAACAGTACCACCACCATATTGCAAGACCCCATCACCTTATACCTTGATTATTGCAATAGCCTGCTGATGGGTCTGTGTGATTCAAGTTTCTCCCCACTCTTAATTAAACTACTAAAGTGGTTTTCCTAAAGAATTGATGGGAATACATTACCCTCCTATTAAATACACTCCAATTATTTCTTACTGCCTCCAAGATCAAAGAAAAAATGTTCTGTTTGGCATTCAGAATCCTTTATAACTTACCCTTCTAGCCTTCTTAAATGTTTTTCCTTCACAAGTACTCTTTGATACACTGACAGTGGTCTACTGATTGTTCTATTCAGTTCTAAGAATTTTTTTCAAATGCTTTATTAACTTCTGGTTTACATCATTCATTTCTGACAGATTTTGAATTACAATTTTTCCCCATTTTTCCCCTACCCACCACCCAAGAATACTAGTCCCACAGGATATCCCCTCATCCCATCTGCTCTGTCCCATATCTTCTCCCAAAACTCCTTCAACTTTTTCAGTAGGGCAATGTGTCCCAATGCCTGTATATTTTATTTCCCAATTATATGTAAAATTATTAATAATAGTGTTTATATGTTTTTAAACATTTGATTTTAAAACTTTGAATTCCAGATTCATTCCATTTCTCCCTTGTCACCCAACCTTACTGGGAAGATAAGCAATTCAGTATATGTTGTACATTTGTAGCTATGCACAACATTACCATAGTAGATATAATGTAAAAGACTGACTATATTTCCTTCCCTCCTATCCCACATCCCACATGGTCTATTCCCTACTTTGATCCTGTCCCTTTTCAAAAGTGGGTGCTTCCAACTTCCCTCCCCCCCTTACTCCTCCCCTCCCTTCCATCATTCCCTTCTCATCCCCTTCCCCCCTACTCTCCTGTAGGGAGAGATATCCTATTTATTATGTATGTCATTCTCTCCCTGATTCAAATTCAATGAGAATAAGGTTTGCCTTTTTGCCTTCCTATTCTTCCCCTCCCTTATAAACATTTTCCCTTGCCTCTTCTATATGAGATAGTTTACCCCATTCTGTCTCTCCCCATCTTCTCTCATTATATTCCTCTCTCACCTCTTAATTTCACCTTTTAAGTATCATCCCTTCCTATTAAATTGGTCCTGTTCCCTCTATTTAAGTATACCTCTAAACATATATACACACATTCACATATGTATATATGTGCCCATATACCCTTCTTTAACTATTTTCATACTGAGAAAATTTTCATCAGTTACAATTATCATTTTTCCATGTTGGAATGTAAATAGTTCAACTTTGATAAGTTTATTAAGATTTCTTTTCCCTGTTAACCTGTTCAAGCAACTTTTGCTTCTTATATCTGAATATCAAATTTTCTATTCAACTCTGGTTTGTTCCTCAAGAATGCTTGAAAGTCCTCTATTCCAGAGAATGACCATATTTTCCCCTGAAAGATGATACTCAGTTTTGCTGGGTAGGTGTTTCTTAGTTTTAATCCCAGATCCTTTGCCCTCCAGGATATTATATGACAAGCACTTTGATCCCTTAGTGTAGAAGCTGCCAGATCCTGCACTATCCTGATTGCCTCTCCACAGTATTCAAGTTGTTTCTTCCTGGCTGCTTGTAATATTTGCTCCTTGATGTAGGAATTCCAGAAACTGGCTATAATATTCCTAGGGGTTTTCTTTTTGGGATCTTTTTCAGGAGGAGATTGGTGGATTATTTTAACCTCTATTTTGCCCTCTGATTCTGAAATATCATGGCAATTTTCCTTAAGAATTTCTTGGAGGATGATTTCTAAGTTCTTTCTTTGATCATGCCTTTCAGGTAGTCCAATACTTTTTAAATTATCTCTCCTGGATCTATTTTCCAGGTCAGTGGTTTTTCCTATGAGATATTTTACATTGCCTTCTATTCTTTCATTTGTTTGAATCTCCTTAACAGCATCTTAATTTCTCATAAACTCACTAGCTTCCATTTGCTCCAGTCTAATTCTAAAGGAATGATTTTGCTCAGTGAGCTTTTGAGATTCTTTTTCCATCTAGCAAATTTGTCTCTTTAAGGCATTCTTCTCCTGATTGCCTTTTTGAGCCTCTTATGCCATTTGACTTAGTCTATTTTTAAGGTGTTATTTTCCTCAGTCAGGCTGTTGACTCTCATTTCATACTTTTCTTGCATCTTTCTCATTTCTCTTCCCAGTTTTTCCTCCACTTCTCTTATCTGCCTCTTAAGGTACTCTATGACCTGTAACCCACTCGTATTTTCATTTGGGGCTTTTGATGCAGGAATTCTGACCTCTCAGTCCTCATCCTATTCCTCAGCTTCGTTCTTCCTTGCCCCCAAAATAGGAGTCTGTTAAATTTTTCTGTTAATTTTGCTTCCATTTCCTATGCATGTTGCTACTCAATTACTTGAATTTTGGGCTTACTGCCACAGTAGGACTCTGCCACCAGACAGGGAAGCTTCTTTCCCAAACTCTGGGGTTTTCTCAGCTGCCGGAGTTATTAGTTGGGTACCTTCTCTGAAGCCTCCACACACTCTGGCAAGCTGGTCACACACCCCAAGACCTCCATACCAGACTACATTCCAGATCCAAGAAGGTTAAAGAAATAGTGATTACCCCTTAGACTGGTCACTTGGTACTCCTACAGTTCTCAGGCCAGGAACTGAAGCTGCTGAGTGTCTGCTGCTGTGTTGAAGTGTCTCAGTACCTTCTCATCCCCAGGGAAATTGGCTGACACACTCCCAAGTAGTGGTTCCAAAGTCCATAGGGCACTGGCCTCTCACTTTTTTTTTTTTTTTTGCCTTTGGTGGGCAATTGTGGTTAAGTGACTTGCCCAAAGTTACACGGCTGTTTTTTGTTTGTTTCTTTGTTTGTGTGTGTGTGTGTGTGTGTGTGTGTGTGTGTGTGTGTGTGTGTGTGTGTGTTAAGTGTTTGAGGCCAGATCTGAACTCAGGTCCTTCTGACTCTAGGGCTGGCACTCTACTCAGTGGGCCACCAAGCTGCCTGTGGCTTCTCACTTTGACCTTGGCATGTATGTGTTGGTAATTCTGGAAATGCCACAGCTGCTAGTGTTTTGGAGTCCTTCCAACTGGTTGCTGGTCAAACTGCCCTAGAGCTAAAACCTCCAACTCATTTGGGACAGGTTTTGGCTCCCAGTGTGCTTCACTGCCTGCTCCCTTTCAGGCTGCCAGGATGTCCTCAGTGGGAGGTTAGCTTCTCTGTGTCATTTTGTGGGTTCTGTAGCTTCAGAGTTTGTTCAGAGTCTGCTTTTATATAAATTGGAAGTGGAGTGTGCCAAAGCACCATGGAAGTGCTGTTTCTACTTCACTATCTTGACTCTGTCCCCAGTTCTAAGAATTTTCACTGGATATTTTTCATTATTGGAAATGATTTTCCCTCTTCATTATCTCTTTCTGGATTCTCTGACTTCTTCTAAGTCAATACTAAAACCCTATATTTTACAGGAAGCCTTTCCCAATTCCCCTAAATTTTAGTGCTATTTTCCTTTCAATTATTTCCTTCTTATCCTGTACATAACACACACTGTATATATTTCTTTGCATATAGTCTCTCTCTTTAGATTATAAACTCCTTGAGGGTTGGTCCTGCTTTGATATGCAATTGTCATGAATTGTGTAATGAATCAATAGGCTGGAAAGATTAAACTTTTGTTTCTCAGTGATTTAATCTTTCATTTACCACAGTTTTTGGCAAAGCCAGCCAGGTTAAATCATAACTCCCTGGGTGCACAGACTTTCTTAAAAACTCCCTAGAGTAGATTTTTCACCCAGGGACTTTTTCTTGGAAGACTGCCCCTGACATTCAGACTTCTGCTCTTGATTCCTAACCTAAAGTGAGGTAAGAAGTGAGGTTTAGATTTAGTTTCAGAATGTTTACCCCAGGGAGTTGGGTGATTTAAATTTGGATTAATTTTGCCACAAGGAATGGGGTGGTTTAGGATCAGGATTAAATTTAAGTGTTTAAAACATCAGAGCAATTTTCTTTGGGAGGTTAGCTTCTCTGTGTTGTTCTTTGGGTGCTGGGGCTCCAGAAGTTGTTCAGAGTCGCCGTTTACATAGTTTGGCCATGTTTTTTTTTTCTAAAATCAATGGGATCATCATTTCTTATGGCACAGTAGTATTCCATTATGATCAATTACACATCAGACTTATGGATAGGTGAACAATTTATGTTTAAATAAGAGAAATCAGTTAACTTTTACATTAAATTATTTAAGTTTATGTTAAATTAATAGTATTTTATACAAATAAAGCAAATGTAGCTTTAAGGTTTTTAAAGAACTTTTTAATTATTACCTTATTTGATCCTCACATTAGTCCTGGGAGGTAGGTATTGTTATTATCCTCACGTAACTGACAAGGAAAGTGAGACAAACAGGGTTAACAGACTTGACAAGGGTTACACAGTTAGTAAGAACCTAAGGCCTAATTTGAACTGAGGTTTTCCTGACTCCAGGTCTCAGTACTTGAGTTGTCCCCTCTTCTCCCCCCTGCCACCCCACACATATAAAGTCAGAAATACATACAAGACTTAGCAAGCAATTGCAAAGAAACCTAGATAAATCTCTACTGGGACCAGTATTAGGCATAATAGTAAATTTTTTTTTTCCACCTGCCTGTCCCCACTCTTTTTTTATTATTATTTTAGGTCTACTTTCTTTATTCCATCTCTATAAACAAAAGTATTTTCATATATCTTTGAATGATTCAATATTCATTACTTACAGTTCATTCTTTACATTTTTAAATGTAATTAATTTATTTTTAGTTTTTAACTTCCTTTTCCACATGAGTTTGAGTTCTGTATTTTCACCCCATCTCTCCACTCCCCCTACCCTAAGATGTCATGAATTCTAATTACCCCTTCTTCCTGTCTGCCCTCCCTTCTATCACCCCATCATATCTCCTTCACCTCTTCTTTTCATAGCGTAACATAGATTTGTATACAGCATTGTCTGTATATCTTATTTTCCAGTTGCATATAAAAACAATTTTTAATATTCATTTTTTAAAACTTTGAGTTCCAAATTCTCTCCCTTCTTCCCTCCCCACTAACCCTCATTGAGAAGCCAAGCAATTCAGTATAGTTTATACACATATACCTAGGCCAAACGCTTTCTTAGCAGTCATGTAAAAGATTAACTGTATTTCCCTCCTTCTTATCCCACCCACCATTTATTCTTTTCTCTTCTTTGACCTTACCCCTTTTCAAAAGTGTTTGCTTCTGACTAGCCCCTCTTCCAATCTGCCCTCCCTTATAGCATGCTCCCCCATCTCTTATCCCACCCCCCCCACTTTCATCTAGGCTAAGATAGATTTCCATAACCAATTGAGCATGGGTGTTATTCATTACTTAAGCCAAATCCAGTGAGAGTAATGTTCACTCCTTCCCTCTTACCACCACCCTCTTTCCCTCCAACATAACAGTTTTTTTCTTGCCTCTTTTATTTGAGGTAATTTACCCCATTCCACCTCTCCCTTTCTCCTTCTACAAGTACATTCATCTCTCACCACTTAATTATATTTTTTTTAGATATCATCACTTCATATTCAACTTACCCTGTGGCCTCTCTCCATACATACACACATGCATTAGTATATATATATATATATATATATATATATATATTCTTGTAGGAATATAAACAGCTCAATTTTAATAAGTCCATTATGATTTATCTTTCCTTTTTACCTTTTCATGTTTCTCTTGATTATTTTATTTGTAAGTCAAATTTTCTCTTCAGCTCTGGTCTTTTCATCAAGAATGCTTGAAAGTCCTCTATTTCATTGAATATTTCCTTCCCCCTTGAAGGATTATACTCCATTTTGCTCAGTAGGTGATTCTTGGCTTTAATCCTAGCTCCTTTGACCTCTAGAATATCATATCCCAAACCCTCCTGTTCCTTAATGTAGAAGCTGCTAAATATCTTTTTATACTGAATGTGTTTCCACAATATTTGAATTGATTCCTTCTGGCTTCTTCCAATATTTGCTCCTTGACCAGGGAACTCTGGAATTTGGCTACAATATTTCTAGGTGTTTTCCTTTTGGGATCTCTTCCAGGGGATGATTAGTAGAATATCAGGGCAGTTTTTCTAGATAATTTCTTGGAACAAAAAACACCTTAAAAATAGAGTAACCCAAATGACAAAAGATGTCCAAAAAGTCAGTGAGAAGAAGCATGCCTTAAAATCAGAATGGGACAAATGGTAAAGGAGGTCCAAAAGCTACTCACTGAAGAAAATAATTCCTTCAAAATTAGAATGAAGTAAATGGAAAATAATGATGTTTTGAGAAATCAAGAAAGTATAAAACAGATCCAAGAGAATGAAAAAAATTGTAGTCATAAATCTCTAATCTGGAAAATAGATCCAGGAGATATTATTTAAAAATCATTAGACTACCTGAAAGCCATAATAATAATAAAAAAGTAATCTGTCCTTTGTTTATAGAGATGGAATAAAGAAAGTAGAAATATAAGCAAAATAAAAAAGAACAGTGGGGACAGGCAGGTTAAAAAACAAACAAATAAAAACCACCCAAAATGCCATTATTATGCCGAATACTGGTCCTGATTGAGATTTAACTAGGTTTCTTTTCAATTGTTTGCTTAATCTTTTATGTGTATCTGTGACTTTGTATGTGTTTGGAGGGGGAGTAGAGCAACTCAAGTGCTAAGACCTGGAGTCAAGAAAACTTCAGTTCAAATTAGGCCTCAGACTCTTAGTAACTTTATGACCCTTGTCAAGTCTGTTAACCCTGTCTGACTCAATTTACTCATCAGTTAAATGAGGATAATAACAATACCTACCTCCCAGGATTGGTGTGAGGATCAAATGAGGTAATATTTAGAAAGTACTTTGAAAATCTTAAAGCTACATTTGTTTTATTTGTACAAATGTTATTAATTTAACATAAACTTAATTTAATGTAAAAGTAACTGCTTTCTCTTATTTAATCATAAATTGTTCACTATATATAAGTCTAATATTTAATTGATCATGATGGAATACTACTGTGCTATATGAAATGATAATCTCATGAAAATTTTGAGGAGGATTCCATTTCTACCAGATCCACAAGATCTACCAAACCAGCAATTCACCTCACCCCAGGACCATCACCCAGGACTTCAACCTAGATTGCAGCAAGGCAAAGCAAGCAATTCCTGCACCCGTGAGAGCCAAGAGATCCATGCTATCCATCTCTGATCACCTGCTCTATCCATACACTGTCTCTGGGCTGAGAGCTCCAGAGGAAGACACTGCTGCTGCTGCTGCCACTGCCACTGCAGGAACCTCCACTGCCCCTGCAGGCACCTCCACGGCCCCAGGGCTGGGACCAGACTGTACTCCTTTCTCACCCAGATTCAAATGGACCTTTCCCACTGAACTTGTTTGGTGTTTGTGGGTTTAGAATTCTGGAAACTGACCCAGCTGCCAGTGATTCAGTCCCCTGAAACCTACTCTAGCCCCATCTGTGCTGTGTAGCCCAGGCTCGACTATGCTCCCCTCCCAGCCTGGGCAATACACCTTTCATGTCGATCTTCCAGGTTGTCTTGGGCTAGAAATGTGTTTCATTCTGTTATTTTATGCTTTCTGCAGCTCTAGATTTACTAACAGGTCATTTACTAACAGGTATTTGGAAAGGTTTGGTGGAGAGCTCAAGCAAGTCCCTCCTTTTATTTTGCCATCTTAGCTCCATCCCCCACAAAAGATATATTTCTTTTACTCCCATTCAGTTTTTTTCCAGAGGTATATCACATTTTTTTTTTAATTTAAGCTGAAGCACTAATATGTTCTGTTGCAGCCTTTTACCTTTACCCTCTGTGAGCCTTTGTACTTCAAGTGTATTTCTTTTAAATAACATAATGCGGGATTTTGGTTCTTAATCCGCTCTGCTTTCCACTTCTGTTTTATGGGTGACTTCAACCCATTCACATTGGTAAATATGTATTTCCTTCTATCCTATTTCTTCTCCCCACCCCATTCTTTCTCTTTTTTTCTCTTTTTTCACCCTGTGACAATTTACGAATGTTTTGCTTCTATCACCTCATTCAATCTACCTCACCTTCTATTAGCCCCTTCCCCCTTTTTTTACACCTCCTATTCTATTTCCTCATATGGTAAAATAGATTTTTTTTTAACTATTGCAAATATTTTAATAAGTGTTCTCTGCAAGGCATTTAAAACACCAGTTTGTGAGGATAAACTCCATTGAAGAGAGAGAAGACAGAACGCAGGTAGCCACGGAGCTGAGGAATTTTCTTGATTTGGGGTAGGATCTGAGAGTCTACTGTTTTCTGATCAGCCTTGCGCTGCTCTGTAATCTCGTATTTCTCTTTTTCTGTGTCAAAAATCTCTCCTTCTTGGTGTCTAGGTTTACGGAGCCTCTTCTTCTTGAAGTAAGCATCAGTAAGATGATTTGGAATTTTCACACCTGAAAGGTTAACTCGGGTAGAAGTGGCAATGACAAATTTCTGATGGGTCCTTCTCAGAGGAACACGGTTGATGGTCAGAGGTCCAGTCACCAGTAGCAAGCCACTAGCCAGTTGCTTTAGGAAAACCACGCGCTTGCCTCTGTGGCGGCCAGTGAGCATGATCAGAACCGTACCGGGCTTGATGCTAGCTCGAAGTCTCCTCACATGCTGGCTAAAGGGCTTTTTGCCATGACTTAGCAGCTTTCTAGGCACATCCTCAGTAGGGTAATACCTAGGCATTTTGCGAATCTTTACCACTCGAGTTCCTCCATTCTTATCACCACCAACAGGCTTTGAGATAGTAGCAGGCACTTTGTCTTTCTTCTTCCTTTTGATCCGGGTTTTGGGGGCAGCATATTTCCGCTTGTACATGGCTCTCCGGGAATACATGGCAGACCTGGAGTATCTACCGTTCCCTCGGGCCAGGATGGGGTTCCGACTGCAATGCTTTCGAGACTTTTTGGCCTTTTCAGCGACATCTTCCTTTTTTTTCTCTTTTTTTTCCTTTTTGACCTTCTTTTCCTTGGGTGGCTTTTGGTCTGCCATCTTGAGAGACAGGAAAGAGCTAAAATAGATTTCTTTACACAACTAAATGTACATGTTATTCCCTTGTTGAGAAAATTTTCATAAGAATAAGGTTCAAGCAATACTCACACCCTTCCTTTCTTTCTCTCCTCTGTAACAGGTCTATTGTGCCTCTCCCTGTGATATAATTTGCCCCATTCTGTTTTCCCTTCCCTCTTTTCCTGTTGTACTGGATTTGAAGCCCACCATTTAGCCCCTTTAACTTCTGTCCTAAATATGTAGCTTTTATCCTAAACCCTGTAATCACTTGTAACAGCTTAAAGGTGTAGTCCTGGGTAAAAATGAATTAACCAAGGCAAGATGCCCTGCCGTGTTATCTTTCTCTGAATTAGTACTTCCCTAAATCAATAAGCCTTGAAGCAGCATTTTGTACAAGGGTCATGGTACAAGTCTATAAAGAGATCACGGGGCAAGTCTATCTCATGTAAGAGACTACCCTGTTCTGGGATACTGACCAAGCAGGGTCCCTCACACCCTTTACCCAGAACATGACCCTTATATGACTTATATGAACTGATACAAAGTGAAATGAACAAAATCAGGAGAATACTTTCTTTATCTTTCTTATGTTTTATTAATTGTGTTTTCTTTCACAGAATGACACATGGAAATGTGTTTTGCATAACTATACATGTATAATATTTCTCAAATTACTTACCTTCTCAATGGGGGGCATAAAGGAGAGGGGAGAAGGTTTTGGAACTAAAATTTGAAAAAATGTTAAAATTGTTTATACATATAATTGGGGAAAACAGAATATTAAATAATTTGAAAAAAAGAAAGAGTTGTTAGAGAGTGTAAAGCAGCTTTTCCAGAGGATTCCTGCTGTGATCGGCTTTCAAGATTCTGATTACATAGTATATTGAACTCTCTATTGATTTAATAAAAACTCAGAGCAAAACATTCACAAAAAAATCAAGGTACAGCATTCACAATGTTATACCTTATCACAGAAAATCAAAATACAGCATTCATTATTTCACAACCCAACAACTTATCACTAAAATGGCCACATAGTTTGCACCAAAGTGGTCACCCAGTTTTCAACAATGTACCATCATTTAGTAAGTCAATCATTTAGCAACTCAATCATTCAATCATCCTTAATTCAATCAGTCTTAAGGAGAGTCTCCTTAACTCACTCATCCTTAAGTAGCCAATGCCCTAAGGGAAACAAAGTACAATAGAAACAAAAGTTCTCCACCCATGGTGTGCACTTAAGATACAATATCAATCACTACTCAATACTCTCTTAAGGGTTATTGGAAAATACACAGACAATCCACCCCTCAGTCACAAGTAAGTTACAAATTTATTAGTCACTACTCAATTTCCACAGAGAGGTATATTCATCTTGACTCGAAGCATGTAGCTCCTACCTGAATCCACCAAACTGTCACCTTGGTTCAAAGACATACAGCTCCCAGCTCCTTGTCCAGCTCTATGTGCCATTCCACTCCACATTGAAGCTCACTGTGTTTAGTCCATCTCAAATCCTTCTCAGTCTCTGTTCCTGTAAAGAGAAAACTTAACAGAGTCACAAAGTACCTACACCAGAGTCATCTATCCTCTGGCAACTCCAGATGGCCCTTGGATATCCTCACCAGTTCTAGATGGCCCTTGGAAGTCCTCAGCAGCTCCAGCTGGCCCTCAGAAGTCTTCAGCAGCATGGTCTCAAAATCAAAATCACTTTCTCCAAAAAAGTTCCAGTCCAGCAGCAGCAGCCCAGCCTTCAGATGTTTGCTGAGAGAAATTCTCTCTCTCTGTGTCTCTGTGTCTCTGTCTCTCTCTGTCTCTCTCTCTGTTTCTCTCTCTGTCTTTGTCTCTCTCTCTGTCTCTCTCTCTCTGTCTTTGTCTCTCTCTCTGTCTCTCTTTCTCTCTCATTCTCTGGCAGCAGCTGCTCTGCCTACAGATGCTTGTCCCAAGAAGCTCTGACTCTCCAGCTTGTGCTCTTTCTTAAATATGGTATAGCTCCTCCCTGTTCAGCCCCTTCCTGTTACATCAGCAACAGGGGATCACACCTTTTTTTTTTCTTTAACAGAGGCTTAATTTGAAACTAGGTGCCAAGTACCTCTCAGCTTTCCAATACAAAGGGATCTTTAAATTTCATTACTATTACAGAGAATTAGCCCACTGTAGAAGTACAGTCAGATGATGATAGAGAAGAAGCCATAATGTAGCTTACTTAGATGATGCTAAAATGTGTGTTTGGAAGTAGTCTTGACTGCTCAGTACTCGAAGAACTGTATGTAAAGAACACAAGTTCAATAGTCTATTGACCTCCCAGTACCATTCCAGTCACCTTCAGCCCTCCATGAAGCAGAAAGAGATTTAAAAGTTTCCAAATCTCATCTAATATTTCTGAAGACCCTGAGATATGCTTATGCTAAGCCAGTCTTGACTCCCAAGCAATAATGATTCCCACTGGCTTTCTTTTGTCTAGAATTAATAGAATGTATAAATTGAAAGAGTTTGACCAAAAATTGTGCTTTTTTTTTCTTTCACAAAGAATTTAAACACCCTCCTCAATGATTTTCAAAATATCACAATGTTTTACTAACACCTAAGAGCATCCCCATGCACACACATAATATATACACATATAATTCATAGTTCTTTCCATTCTTTTTTTGCTTTTTATATTCTTGTTACCGTGATTTCCCTCCCACCATGAACCTCTTTGTTCCTGTCTTTTCCTTGTGGAGACCATTGTAATATAAGAAAACTGTTTTGACTCACTGTCAGCTCCTCTTTGCATCTGCAAACACTTTATTGATTGCACTTTCCTGCTGAGATAATTTGCCAGTCTGATGTTGAAATAAAAAAGATGCTCATCAGTGCTTTAAATACTAGCATCTGTGTCTATGCATATATGTACATTTACACATATATAGATACACATTTACATATATTCAAACACACATACATATTTGGGGTAGAAAGTACCCCAAATTTAATATATCATAAAATTTACCAACTAGCAAAGTATCAGATAATGTAACAAAGAACCCTGCTTCATAAAACAGTGATCTCTCATTATAAACTGTTGGTTTGGGATATTGATACTAGCTAGTATAATATATACATCTTTCCTAATTTTTTAAAAGTAGAAAAGATCCAAACTTTAAAAAAGATAAAATTTGTTCTTCAATTCTCCTTCCCATAGCAACATTTAGGGAAGAAAATAAGCTAAAAGATAGAGGAAGAGCAAACTCCCACAATGTTAGTTGCAATTGATTTAAAAATGGGGAGAAATCCAGGATGGCATCCCTAATTACTGTACTGCAGAGGCAAGTGAAGATGCTGGTAGCATAGATCAAAAGAGAAGCCATTCTCCTGCTTTGCCTAATAAGTCTCATTTATATAAAAGCAAATCAAAAGTGAATGGCAGGTATGAAGCTCAAAGAAAATTACACAAATGTCTATTACTCTCTCATAAACTCAATTTTCTGTCAAAAAGTCTATTTAGCCCCAAGATCTATAACTGTTATTTGTGGCTAAGAATTTTTCAGTTATCACTCATTGTACCCCAATTATATGCAGCTGGAGCCTTGAGAAGTTAATGTAAATTTTGAGTTTTCATATTAGTTGATGGTAGTTTTTATGCTTTAGACAGAAATAATCGACATCAAAATCCCTTCTACTAATTATAAATATTAATCATTTGATCAGAGATCTAGAGCTAGAAAGGACATGAGCTGCTATATGATACAATCCACTGATTTTATAGATGAGGAAACTGAGGTGGTATTTGAACTATAAGCCTTTGACTACAGAGACAGTTCTTTTTTAATTGTATCATGATGTCTCTCAAAAAGACTTAGGTGGAATATATGTATATATATATGTGGAATATATGTATATATATATATATGTATGTGGAATATATGTATACACACACACACACACACATTATTGATTGTGTCCTTGGTGTTTACATTTTATATAGGAAGGGACCTGAAATGCTAAAGATCATGTCTCTTCAGGAGGATTCTGTGTTAAGATTACTATGTTAGATATGAGCTAGAGTTATCATATAGAGAGATTGTCAAAGGATTCACATGTGTTCAGAAGGTTTCCAGCTGAACAAGTTAATTCCATTACCAGTTACTCAAACCTGACACTTCTCATATATTTCGGATGAGGTCTTAAAATCCTCTCATTTTTCCTTTCTTCAGGAATAGGAACATTATACAAAACCCCATATCCATCTTGCTACCCCTCCTCCAAGAAATTCTTTGGCCCTCTAGAATAAATACAGTTTTATAAAGGGAGTCCTCTAAAGTCAATTCAGCTGTAAGTTTGGAGGGGTGGGATGAGGTGGGAAAAGGTTTGCTAGCTTTATTTTAAGCTTAATGCTTTTAGAAAACCTGAGCAAAGATACATCATAGTTAACTGCACCCTTGGAAAGGTAAGAAGGGCTAATAAGACATGATAATCAATAGCTTAATCAACAAGCATTTTTGAAACACCTACTATAGCGTAGGTGATGGGTATACAAAGATAAAAATAAGGTAGTTGATACCTTCAGAGAAGGAAGTATAAAGAATGAGTGGAATAGAAAGAACACACACACAAACAGAAATATACACATTCATATGCACACAAACACACATACTCACATACACAGACAACAACAAAAAAAAATACATGTATACATATGTGCCTCCCAAGGTTGATACCTTGTGATATATACTGACTGAGCCTTAAACAGTGTAAGGTGTTTCCTTAATATTTAATATTTTGATGGAGTCAAATGGGATTGTGATTTCAAAGTCCTGTTTGATTTTGTTTTCCTTGACACACCCCTCTGAGACTGGAGAATGTTTATGAATTCGGTTAGTTCTCTTTTGAGAAAGTATACCTATCAAGTACAGTCTGAGACTATTCTGGGAAAAAGGGACTTTTTTGGTTAACTAGAGTGATTTAATATGTATTAAAACTTTTTCCCACTATCTTCATTGTACTACTATTCAGCTACTACTGCTGACTCTTGATATAATATTTAAGTTCTCACCTTGGTGAAATTTACAAAGGTAGTACCCATTCCTGAAAAATAGAATAAGATTAAAGCAAAATCTGGATTAGAAGTTTCCTCATTCATGACTTGCCAAAACATTTCTTCAGCAAATTCCATTGTCTCTTATTCTATACAGAAAAGACACAGGGCCTCTGAAAGAATCATCAGATCTTTCCAGGGATTTCTAAGCATCGGAACTACACTTATTTACCCCCTGTCCATTAACATGAAGATTTTAAAAAGTTAAATATTTTTGGAGGTAGTGTAGGAAAATTAAACACTAATGCACTATTGGTGAAGTTATATAATGATCCAACCATTCTGGAGGGTAATTTGAAACTATGCTCAAATGCATAGAAAACCATGCATACACTTTAACCAAGCAATACCACTAGTAGGTCTGTGTCCCAAAAAGATGAAAACAAATACAAAAAAGAACAAGACCTGTTCATACAAAATTTTTTATGGCAGTTCTTTTAGTGATTGAGGAATGTCCATCAATTGGGGAATAGCTGAACAAGGTTTTGGATATGATTGTGATGGATTACTATTTTGTTTTAAGAAATCGTGAGCAAGATGCTCTCAGGAAAAAAACAAAAAAACATGGAAAGATTGATAGGAACTGATGCAAACTGAGCAGAACCAGGAGAACACTGTATGCAGTATTAGCAATATTTTATGATCATCCACTATGAGTAACAGCTATTCTCAGCAATACAATGATCCAAGACAAGGCTGTAGGGCTGATAATGAGAGGTGCTGCTCATTTACAGAGAAAGACCTGGTAAAGCCTAAATGCAGCTCAACGAAACTTTTTCTTTACTTTCTTTATTTTCCTTGTTTTTTTCTGTTTGTCAGTTTCTGTTTTCTTTCACAGAATAATTACATGGAAATGTGTTTTGCTTGCCTTCTCAGTAGGGGTGGAAGAGGGAGGGAATTTGAAACTCAAATTCTGAAAAAAAATTAAATTGTTTTTCCACGTAATTGTGAAAAATTTAGATATTAAATAAGAAAAATATTTGAACAGAATTCTCCCAGCTGGTGACAGTTATATGACTACAGTAGAGTATTTAAGCTTAAATACTATGACATCCGCTTTATGTAACACTTAAGGGGCAGAGTGGTACAGTGGAAAAAATGAGCCCTGGTTCTGGAGTTGGAATACCTGACTTAAAACCCAACCTCTGCTCCTTACTTACATTACCAGAAACATATCACTTAACTGTCCTGGGTTTGTTTTCTCAATATGACAAGAAGGCTGTGGAACTAGACTAGCTTGATTCTAAGGATTCTTCCAACTCTATATCTGTGATACTATGAAAATATATTAATCTGGTGGATTTATGGGAAAACAAAAACTAAAAGCTCAAATACAAAAGCTCTTCTTTGTTAACAATTTTGTTGGAAATCTTACACATATCCTCATCTTCCTAAAGGATATGATGCTGAGCATAATTTAATATGTACAATTTTGAGATGGTCATTGGGTCTTCTCACATCTCTTCTTATTTCGTTTAAGTTATGGTTTCCTTTAGGTTGTTATATGTTAGTTCTGATCACCCATATTGTGAACTCTAGTATTTCCCATTCCAATTCTTGTTTTCTAAAATGTGAGATCCAGCCCTTTTAGAATTATGTATTAAGTAAGGATCCATAAGTTTCTTTTGTTTACTTTATACTTTGAATACTATAATTTGAATGAGAATCCAGAAATCTAGTTCTAATGATAGAGTTATATAATACCTTTTTCAGGCACCCAGGTATATTTTCCTATTACATCAGATTAAGAGGTACTTTTCAAAAAGTTGAATTTGTAAGACAGCTGTCTTTGAAATATGTATGTGTATTTATATATGAATATGAATGTATATTTCAATGAAATTATATTTATAATTCTGTACTCATTTACATTTTAATAAACATATTGCTAAAATTACATTGTAGCAGAATTAGTACATGTCATGGAATTATTTTATTAAATGGAACAAGTGCTCCTCACTTCTATCACACTCAGTTATTTCCCTAGAGTTCGTGGCATAATGATATTTCAGGAATTAACAATACTTACTTAATTGACCTATGTATTACCAATTCATAAAATTAATAAAATACACAATCAAATACAAGTAAGTAAACCTATTTAAAAGAAAACATATACTTATGTTGTGTAAAAGTACTTGGGAGTCAGGAGCTGTGATTTCAGCTATGTAGAAAACTTCCAGTGCTGATTGCCTGTCCAGTTTTTAGACTAAAAACTTGTCTGTTAAAGTGTTAGTAAGTTCCCTGGTTCACTGAAATCTTAAGTGATTTTTCCATGGTGAAATAACCCATATTTGTCTGAAGTGGGATGTGAACCTAAGTCACTCTAACATGAAGGACAATTTTCAGCCTATTGCACCATGCTAAATTTTGTAAGTAAGGAAAATGGGGTAGTTAAATGCAATACTACTGATTTCCATGAACTGAAAGGGAATTTATGGGAGAATAAAATTAACCTCTGTTACTATGAAGATAAGCAATATGATACAATGGAAAGAGAACAGAGCTTGGATTTATAGAAGTCTGAGTTCAATTGCTCCCTCAGATATTTGTTATTAGAATGTGCTGGATTTAATATTTATTCATGAAAACCTATAGTTAAATTTTCATTGGGAGCATTTATTCCTTAGCAAACAGCAAATGACACAAAATAGGTGTTGGTTTATTGTTTTGTTGACAGTCTAGACTTTAAAAAGTTAGGGAAAAAAACATTAATGATGCAGATTAAACTTAAAAGTGCCATGTGTTTTCTGAGAGCTTACTTTTAAGAATTCACCAATACATTGCATCTTACAATTTATATGACTCTGGGCAAATCATTTAACCTCTCGAGGCCTCAGTTTCTTCAAGTGTAAAATAAGGGCTTCACCTTAGTAGCTTTTAAGAACTCTTCTAATTCTAAATCTAGAGTACCATAGAAAACATATGATAAACCACAGAAAAGATGCCCTATCCTGGTAATACTATTTCCCAGGAATATTCAATATTTATGTCATATGGCCAAAGGATCATATTGAATACCAGGAGATTCATCTCACATTTGCATATTTATCTTTAATACCTAAGGCACACATAGCATAGCCATTTCAAGAAAGCTTGACTCTTAGGAATTCCACTAGAATTGTACTCAAGGAGATTTCACATTCTTCCAGCTGAAGCTCAGTAACTGAATACAAACACACACACAACTACAAATATATATATGTATGTATGTTTGAGTGTATATTGATATAGATGTTCATTTTGTTCTATTGCAGGCTCTATAGTCTCTGAAGTGTCATTGAATGTAATGCAAATGTCTACAATAGGGAATTTTCTTACTAGCCTAATTCATTTTTGTCAAATAGGATTATATATATGATATATATGTATATATATATATGTATATATATATATATATACATATATATATCTTCTCTTTTTGTTAATGGAAATTATTTTTTTTAAACAAATCCTTTATTAACTTCTGTTTTACATCATTCATTTCCGCCAGATTTTGAGTTACAATCATTTTCCCCCCATTATTCCCCTACCCAACCTCCCAGAACAATAATCCCAA